>OY744523.1:163535222-163555222 GCA_963556195.1 Sepiola atlantica
CTGTTCCTACGATGTTGGGCCCGTAATTTATGTTTTTATAAGCGATACTGTTGGGCTTAGAGTACACACGATCCTCCCCCTCCCTAATGGGAGTAATACCTCTGACCGGTACCCTTTTGTCCTTCACCTATCCACACTTTCCTAAATGAACTCAATTTCGCCCATTGCTACTATGCATTTGTGGGTCATAATTTATCATTTTATAAGCGGTATTTTCAGCATTTTTTTCTCTAACTAATACTTATTCAACTGTTTGTTGTTGTATGGGTTCTTTTATTCAGAAAACAATCCTGAGGTATTCTTGAAATGATGGCAACACTTTGATTAATACATTATTTCGACATTTGTTTTTCTTTTTTGTGTTCCTGTATATTTATGGCTATTAAGCTAATATTTAAGCCTGAAGATCCCCCCCCCCGGGATGAAATGCGGGAGCCTCTGTGTAGCTTAATTGCCATAACTATATTTTCATAGATTACTACCTAGTTCTACTTACGTTTCGAGCACTGTTGAAGTAAATACTGAAAATAGATGAATAAAAAAGTATATATATATATATATATATATATATATGTAAGCGTTTATTTTTAAATGTAAGTAGTGCTTAATTGTTTGAACTTGATTCAGTGTTATTAGACCATAACGAAGAATTGCTTCAATGCCCAATGTGTAAACGGCTGTAAACCAAAGGCTTACGTTAATTTGACACCTAGTTATGTCATATGTGACATTGCTATCGGTGCATTTCGCTTTCAAGTGTATCAAGTTAATATGCAATCTGGAATTTGTATTTTTCTCATAATTTTGTTACGTGTTGTTACATTTATATTTATTTAGGTTTTTATGTATATTATTGTATTAACATATAAATTTAAAAGGTAATACACATTAGAGTAAAACACAGTTACTAATCTTACATAGGCACAATACACATTTTGCTTTTATAACGGAATGACATACATCGATAACAATTAATCGACACAGAGGCATCCAGCCTCTATGTTGATTACTTATCATGGATATATTCCATACATGTACTACCAATGTTCACCTATGTATTACACACTGTTGAAGTTAATATATATATATATATATATATATATATATATATATATATATATATATATATATATATATCTATGTATATATATATATATAATATGTTATCACAATTTTCTAGTAGTTGTGCATACATTCCTTATGACGTATTACTTTATCCATATATGAATTAATTCAATTCACGTGATACATTATATGTACAGACATTTATGTAAGTGTTAAATATATATTTGGAATATTTGTGCATTCATTTTTGTTAGTTCTACTACCATATGTCACACAATTATTTTTTTTTTAATTCCAAACTCTAAAAAAATAATTGTCAGCTGCCTGTAATATTTCCTTTCTTTCTGAATAAGTTGTTCATGGATGATGAATAGTTTATATGATCGGGATTTCCTTTCTGTATTTTGCAGATAATATCATGAAATCTAATCGCAAATTATTAATATACAGGTACACTTCTATATCTCGAACTTGATCGGACTGAAAATAAACTTCGAGATATCCGAGGGTTCGAGACATCGAAGTTTGAAATTGACATAAATAAACGGTCGGGACCGCCAACTGACTTCGAGATTTGCGTTGTATTCAAGAGATCGGTGTTCGAGATACCGAAGTTGACCTGTATATGATGACACCGGTTCTTTATTAATAATGCTAATGTTTTGACAAACGAAATATATGTTGTACTTTTTATGTAACCTAATACGAGATTTAGCGGTTAATCATTTTTAACACAAAAGGCTGAAATAGCACTGGTCTAGTATAATTAAGGTGAATTTCAGTAAGATTGGGGCGTTTTATAATACAATATGGGCGTAATGTAGTCATACATTTATTTCAGAAGTTAAATAGTTTATTACATTTTTTTCATATTACTAACGTCATACATTAATTTGAAGTTAAACTGTGCATTTAGTTATTTATGAAAATATGTTTATTACGTAAAATTGTTGTACAAAGAATTTCGTATTTTTCGCCCTGTTTAATCTTTTTGCAACATGATTTGGAGGAGTCTTTTTTTCCTTCACTTTCTAGTAGTTCAAATTCATGCTGTTTTAATTCTCAAATAGTTTAATAGTTCATTCTATACTTTTCAATCTTTGTATTGTATGTGTAACCTCTCTGTTATTTTCTCATCATCATTTTCTTTTTTATTTATATTTATCTATCAATGTATAAACACTTCTAGTAACCCCTTAATTTATTGTTTCGTTTGTAGCCGTCAAATATCAGCAATGTTGTGTGTGTACTGAAATAAAATTGTGGTTTTGCAACCTGTAATTTAAACGTGTCTACGTATTTTCCTATTTATTTTTTTGATTTCCTCTCTGCACACTTATTTCTTTTTTTGCACAAATACCTCTTCCAACCATGTCTTCTCGCTATACATGTTTTCGCTCGTACCCTAGTTTTCTTCAAACGTGTTTTGCGAACACGTTTAAGTGCATAATCGGCTTTTATTCGATTTCTCAAAAGCGGTAAAATGGAACACAAACATCTCTATCAAAATTTCAACTTGATTATGTTCTGATCATTTCGAAAGACAGTGAGCAGAAATCAAAATGTGTGCAAGGAAACACTGATATTACACGCCCATTGTCTCGCACAAACATTACCATTCATACAGTGTAAAACAGCCTTAATTATTGTGCTTCACAACGATAAAATGAATGTAGTAAGTTGTGATTTTGAATAAGGTGTATATATATATATATATATATATATATATATATATATATATACAGATACATAAAACGACAGATATGCATACATTTACACATGCACGTACATAGCCATATATCGACATAGTTATATGATTTCATATAACCCAACACAGTCATCGATAAATCTCAACAGGCAATTGAATACACCTACGCAAATAAATTGTATGCACATATTCTAAAACATTTTTACAAATTCTCTTCTTTACTCAATGTTATTTTTGTTTATTTGTGTTTGTCAACTGAAAATGAATGGAAAGTTCTAGTGATACGCACAGAACACACATTATTTGACGCAAAATATTAGTAGGAAATTCGAAAAAATACCAATGATATCATCAAGCTGTATAATTCTGTTAATGTGCGCTTGAAACAAATAATGCTACCATTGTTAAAAAATAACAGAAGTATTGTACTTAATCATATCTGCTGAATTCTTGTTTAATTTTCTAATGATCTTCTTGGTGGTAAATTATAATACAACACTCTATGTGTCATATGTATCGCGAATGATTTTGATTCCGTATCGAGTCATCTTAAAGGGAAGAAAGCTAATGAAAAGAACAGTAAAGGCAAAGAAGCGAAGTTAAAAATAATTAGCCGAGAAACGCGCACATCGAGTGAGTTTGATATCAAGAGAACGCGTCCATCGCTACAAAATAGTCATTTTAAAAAAATGTCTAAAATGTTTAAAATAATCCCCTCCATGAACAACACTATTTATTGATTTTAAACCAATATATAAACCAGTTCCTTATTAATAAACTATTTTCTAACATACATCGTCGATAAACAAATAAAGTTAATAATTCGAAACTTTGAAATTATCATAACACATAAGAATAATATAAAACATCACAAGTAAAACTATATAAGTATACACTATTGTAATCAAATGCAACTTAATATCAGCTTAGAATAATAGTAGATACTAATATTGTACGCAGATAGATATCCCTAATTGACAAAAAATAATAACATTAGATTCATTATCTACTATAAAAAATGTAAAACCCTAAACGTTGTAGTAAAAAAACAAATCCTCCGAAACCGATACACATTAGAAATAACCAATGTTATGTATAATCATAAATGCTGCTCTCATTATGATAACCTACTAATAAATCCATTGCATTTACAACTACACTATCCTACCGTCTCAATATACTTCTTGTAAACTCTAGATTTATTCACAATCTTCTACAAAAACATAATTGTCCCAATGATTCAAGAATATCTTAATAAATAACACTGAAATAATACATTCTTAAACCAATTCAAAAATGTTTAAATACTCGAAGCAAACTTCATACACCCTCAACAACCTACACTAAATAACTTTACTTATTAAACCCAGTAATATTTTTAAAATACTGAACATAATACCATTTAAATTAGTGACGCTATTTCTAGAATCGCCGAATGTAAAGTGCTAATAACTTCCCTGAAAGAGTGTGAGAACATTCTTATGACATCTAATTTACTTCAGTGACTCGTTTCTCGGCTATCTTTTGAAACTCTCCGGTTTTCTACAGCTGTATTGTTCATTTGCTTTTGTCACTTGACGAGGATTCGATAAAAAACCGAAAACGTTCGTGATACATACGGCACATACGTTATTTTGTTCATAACACAAAAATATCATTAGAAAAATTGAAAAATAAAACTGTATAATTAAAGTGTTACACCGGCCGTTCTTACACAGGAGAAACTACACCGGTTGTCACTATGAATAGTGCGAGTCACCAGAAGACAAAACACAGTCTTGTAACTGTCGTTCAGTCGCTTTCTTGGCCTTTTGGCCAAGATCAAAGTGTAGTATATGTTGCGATGGATACTGCACGAGGCTGGTCCTGTGCAGTTCTAGGAGGTCCCCCCCAAGCTTTGCCTCCCCTCTTTGGGGAGGAGTAAGTTTATTTCTTACTGTCTGAGGCGCCCCAACCGGGGAATGCCGACGGGGCTGCCTAGCCAATCCGGATTTTGCTCAAATATCAGATGTTGTCCAAATAATAACGACAAACTTACACAATATCTGTAATAGTTGACGCGGATGACATTTATCTTAACGAGTCAGTGAAACTTGAAGAGAAAAAAAATAAAGGTATCAGTGTATTAAATTATTTTAATAATTGAAAATGTCATTCGCGTTTTCTAGTTTTCGATTTTTGGTAGCAAGTTTTGAGTTTGTGTTTTTTTTTTCGCTGAACTACTCAGTAGTTAATTTGCTGTTAATCCTTGCGAATCCAAATATCTGACAAAGGTGGGTTTTTTTTCCCATGAAGATCTTGCGAATTACTTTGGGTGTTTTTTTTTTTTTGCAGTGAAATCGTTTCGATTCTTCGTCGCCAATCTGTTGTGAAGTTGTTCCACAGTAAATAATATCGTCGATAAACAAATAAAGTTAATAATTCGAAACTTAGAAATTATCATAACACATAAGAATAATATACAACATAACACGTAAAACTATATAAGTATACGCTATTGTAATCAAATGCAACGTAATATCAGCTTAGAATAATAGTACATACTAATATTGTACGCAGATAGATATCCCTAATTGACAAAAATAATATCATTAGATTCATTAACTACTATAAAAAATGTAAAACCCTAAACGTTGTAGTAAAAAAAACAACTCCTCCGCAACCGATACACATTAGAAATAACCAATGTTATGTATAATTATAAATGCTGCTCTCATTATTATAAAATACTAATACATCCATTGCATTTACAACTACACTATCCCACCGTCTAAATATGCTTCTTGTAAACTCTAGATTTATTCACCATCTTCTACAAAAACATAATTGTCCCAATGATTCAAGAATATTTTAATTAATAACACTGAAATAATACATTCTTAAACCAATTCAAAAATGTTTAAATACTCGAAGCAAACTTCATACACCCTCAACAACCTTCAATAAATAACTTTACTTATTAAACCCAGTAATATTTCTAAAATACTGAACATAATACCATTTAAATTAGTGACGCTATTTCTAGAATCGCCGAATGTACAGTGTTAATAACTTCCCTGAAAGAGTGTGAGAACATTCTTATGACATCTAATTGACTTCACGGACTCGTTTCTCGGCTATCTTTTGAAACTCTCCGGTTTTCTACAGCTGCGATTTTTCAACAAATTATGGACATGATGTTAAATGGGATAGATTTCGCAGTAGGGTACCTGGACGATGTGTTAATAAACAGCGTTAGCAAAGAACAACACAAGACTCATGTAAACCAAGTAATCAAAACAATCCAGGATTATGGGTTTAACATCAAAGATGAGAAATGTACTTTTTTCATGGAAAAAATAAAATACTTAGGACAAATAATCGATTAGCAAGGAAGAAGGCCAGACCCAGATAGAGCAATGGCGATACGGAACATGCCTGCTCCAGAAAATATTGCGTCTCTACAAAGTATTTTAGGGTTGGCGAATTACTACAATGTGTTCGTACAAAACATGCATAAACTAAGATCACCCTTAAAGGAACTGTTAAAGAAGGACAAAAAAATGGGTCTGGACGCAAGAGTGCGAAGAAGCGTTTCAGAAAATTAAAGATATCTGTACGTCTTATTTGTTTATGGCACATTATAATCCCAAGCGCGATATTGTAGTTGCAAGCGATGCCAGCAACTATGATATCGGAACATGCATATTGCACAAAATGGATGATGGAAAATTAAAACCCATAGCCCATGCATCCCGAACACTTCTACCAGCCGAAAAAAAACTACTCTCAAATTGAGAAAGAGGCTCTAAACATTATATTAGCGGTAAAGAAATTTCATCGTTTCCTGCACGGTAGACAATTTCTGTTACAAACAGACCACAAACCCTTATTAACGATTTTCGGATCGAAAAAGGGACTACCACAACACACTGCGAATAGACTCCAAAGATGGGGTACCATTCTTCTTAACTAAAATTGTCAAATGGAGTATGTACCATCTAAGAAATTTGGTCATGCAGACGGGTTATCAAGGTTGATACCTAAGCAGACAGAACCATTTGAGGATATGGTGATAGCAGCCATTCAATCGGAAGCTGAAGTAAAAAATACGTTATCTGACACAATAAGAGAACTTCCAGTAACCCTTGATGAAATAAAGAGTAAGGCAGAGGTGGACGGATTTATCATAAGCACGAACGAAAAAAAAAAAAAAACGTTCTTAATCCCCAGATGAAGATATTTTCAAAGGGGGGTGTTACACCGGCCGTTCTTACACAGGAGAAACTACCCCGGTTGTCACTATAAATAGTGCGAGTCACAAGAGGACAAAGCACAGTCTTGTAACTGTCTAGCCAAGAGCTAGTCACTTTCTAACTTTGTTAATACACTTGTAAAACAAACCCTCGACTTGACTTCCTTTATTTATTATTTACTGTGGAACAACTTCACAACATAAAGAATACAATTATTTCATTTTAAACAATATTTTAATTAAAAACATCCTACTTAAATGCACACACACGCACACCCATAAACATGCACACACATGTATATATATATATATATATATACATATGCATATATATATATGTATATATATATATATATATAAATATTCATATATATATTCATATATTTATATGTATATATATATATATATATATATATATATATATATATATATATATATATATATATATATATATATAAATTCCCGTCGAGAACCCTTATCTCAATTTTGTAAAAACTCAATTTATTGAATTTGATAAAATGTATAAAATCTTAGACTCAGGTTTCTGTGTTCTTAAGCGAAATTTAAATGCATGGAATCGTAGTAAATGTGTGTCTAATGTCGATAGATCAAATTAAATGTAAATATTAAATACTTAAATGTTAACATTTGGTAATTAAATTCTCCCTAAAAACTATTCTAATAAGTCTAATAGAACTTTAATATAGCGAATTTTTATTAATTACTGTTAAATATGTAATTTTTAAATGGGTTAAACATCGTAAAAACAACATCTCTTACATTTTGGCTGAGCAGTTGTGTTAAAAAATTACGAAGTATTTGTAGATTGAGTGAATCTTAAAAGTAGCAATATATAACACACATAAGACATATATAAAGACATATATTTAGAGCGTATTATCGTAACACGCTTACTTTTTGATCCGTTCAGTATCACAGTGAGAGATACATTGTAGAAAGTACTGCTAAACAAACACACATTTAACTGAAAATGAATATATATATATATATATATATATATATATATATATTATATATTAGTTCACATATATGAGTATATATACATACACACAAACATATATATATACATATGGGAAGAGAAGGATGAAGGTAATCCGACGTGATGGTAAAATGAAAAAGGAAAACCAAAAACTGGATGTTTTTTTATGTGTACATCAACGTTTCGTCTTTATTTATAAGACTTCATCAGGATGATGATATAGGGAAAAGATATCATGCAAGCACGGATACATGTAGGGTAGACATGTTGGGAAGAAAAATAAAATAAAATGAAAAATAATGGCAGCGTCTGGCTGGACGTCCGTACTTGTTAGAGAATGAAAAATGAGTGGGAGAAAAAAAAATCCCCATTTTCCTGCATACACCCCCCACACACAAACATTCCAACTCACTCTTCCCCTTCAATCTTGACCACAGCCATTTTGTCAAACACCCCCTCCCCCTCTTCCTCCAATCTCTCTCTGCCATCCATTTTACCCCTGCTCATCCCCCACCTCTTTCTCTCATCGCCAGCCACAGTAGTCCTTGCTCCCTCCACCCTTCCCCTTTTTTTCTCCCACTCATTTTTCATTCTCTAACAAGTACGGACGTCCAGCCAGACGCTGCCATTATTTTTCATTTTATTTTATTTTTCTTCCCAACATGTCTACCCTACATGTATCCGTGCTTGCATGATATCTTTTCCCTATATCATCATCCTGATGAAGTCTTATAAATAAAGACGAAACGTTGATGTACACATAAAAAAACATCCAGTTTTTGGTTTTCCTTTTTCATTTTACCATATATACATATATATATATTTATTTATTTATATATATATATATATACATATATATATATATATATATATACATATAATAGTATATATCGATACAATGTGTTACGATCGGAAGTGAAGCACTTGCCACTCACGACCCACTGCAGAGTTGCCATGCAACGAAAGAGTATGTCAGTGTGGTGGTTCACATACACACACACGCACACACACACATATATATATATATAGGAAGATATATATATATATATATATATATATATATATATATATATATATATGTATATATATATATATATACTTTTCGTTATAGACAAATGACAAAAATAAAATCAATACATAACCATAATTTGTATTGATTTACTTTTCTCAATTGCCTCATTACCTGTTTCTGACGAATACCCGTATGTTTAGACTTCATCTGATGAACTACATTTATATTATTTGCCAATTTTCTTAATGTGTTCATATCTGATGCTCGTTTCGAAGCTCAGTCGAGACAATGTATACTCTTTATTTTAACATCGCTAATACTCAGAGTAATTTGTACTTTAATAGCCATGGAAAACATATTTATCCGAAACAGAAAGAAAAAAGATGAAACACTCAGAAGATAACTTGATAAAATCAATTTCATGTAAAAGGGTATGAGAAAAATCACATGAAAAGTGTAGATATATCTCGAATCCATCCCAAAACGCGTTGCACGCTAAACTAGAAACGATGTTCACGTCGACATGTAAGATTCAACACCAGTTGACCTAGTCTTAGCTTACTTTTCTCCAAAACATGACACCAATGGACGAACCTCTCTACAAAAACATAAAAATCCCATTTAGCCAAATATAGTAAACATACAGTTGAATTACAATGGTTAAAAGAATTAGATCGTACATAAAATCGTAATACAAAAGTAAGGTTGGCCTGGAATGGTATCTCATGTAAACAACAAAGTAGACAGATTTGTTTACTTTACTTAAAAATCGTTACTGATCAGGTAAGATCCCCGAATATTTATTTTATATTTGTTTTTTTTTTCCATAATAAGATCAGCGTCATATGACCTAAAATAAAATTATTTGTTTTTAACATATTTCTATTGCAAGTACCAAGCGATGTAATTTATTTGGAAAATAACACTTAAATAGCTACAACTTAATCATACACATTTTCCATAAAAAAAATGAAAACCAAATTATACTATGCTCAAAGTAAGCTATCTGTCTTGTTTAGTGTATGTAGCTGATTTGACTATATCATTTCGGCAAAAATTTGTATTAAATTGATGATGGTGAATTTTCCAATAAAAAATAACAGTTATTTTTATTATATTGCATGTATAATTGTGTGTGTTAATATCCCCGCAAGTCTTACCAGCATTAGTGCATGCCTTAATATATTATTGCGATTACAATGAGGGTGTATCAGTTAACACAAGTTCTAGACAATTTAATTCATATCTTATTTATATTCGTCATTTCTATTTCGGCGAATAGCTCCGTACATGAAGTGGTTTCAACTGCACCCCTTAAAAAACTATTTAAATTCATATTCTGTGATCTACTTATACTGAAAAAAATAATTCCATTTTATTTCCTTATTTCTCTATACCATCAGATTATTATAACCTAATGCGTTCACTAGATCAAACCTGATTGATCAATAGTATGCCCCGTAATTTTTGTATCTGCGCTACATGTCCATACCCTCTCCCCAACCTACTATAAATCTATAGTACTGTAATTAATTGAAGCGTTATTAGTGATGTTATCGGTTTATTAAAGTTTGCTATAAAGTAAATTTGTGACAAAGCAGTTGGGGCCGACAGGGATCGGGTACCCTAGTGACGCGCTAGTACGCATCTTGGTGATGATGCTAGACCCTACGTAGAAACGAGGTGGTGATATAAAACTAGTACCTATATTGGACGGAAATCGACTATCCAAACAAGGCTAGAAAATAGCGTCTAAATGTTTACGAAAAGGCATGTACATTGTCATTTCTGTTTAACCACACACAAAGCCTACGATTAACAAATGTGAAATCAGAATTCGGGCAAAATCTTTTAATCACCAAAATGCTAAATAAACATCAACAAAAAACATATGATCAGCTGTATCAGTGCTACGCCTGTAACTCAGGCGAAGCCGGGCGGTCTCAGCTGATGGCCCAGATAACCATCTAAGCTGTCGTAATTTATTAGGGCAAACGGCCTTTGCTCCACAACGAAAGAACACGAGTAATTGTCTTTATTATAACAATAAAATCAGAAAGAGAGAAATCCCATTCATCTGTATCGTTGAAAGAGGCGCACCCCTCCAAACTCCTGAGAGAGGAAGAAACACATAGAGAAATATGTTAGAGAGAGGGAAGGTGTTACAAGACATTTCAATAAGAGAAAGTAAGTTAGTCAGAGCCAGCACACCGAGAGGGCTGGGCGCTGAGGATGAAACGCGTCGACTGAAGTATTCTCACCATCGTTTCCTTAGATAAGTTAAGTTGCGACTAAAATAAACGATTGTAAATGGATTTACACACACACCCACAGACGACGAAATAGCTTAGCGCGAGAGCAGTCCCCAAAGACAGGCGAGAAAGCAAGTCGGGAAAAAATCGCCGGAGAAAACAGAATTCTCGCCATCGACGTTCGTCCATAGTTTAAGACTTTAATAGCTCATTGCGATTGTATGCGGGCACAGAGAGACAACGTACTAGTTGAATGCAAAATACATTTACCATACGATAGACATTACTTCAAAGTAAAGCAATTCTGTTATCTTTGTAAATAATTACCTTCATAGAAAAAGACCTCGCCGAGTTGTTGCATCATTTCTATGGTTGAGTTGTTCTGCTTGAACAGCCTTTGCATTCACAGAGACGAGATCAACGAAGCCATCACTATCATCGTCGTCATGCCGGCCTGGAGGAATTTCGATCGACATATTTTTTATTGCAACTACGACGATCGGCTGAAGAGTGTTAACGGTCTGGCAAGATCTCTTTGTAGAGAACCAGAGGCGTGAGCAGCAAGACAGAGACCACGAGCAGGGTACATGTTTATAAGTGGTTTCGTGACGCAGGAACAGAGTGGGGTACCTGTTTACAAATTATAATGAATTTGTATTCTTGCTTTGTTGATGTCCCTACTTATGAAATGGGGTTTAGTTGCTCGAAATCGTATAAGTCTGTTATTGAAGTTATTTGTAGAATTAATGTAAGTTTTTGATGCATTGGAAAGATATCGCTCCCGATGTAGTCTATTCATGATATTTATCTGATCCAATTTGAGAGGTAAAATGCTTTAGATAACCTTACACAATATCTACTTCCAACGATAATATATATATATATATATATATATATATATATATATAGAAAGAGAGAGAGAGAGAGAGAGAGAGGGGGGGGAGAGATAGAGAGAGTGATAGAGAGACAAAAGGAGAGACAAAGAGAACGAGAAAAAGAAATAAAGAAATAGACAGAAAGAGACAGGGACAGAGAAAAGGAGAGAGACAGATACAGAGACAGAGACTGATACATAGAAAGAGAAAAGGTTAATAAGAGAGATAGCGAGAAATATATATATGAAGGGCATTAGAGAGATTGGGAGTATGGCTCTTAAAGTCTACGGACTTAAATCGAACCGGTAATAACTTGTTTGTTATTAGCCCTGCGTAGAATATGCCTGCTTCCCCCGATGGCGGAAGTTTACAGAGAATATCAAATTAACAAGCGGTCGCCAGTCGTATGCGTATCCATAGCATACACACATGTGCCCTATCTTGTACTAGCCAGATTACACGTCGCTTAACTCCGTTCATCTAACTACTACCGTGGTGTCATTAATGCCGTATCTATATATTTATTATAAAATGTGTAAATTGCTTGCTTATCAATTTATTCTCATATTGTGGGCGCGCGATAACTGCACTATTGTAATCACTAGTTTACACATTTAAAGTCCAATTCAATTATGCTTTGCTCGCTTTATTATACATAACGCATGTATTTCATTGGTATAAATTCCGTCGTGTGACGAATATTCCAGCTAGTTGAAATTCTGTCATTTTCCATTACTCTGATCTCATTGGTTCTGGGATTAAGCGGCGGTTTCGCGTGCAAACTAACGTGTATGATTCCTTTCCGTGACCGACATAATTCTGGCTGGATTGGAAGAACATATTCAGATAAACGTATGGACGGAAACAGTTCCAGAAAGTCAATAATAATTCCACATTGAACATCAGTCGGACAGAGATTAATGAAAATCCATCTAGTCAGTGATTCATTTCCTTCAACGTGAAGAATTAACAATTTGCAGACGTGGCCTTGATCATTGGTACGATTTTATGAAATGATTACAATGTACTGACTACTGGGCATAACTTGTTATATATATATATATATATATATATATATATATATATATATATATATATATATATATATATATATATATATATATATATATATATATATATATATTGGTGTGTCTACAAGTAGATATATATATATATGTATATATATATGTGTGTGTATATAAATATATACTTATAGATATACATATATGTACATATTCATATATATGCGTGTATATATGTAAATGTATATGTACATATATTAATATATATATATATATATGTATATATAATATTTCTGAATAAATATTAAATTATTAATACCTACACACACACACACACACATACACACATATCTGTATATATATATATATATATATATATATATATATATATATTAATATAGTGTTTAAGGTTGTTGATAAAAAGAAATCAAATAATCAAATAAGTGCTCGATCATATAAGAGAGCTAATATATACATAATAAACATATAAATAAATTAAATTACATATATATATATATATATATATATATATATATATAGTCTAGCATATAAGACCAGATAGTCTAACATAAGGGACCAGTTATAATTCCTTACGTTTAGATTAGATACCGACGGTACCTATGTTGTCCTGATCGTCCGTTTTATATATATATATATATATATATATATATATATATATATATATATATTACGCTCACACATTTGAACATTTCTTAATAAGCGATCACTTTACTGGTGTTCTCTCTAACCTACATCACACACACACACACATTTATATATATAGATATATATATGTGTGTGTTGGTGTGTATATATATATATATATATATATATATATATATATATATATTATATATGTACAAATGAAAGATAAATGAAAATAATTTGATAGCTTTATATGATATCCGATCGTAAAAGTTAATGTTCGTTGTACTAGATAAAGCAATAATATGGAAAAGTGTATTATGAAAATAGATAGTGGATAAAATAAAATATTTATTAATTAAACAAATATTAAAATAATTAATATAACAAAACTTTTTTCTAAATATATTTATTTTCAATAATAAACCTATTATTAGAGGAATATCATAAAATATCAGCAACAAATGTGTTACTGTTTAGCAAATATGTTAAAATATAAAAAACAAATATTGAGCAAAAAACGTATGACATGAAAAATATAAAAATATAATGTGTATATTTCAATATCCAAGTGGTTTGATAGAAGAAGCAGGTCTGAGGTGAATATTCGATTGCAATCCATAGAGTCCGAACGGTAAGAATAGCGTTCACAAAATATTAAAGGTTTCATAATCAAAAATAAAATTCAGTTGATGATAAAATGACGCAAGCAAATAATATATAAGTATATAGCTCTGCAGAGAGCGTGTAAGAAACTAATAAGTTAATACATACATTGTCATTTAAGTATTTCTTGGTTAGAGCGAACATATTAAATGGGCTGTTCAACAGAACATCATAAAATGTAGTTAATGAAATTTTAACCAAATTTTTATAAAATATAAAAAATGAATAAAGCGGTCGGAACAACAAAATGATAATAGACAAATATAGAAAAAAAGAGTAAAATCAAAAAGTAAATATCGAGGTAAAAAAAAGAAAGGGGAGGGAGAAAAAACTAGAGAGGACACACATAATAGATAGTAAATGTTAACCACTTCGGGGGGTGGGGCGGGGGGTGAAACGGACGATACCAATACAAGAGAGAAAAATGGAAATGTTAGCAAGAAGACAAGATATATAAAGCTAGATATGATAAAATAGAGAGATAGCTGTTGGGCATGAAGAAGGGAGACAATGGGGTTAGCAACTCTAGAGAAGTAAAGTAGTGGAAGTAGTAGTAGTAGTAGTAGTAGTAGTAGTAGTGACGATGATACTTGTTGTAATAGCAGTGCGAATAGTCAGCACGTTACTGGTAGTAGTTGGGGTTGATGTTATTATAGCAGTACAAATAGTTGAGTATCGTGGTAGTAGTTGTTGATATAGTAATAATATTACAAATAGTTGTATAGTTGATAGTAGAATTAATTGCATACACTTGTTTAGATCTATATGATTGAGTTACGTAATTAAATTAGATTTGTTTTTTCGTTTTTATCTCATGAGATAGTATGCTTAAAAGTACCAATTTAGTGAATCAAGTAGTAGTAGTAGTAGTAGTCGTGCGATGGTTGTAGAAATAATATCAGTACGAATAGTCAATACGTTGTTGGTAGTTGTTGTTTTTGTTGATGTTATTATAGCAGTACGAATAGTCGATAATCGTAGTAGTAGTTGTTGTTCATGTAGTATTGTTAGTACGAATACTTGTATAATTGATAGCTGGTATAAATGTTACAGTATGAGTACGAACAGTTGTGTTACGTAGTCGCAGCTATTGAACATTGGTTCATTTATAAAATAATTGATTTTAAAATTATGTAAACACTATGGTTTTATTATTCCGTGTTTGATTTATTGAAACAACTGATGGAGTGATTTTCTTTTTATTTTGTAAAAAAAATAAACACACACATTTTAGCGAGCAATTACATAACTGATTTTAGAATTGTGTTCACTGTATTTTATTTCTTTGATTGTTGAATTTAATTTTTTTACACCTTTCTTCTGAAACAATAAAATAAACTCAAGTAAAAACTGTCTTGTATTTATCGAAAATAATTTACAGATTTTGTTTAATAACTACTTTCCCTGCAGTTACATTTGACTAAGTTTAATATGTGTAAATATCCATGTTTTTTCACATTATTTATACTTCTGCTCAGTATTCTTTTATTTCTTCGTCTCTCTCTCTCTCTCTCTCTCTCTCTCTCTCTATATATATATATATATATATATATATATATATATATATATATATATTTTAATAAAATATTAAACTATATATATATATATATATATATATATATATATATATATATATATATATATATATATATATATATATATAGTTTAATATTTTATTAAAATCGGAGTAAGATTTGAAATTACCTTAATTTTATAATTTTCGTTGCTAATCCCTTTTTATATTCTTCGTTCTGTCAAGGAAACCATTGATTGAAAATGTGTGTATTTTTTACGAACTCTCTGAGTATATATATATATATATATATATATATATATATATATATATATATATATATATATATATATATATGATAAGTCAATGAAAATAATTAGACCTGCAAATGGAAGCAAATTATAATCTTCAGTTGTTCAGAACAAGGACATTTAGTGAATAACATTATTTATTTCTCTACTCTTTCATTCTTTAAGCCAGGCCTTTCAAAGATTAAAATCTTATCATCATAGGAGGTTAAAGATCGATAAGTTTACAGATGAGGAAAGTCAATATTCGAAATTTGAAAAAGTTTTAAAGTGCAAACGGGTATGTACCAGTGTAAAGGAATATCACCAAAAACGGAAATCCAACAGAACTTGTCGTTGCTTTTGCGTTTGAATCTGTTTCATAGTAAAATAGGAAGAATTACGTTTTCTCAACATGGCCAATTTTATCTGATCCTCCCTCCACAGACTACCGACTTGGGTGGAATCGTCGTCGTTTGATCTCTACACGGATTCTTCTAGATTTATCAATACACTTGAACCCCATACTACTTGGATTTCCGTTTTAGGTGATACTCCTTTACACTGGAACATACCCGTTTGAACTTTAAAGCTTTTTCAAATTTCGAATATTGACTTTCCTAATCCGTCACCTTATCCATCATTAAGCTCCTCTGATGATAATATTTTAATCTTTGAAAGGCCTGGCTTAAGGAATGAAAGAGAAGAGAAATAAATAATGTTATTCACTAAATGTCATTGTTCTGAACAACCGAAAATTATGATTTGCTTCCATTTGCAGGTCTCATTATTTTAATTGACTTATCATATGTTTGCTCTATCCAGTATATTGAGCTTTCCTCACCTCACAATGGATCCAGCTCTCGACAAGTTTACCTTTTTGTTATAAATGTTCATATATATATATATATATATATATATATATATATATGTAGTCATATATGTAGTCATATATATATATATATGTGTATATTATTGAGTCATTTTATCATGAAATAACTTTTTTTTAGGATTCTGAATTCTTGAATATATATAATTAATGATGAAAACAAAAGTTAAATAAAATACAATATTTACTTATTAATTAAACAATCAAACAAAAAATATAATTAACATTTTTTATATTACCTTAATCCATGTATTTAAATATATAAGCTATGTGCATCATAGAAATATTAGAAATAAATCATCTTAAATATATATATAGAGATATATATATATATATATGTATATATGCATACATATATGCATACATATATGTATACATATATATATATATATATATATATATATATATATATATATATATATATATATATATATATATATTATTTTTCACATAATATACATCAACCCATTTTTTTCTGGCGCTTTTTAATCTTGAAACTAGGCTGTGTAGTATTGCGATCTTCTGCTCCTTACTTTTAGAAGCTCTGTTCTTATGTGTAACTGTAGCTTAGTTCTGATTGCTACTAGGAAATGACTTATTTCCGAGCGATATTTGCGCATAAATATATCATTATAGTTATATTGTTTTCATGTGTATTCTCTCCTTGCCAAAAAAGCAATGTATTTTACTATTATATTTCCGCTGAGAAACAGGAGTGCTCTTTTTACGGGCCGAGCAGAATCCCTATTTTTTAGGCTAAATCGATGTATTTCTTGTTTAGTTGAACACTAGTTCCGACTTCAACAATGCGTTTGATATCTATTTCGATACATGCACAGTTGACTCCCTAATCCCCCTTTTCTCGAAATACAACAATCTTATCACAGCTCAACTCTCGTTTGCATGAATGCCAAGTTTTTCTACTGGCGGCTTAACTAATGTTTTACCCTTAAAAGATAGGAAAATATATGTGCATTAGTATATGGTCATGAGTACAGAACTAGTGAATTGTTTGTGAGGGCAATTTTTGATGGAGTCAAACGAGGTCTCTTTGTTTTCTCCGGAATTATATAGCATATAAAACAATTTCGATGATATACGGAGATAAGGGGCCGGATCAATTGGAGAAAGTAATAATTCAGCATTGTTGCCCATATAAAAATAATCATACATATGCCTGTTTGTGAACCTGGATGAGCGCAATTATAGGTTTAGGAGTACGGGTACCAATGTGGATATTATGTGGGGTTTGAGGGTCGGGCACTCCTATATATAGTATAAGGGTTTATTTGGCAACACCGGTAACCCTTTCCATGTGTAAGAATGACCAACTATTAGTATGATGTAGACTAGATCCAACCTAGCACAAAAGTACCAACAAACAAAATGTTGCAATGTTTTTGGTAGCAGTACTCTGGCAGTATATTGACCTGTCTATGAGTGGGCGTATTCATTTGCATGGTGATGTATTTTTGTATCATTGACATCTATTTATCTTGGTAAGATATCGATCCATCTCTCGATTTCGCTTGAGTGCCATAGGTACTCTCGCTGTTAGCACGCCATTGTCGCTAATCAGGCATATAAAATGTCAACCTCAATTCCTTTTCTTTTTTTCTTTTGTGCCCCTTCTTTTTTAAACCTTTGTCATAACATCAAATCTTTCTGCTCATGCAGGTTATTGTTTGTTAATTTCTCATCATAATTGTTTTTTTACATGAAAATCATGCTTTCAACAAGTTCTATTTCATAACTGACACGGATTGACCATGGTTGTCCACCAAACGGATGTCAATGTTCGGTTACAACAACTCAACATTACCATATTTTTGTACTGATACTACATAAGAATGTATTTATGATTGGCTATAAGTGTATGTGTATGCATTAGATACATACATTTTATATGGTGAAGATATATATATATATATATATATATATATATATATATACGAGGGGCGTTCAATAAGTGACCCCCCTGACTTACTTACCGATGTCTGATCTATATGAAATTGTGCATGTGTAATGGTTTCTATTTGTATTGGTTATGTTGCAAAAATCAGTTCTGAACTAATGGTGGTTTCTGATTTACAGGTGTTTGAACTAAGTCAGATCTGAAATGGAGGCAGTTGAGTGTCGCGTAGTTGTCCGGTTTTTTGTATTCGAAAAGACGCACACCAAAGGAGACTTTTGATGAAATGAAAGAAACGTATAGTGCTTATGCCCCATCATATTAACTTTGAAAACGCATCGTAAATACGTACAGAAAATATATAAAAGGTTGTTTTAATGTTCTTAAGATATATGAAACATGTTCTTGATCACCGTATGAAAATACGATGTACTGTAAAATGTACGTTTATTTCTATATGCATATATAATCTATACATATGTTCTATTGAAATTTATGAAGTGTTTTGCCACATGTTTGGGAACAGACATATCACCATGCAAGCCAGGGTTTAATTATGTCATAACATTTGTTGTTTAACAATGTATACTATAGTGTTTTCTAAAGTCATCTTACACAAAGGAAATACATTTTTGTTAAATGATACCGTTTTAAAATCTAAGAACGTCTGCAAAAGATCGGTCAAATCATATCGCATTTTTACAGCTCATTTAGTGTTTAAACCTGACGAAAAATCAAAAACGTCCTGATACATATGGAACATATTATAGTGTTATTGTGTAACAAGAAAACGAGCATTAAAACAATAAACACAATTAAACAGTATAATTAAGGAGATTAACTTATCATAAACCGTGTTTACTTTGATTTTAAAACAATCTGGCTTGATACACTTAAGTTTGCCGAATCTTTATCATAAC
>OY744523.1:163557722-163587722 GCA_963556195.1 Sepiola atlantica
AACTTCATGCACAGCATTTTAAAAAGTATTTGAATTCAATTAATCACATATTTAGAGAGCTCAAATGCATTTCATTTGACGAGATTTATGGATTAATCGTCACATCTGTTATTGATTCAATGTTTTTGCCGAACCGATGAAATGTGCCCAGCGTAAAAGTGTACTTACTTGACATAGATACACGAGCGTAAATTGTTCAACCAACTCGTTTGAAAAACATATCAGAAGATCGATCAGCGTCTTTTGATTGTTAACTAACTCTCTTTATCGACGGAGTATTTTTAATTTCATCTTTGTTTCGTTTTTTTTTTCGTTAATGCTGTTTGTTTATTTATCAACGTGTTTCCATATAATTGCCAATGTTATGTTTGATGATTACGAAACAATGTGGGACGAATTGAATTTATTCCAACAATTTGTTTTCGAACAATCGTCTTTGAAGACAATTTTTTTAATTTGTATTAAAGTAAGTGAAAGTGATTATCTTAGAAAGTTTCAATCTTTTACTTATGATGATTTGAAAAAAAAAATTAAAGTAAAAAATTAGTTATAATCGACATTTTAAATACTTCACCATTCCTTTGAAATTCTGAAGTGCCGTAGGGTAATTACTTTTTTCAACAACTAACACAATTTTAAAAGGTTTAACTTTTTACGAAAAACAGTAATACAATGCGGTGTATTATATTTCAGTACTAAAATATTTCATACACATGATTAAAAAAAGTGTTGGCTGTGTTTTCCATTTCACTAAATAATCGATTGACACACT
This sequence comes from Sepiola atlantica, assembly GCA_963556195.1. Lineage (NCBI taxonomy): Eukaryota > Metazoa > Mollusca > Cephalopoda > Sepiida > Sepiolidae > Sepiola > Sepiola atlantica. The sequence goes on from OY744523.1 coordinate 163,558,495, forward strand.
AATAATAACACACGCATGTTAATAACATATCTATGCACAATTATAAGAGAAACGTTAACCGAAGTGTGTTAATATAGATATATATTTTTTATGAACATGACATATCATTAATATGTAACTTCTTTTCTATTAAATAAAAAAAATATATATACATAAGTTGGATATCAAAACTAATTTTTCCGTCTGTCACCATGAAGATGGCTTAAATTGGCTCTGTATATTTTATGACTTATAACAGAATTTAGGCAATAGAAACTTTTATAACAAGAAATTACATATTTGACAGGCTGACATTTGACATAAAATTATTTTTATTAAAGAGCATCAGTGAATTTTGTAAAGGGAATCGGAAGTGAAATATCGTGAAAATGTTGACAAAGACAGATATTTTGTAGGCGAAGGTAAAATCTGAAAGTCATATGTGATGTGGTGTGAATTTTGTAAAATATGAGCAAATCTCTATAATGAACAGAAGTAGTCATTCACGAGAATGGGGCATTTCCTGAACATAGCGGAGATCACGAGTTAAAATACATGTTTCATAATAATGTATAATGTCATCAAGTATGCTCATAGATAAATGTTTGGTTCTTGTTCCTTAAAAGTATGAACAATTTTTTTTTCTGTCTTATCATAATAGAGAGGTAATTAAGGGGCAATAACTCTATTCAACTGCTGATATTACATCGAAAGTAATTATCTGGAAATTAATTATTAATAGATGAACGTAAAAGAATACAATAATGGTAAATTTTAGAATTTATTTTGATTAAATTTGATTTTAGTAATGAATGAAATCACTGAACGAAATTCAGCAAGGAAAATTTAAATAGTTTTTTGTTTTCAGGGTTGATGGCACAAGTCTCATATTATGCCCACAACTGCAGGTTTCTTCGCCAGAAATAAGCTCATGGGCTTGCAAGAAATCAATTTGTTTCGCTTTTTCGGAAGTAAAATACAGCACATCTTCAAATTTGAACAAATTTAAATCCATTATCGCAATTTAATATAAAATCAAAGTTGTCAGATAATACAGAGAAAATCAGACTCAAAATTCCAATTCAGAGTTATTGCCCTTAATTACCTCTCTATTATGAGAAGACAGAAAAAAAAATTTCAGACTTTTAAGGAACAAGAACCAAATGTTTTTATAATGATTTTTTAAACCAGCTTTCTATAAAAATGTTTTTGTCGTTGATTTTATATCACCTTTACTTAGGTAACTTAAATTGGTAGTAATTATTCTACGAATATCTCTCAAATGAAATATTTTTTAATTGTCATTGTAAGACTTGGATGAAGATAACCAGACATGACAAATAATTTAATATCATTGCTGCTAAGCATATGTATAAACATTTGATTTTCATCATTACATCATTATAAGGAAGATATTCTCTGTTTCAAAGATCGAAAGTGTGGATACGGAGAACACATATTAATTAGGCAAACACTGCAGCACAGATCAATATCTGTGTTTCCTACAGGCCATTTTAATATGATGACACACATAAAATACGAACATAGTATGAGCCGTAAGAAACAAATGTTACTTCAAAATCCTCGGAAGGAGTTCGATGGAATAGTCTCAAAAGTTTGAAAAGATGAATACCAACACTGACATTTTTAAATTGAATGAAAAAATGCAACAAATAAAAATGCCTGTTTCTGACACAATGGCTTTCGAGGAACTTTCATTGTCGCTTTGACAGATTGCGCATGACGAGAGAAAGATTGACACAATTATTATTATTATTAGTAGTAGTAGTAGTAGTAGTAGTAGTAGTAGTAGTAGTAGCAGTAGTAGTAGTAGTATGACTATGATGATGAGTATGATTATAATGATGGTGATGATAATGATGATGATGATGATTATTATTATTTTTATTAAAAAAAAACAATTTTCACAGCTATATTACGAAGTAACTCGAGCACCACATTTATTTTAAGGACAAAATAATATTTCTTACACATTACGAGCTTTGTGACAGCATTGCTACTCCAAAATACGGGTAAGATGTATAATGTGATGTTTTCTTTCTGAAACATAATTTAAGTACATTATAAATCCGTATAATAATACATTTCAATACTATGTTTACCAATAACGCGTTTCCCGAGATTGTTAATTTTAATTCATCTTGGTGTTGCGTTGTAAAGTCATGGCCGCCCAGGGAGAGAGAGAGAGAGAGAGAGAGAGAGAGAGAGAGAGAGAGAGAGGGAGAGAAACTTAGAACGAATAAGACATCTGACCTATAACAAATACAGATTTTACTCTAAACCTAGCAGAGAAGACAAGGTAATTACTTAGAGGATATTGATTTACTCCTCTCCAGGAGTTAGGCACAAGGCCAGTTTTTATCTTACTCCCACAAGTAAGATGTAACCCAAGGTCGGGTCGGGAAACTATGATTTAATTTTGCCTGGGCAGCCCCGTCAGCATTCCCCGGTAGGGCGCCTCGGGCAGTAAGCAATAAACTTACTCTTCCTGAAAGAGGGGAGGCGAAGCCTGGGAGGGCGGAGCTCCTAGAACTGCACAGGACAGACCCATAGACCGGCGTAAATCAAACCCCGAAGGCCAAGCTAATACCAATCTATGGGGTGCAGTATCCATCGGAACAGATACTACACGTAGAGGATAGTCTAATGCCAACAGTGCATACACTACATGAGAGTGTGCTTGAGAGAATGGTATCATGGTGAACGAACATATACAACACAATAAGTAAAATGAGTAGTAATGACTGGGAGGAGAGTTTAATGGGAACGGAACAGATACAACACGAACCCCTTAAGTGGGCATTAGCATGCCGTAGACTAGTTTTATATAGCATTGTAAATTGAATTGAGCACTCAAAACCATTACAATAGTCCCATATTCTGAACTAGTAATGTCTCAGTTTTAGACACACATACAAAAACGCATCTAAATTATGTATTTATAAACTAACCAGCTCGGTGTCGCGGCATTGCCCGCGGGAAATATAAAAGAATGATTTTTCTTTTCAAAGAATAAATAGTATGCATTAAGAAAAAAAAACACGAAACATACTTTTACTGTAACTTATTAACGTAATAAAAATAGGGTTTAGCCATTTTTTTTCGTATGAAAATACAAATAATTGTAGTAAATATTTTGTTCGTCAAAAAGTAAATGAAAGGGAGTTTTCGAAGTTTAAAGCGGGTGCTATACTCCGTACAGTTAAGTGTTGAATAGTAACCCCGCACACCAAAAATAAGTATTTATTCTGTACAATCAAATAAAATAGCACAAATACTGGCTTGCAAATGGTTGCGATTATTTTAGTCTGATATAGCAAGCGGTGGCGGGGATAAAATTTTCCACCTTAATAAGTTGTAAAACTGTGCTGATGTTAATTAATTAATTAATTTTTTTAGGTATGTTCTGTATGTGTAATAATCACTAAAACATTAGTTGATTTTTAAGAAATACACTTGTCAAATTATTGAACATATATATTTAGGTTTATCTACGTATTTCTAAAATATTGGTATTAAATATTTATTTAGTTTTACCTACGTATTTCTGACATATTGACATAAAATATTTATTTAGGTGTACATACGTATTTGTGACATATTTTCATTAAATATTTATTTAGGTGTACATACGTATTTGTGACATATTGGCGTTAAATATTTATTTAGGTGTACATAAGTATTTGTGACATATTGCAATTAAATATTTATTTAGGTGTACATACGTATTTGTGACATATTGGCATTAACTATTTATTTAGGTGTACATAAGTATTTGTGACATATTGCAATTAAATATTTATTTAGGTGTACATACGTATTTGTGACATATTGGCGTTAAATATTTATTTAGGTGTATATAAGTATTTGTGACATATTGCAATTAAATATTTATTTAGGTGTACATACGTATTTGTGACATATTGACATTAACTATTTATTTAGGTGTACATACGTATTTGTGACATATTGCAATTAAATATTTATTTAGGTGTACATACGTATTTGTGACATATTGGCGTTAAATATTTATTTAGGTGTACATAAGTATTTGTGACATATTGCAATTAAATATTTATTTAGGTGTACATACGTATTTGTGACATATTGCAATTAAATATTTATTTAGGTGTACATACGTATTTGTGACATATTGGCATTAAATCTTTATTTAGGTGTACATACGTATTTGTGACATATTGGCATTAACTATTTATTTAGGTGTACATAAGTATTTGTGACATATTGCAATTAGATATTTATTTAGGTGTACATAAGTATTTGTGACATATTGGCATTACATCTTTATTTAGGTGTACATACGTATTTGTGACATATTGGCATTAACTATTTATTTAGGTGTACATACGTATTTGTGACATATTGCAATTAAATATTTATTTAGGTGTACATACGTATTTGTGACATATTGGCATTAAATATTTATTTAGGTGTACATACGTATTTGTGACATATTGACATTAAATATTTATTTAGGTGTACATACGTATTTGTGACATATTGGCATTAACTATTTATTTAGATGTACATACGTATTTGTGACATACTGCAATTAAATATTCATTTAGGTGTACATACGTATTTGTGACATATTGCAATTAAATATTTATTTAGGTGTACATACGTATTTGTGACATATTGGCATTAAATATTTATGTAGGTGTACATACGTATTTGTGACATATTGGCGTTAACTATGTATTTATCTTTTCCTAAGTATGTGTTACATATTGGCATTAAACATTTATTAAGCTTTACGTACGTATTTGTGACATGTTGGCATTACACATTTATTTTTAATAGAAATACTACTTTTAAATGCGCGTACATACCTATTCTGAACTAGTAATTTTAGTTTATTTAGTTTGAAACGCAAACATGGCTACTTTATTTTGAATCGATAATACGGCTACTTTAAAAGGCTCACAACTTCTATGAAAAAGTAATTGTTGGAAAGCAAATAGGTAGGTAAAGAAAATAAATGTTTTTTACAAATATCCCAATTGTATTTCTTTGCTCTTACCTTCAACCTCGTCTAGTATCAGTTGAGTAAGGTGCTCGCATATATGCGTGTTGATTTTATGGGGTAGGGGCTGTTCAATCATGTATTATTTGTTTTATTCACCCACGAGGATTTGTGATACAAGTAATTCTCAGTGATTTCTCAATGGGCATAGCGTGTGATAATCACTTGAGTGTGAGTGATATGAACTTTCCCAATATTTTAGCACTCTCCACCGTTTTCGATGAAGCGTTTTTGCCACATCCATCTATTATTTACTTCACTACAATTTGAGTGAGACTAATACATCTATTTACAGTAGCGATCACTCCCTGTTCTCATCATAATAATGTAAGGAATTTGATTTAAAATGATGGGGTTTCTTTCTGTAAATCATAACAGTTGTGCTTACAAGAGGCTTTTCCATTTCGAATTTTTCGTCGGGTTTACTCTAATATTTTCATCTGAATGCAATCATTTGTCTGGTAGTAATCTTCCTTTGACTCCAATGTCTCATAATTTTCCGTGTTCTTACAAACTGTACGTAGTGCAACTACAGTTATTCCTGTGTATACTTTTTCTGCAATTATTATTATCATTATTATTATTATTATTATTATTATTATTATTATTATTATTATTATTATCATAATGATTATAATCATTATGATTATTATCATTATTTGGTATTATACTCAATATTTACTCACTTAGAATGTTTACGTACGTCAGTATCAGTGATTGATTACAGCAAATACAAGTAGTGATCCGCTAGACTCCGAGTGGCAACAAGTCCCGCCAGATTTCTAGAACACTAGACCTCTTTTCAGTAACTGTTGAAAATCATATTTGCGTTCTGCCAACAGCAGTTTACTATATTTTGTTGTAAAAAAACCTCCCCGAAATTAATGTACGCTCTGCACTCTTCTAGTTGAACTCTGTTTAGTGCTTTCTCTCGTTGATTGTCGATTTGCCTTGACCTATCAGCATAATTGTGTGCAGTACAATTCGAAGCTGGTGCCACTTACTCTATAAGAATGTGTCTGTGATTTCTTCATTTTCGAGTAAGGGATCGGTGTATGGGATTTCTGGCAGTTTTAATTCTCTAGGGTGTGTGGATATCGGTTGTGTGTTAATGTTTCAACTCATCTGTGACTGGTTAGCGTTCATTAGTTACGTGGGGTGATTCCAACATTCGAGGATTGTTCTTAAGATTTAAGATGTGTTAAGCATTTCAGTGCGTGGCATGGTCTCAGCATTACCATTTACTCTATTTCTCTTCTTCTCCTAGGTTTTTTGTCAAACTGTTCTTTGAGCTCGTACACTAATTGGGGATGAAATCGGTGTCCTTCAGTTTCCTAATTCTTTCTGTTATATAGCGAGCCCTGTTCATTTACTTGTAATTTCTCCCTGTTATCATTAAGTTTTTTTGGGGGGGGGACTATTGGAAGGGATCCTACTATTATTAGTATGATAGTGATTGTTTTCATGTTCGCAACATCCTTGTAAGTCTTTCGCGATTCTTGTGTATTCGTTTCGTCATCTGCCTATTTAGTACCTCTGCGAGTTTTGCTAGACTTCTAAACACACGAATATGTAGTCTGCTTACTACTAGTATACCATGGTCATGTCTTATCTCCTTACTTATATATTTTTCTTCTATTTGCACTACGATGTTCCAAAGAAGATTGTGCTTTGCATTGTTTAGTGATGTCTCCGAATTGTTTTTATACCATTTACATACGATGTGTATAGTTCTCAGTGGAATGCTTTTACCATGCAGCCAGTCTGTTAATGTATTCTTTTGTAACTAGTTTAATGAATTCACAAGTATTAAGAGAAACCGCTTCTTCTCCTTGTACACAAAGACTATATTTATAGTATTCGTTTTTTTTCTCGTTTGTCTCTGATATGATTCCTTCTGATCACGCTCTGTGCAGGTGTCAGTAGTGAATCAGTTTATCGTTTCGACTGTGCTTTTCGTACAAATGTCCACCTATTTTTATGTAACTTATCTGGTCAGATTGACAAATCGTCGATGTAGCTCCGTTTCCTATATTTTTATTAGTGTTCTTTTGTTTTTAGTTACGCCACTTCCTGTATTGTGTTCTATTTGAAACAGTGATCGGATTTTTAGTGTTTCTCTAGTTTTGTGTCATCCACACAGTCTTCTATTCCTACCATTACTCTTCAAACTTCTCAACTTTTACGGTAGATGCTGTCAATATCATTCCCTGAGGTTAGTACATTGTGTATAGTCAGTAGTTTCCTAATCCATTCGTTCACTTGTTGAGTGCTTCCTTTACCCAGCATATGAAGAGTTCAGAATATCTTACTGACGATACTGCACAGGTATGTATGTATGTTATCATGTTCCTATTTTATCATGTTTGTTATATGAGCTTTCTTTGTACTTCTCACATATTATTATATTACTTTTACCTTGCATTGTCGTTGATTTAGTGACGCATTTTTCTAGACCTCACATATCTTTATAGGTATATTCGCCTAGTATATTTATCTCCTCTGGGTTGGGTAGTTTCAGTGCCGCCGCCCCATCATATTTTCTTCTTTTAATCTTTTAAAATTCATACATTTTTATTCCGAATTATATTTTAATGTCTAGCTATAGGATAACTATTGGTTTTATTTGCTTTTCTAGTCCAGTTTTGGTTTTGCAAATAGCGTAATGTCGTTTATGTAGATGGCTATTTTTGTTTCATTTGAATCTTCCACCTCTTGAGTATTAAATTGAATGAAATTATTAGTGAGCCTGTCACTTTCTATATATGTTTTCATTATAACATACTCATCTAACATGACAACTGAATCCGACCCATAATATCGGCATGGTTATATAATCCATGCTTACATATTAGACGGTTCTATGTGGTAATAATACTTCTCATAGTGACCCTCATTTTTCGTATATGTGCCCTCTACCCCTCCAAACGAAGAAGTTTAATTATTGTCTAAATCTCTGAAAAAATCGGTGGGATCCTGCTCCTTCACTCTTTTGCAAGCATTCATTTCCTTGGCGACTTTAATGTTAATAATCTTGAGTGGCTAGCATACTCAACCAATACTTATGATGAAGGGACGGGATTTAATGATCTCCCTAATATATGAACACACTTACATTGTCGACCAACACACACGCGTACCCGAAACCATAGGCATGTTGACAGTTTTCTTGATCTTTTGCCTGACAACATTCCAATAACAGTGCTGTCCATGTGGCATCTTACGACGTCCCAGTTGTCGTAATTACACTAAGTTTATCAAATACTCCGATGTATCTATCACAACCTTTAATTGATATTCAATGAGATTGGGACAATTTCAACTCTTTCATATTTGACATCCTTCTGAAACCCATGTTCAAGAAGAATGCTTTCTGCATCTTATGTGAACTATCTGAGTAGCTTACCGCAAACAAAGACGTAAGAATGCGTAGCAAACACATTCCCTGCAGCAGATATACCTTAATGTTACTATTTAATACAGTGTCTGGTTTTAAATATTATGACATACAGTTCGTAAATGTTTGATCGATCTATCATCGATTGTTGATATCTCGTCGAAATAGATAACAACAAACACTTTGTACTGTTTATTATAGGTGCTGATTAGTAGCCGGACCTCGGCTTGCAAGGGAACAATGATCGAGTTTTAGAGACAGCACCTGGTATTTCCAAATTATCAGCCGCCCAAATACTGACAAGGCTTAACTTTCTGGCCGTATATAGATAACAATAATGACATATTTTATGTCACAAAACATCCCCACACTGAAATCCACCTGATATATGTTAATAAAAATACACTTTATCAACTTGTGATGTTAATAATGTATCAGAAGTGTATATAATTATTTCATATGTAGTGTAACATTTTGAAAATAGAAACATTCCTTTCTTTTTGTCCTTCATATATTGCTGTATTGGCAGAATCCCCGCCTTTATTTCATTACAGGTCACACCCACGTGGATGGGAGAGAAACTAAAATCAGCTGTGTCAACATATTGCTAAAAACAGGTAAGAGGGCGGAATACGTTTGTTTACTGATCTATGTGATAAAGCTGTTGTGTAGATGTCGATAGAAATGGGTTATGGAAACAAAGTGTACAAGGCCAAATTCTTCCCGTCTTTGTATAACTGGTCGTCTAATTGATGAAATGGTGTCTGCCTGTAGAATTTAGTATACGTCTGTTTTCATGTTTTCTTTTTCTTTCCACTGTTTTAGATATGCATATATGTTACCAGGATACATGGAAAGATGGATGTGCAGAAGTATATGCGGTTATAGAATTAGCAAGTATTGTTTCAAAATATAGAAAATAAAAGTATCGTTAGATTTGGGTAGAGCACTAAAACTTCTCTTATGTGTAAGCTGTATCTCTTTTGTGGGATTTCAGTCTTACAACTTATGCATACTGTTTACTGATTTTGTGTGGAAGAACAATGCATATTTAAAACCTCATTGTATGAGATTGCTTGTAAAATACTATTTACGCATGGCTCGTGTGATATTACGGGTTAATACATGCTCCAAATAAACTAGTGCATGAATTACTACATAGGTTACCTGGAATTCAAACAGGAAGTATCGATTTGACCAATCACACTCTACTGCACTTTTCTGTCCGATGCAATTTTTGACTGTGTGTATAACGCATATAACAAGATCAGTTTAAAAAGAAAACGCGAATAAAAAACATAGCAATGCATGGTTGATTGCAAGAATTTCAAAACTTGTGTTTCATAATGATAACCAATTGTCGTCCTATCGTGTGTGTTAATTAATAACTAAAGTAACTTTTGGAATCAAAATACAGCAAAGTAATAAAAAATAAAATTAGACTAATTTTTAAAAAAAACTTATATATACATATTAAATGTTTTACAACCTAGACACAACAGCTCTTCTAAAGTTAACACAGAATTGGAATTATGTATTCCTACACACCTCGATATCCATATATATGTAATGCTATTGATGCTGATGTGTATTATTAGGTTGTATTAGTATTCCAATGATTTTGATAAACGTTTAAGTTTTTGATTTACTATGCCTTTTTTGAATGACTACACATAATCTGATGCCTTTCCATGCATGTTTGTTGGTTTACGATTAAATAAAGTAGCGTTTTTAAAAACATAGCAGAAATGAAAGTTGATTAATGATGACGCGCAACAACATCAAATCACTTCAAAATATTCTTGCGAAAGTCATTAATACTTAAGATGTAACACATCGTTTTAGTAAAAAAACGCAAAATCAACTTGAACAACTAATAAAAGTAACGTTACAAGTAAAGTTACAGCGATTTGATATAATACTGAATTAGATATCAATTTAGAAAATATAAACTGGGATATTGTTAAATATAATTGACAGAGAGAGTAAAATAGTGATGAAAAGAGAAGAGGAGGAAGGATAGCACGAAGAGAGAATATGAATTACTTGACTGATTTAAAGCTTGGCGTTCTCACACACACACCGGAAGTTGTATGATCCTTGCTAAACGTTGCAGGAAACAGGGTGTTCTGTTTTGTAAAAGTATGTTATTTGAAGACCAATAAATTCAATGGAGACATTATGAGCGCTTCTCTATATGTACGACATTATATTTCCGGTTTGTGGGTGTGTCTCATTGCGTTCATCTCTCCGGATTTAAGCCATTGTTGTGAAATATAATCACTTATTCATATACCATGTACTCATAAATATATCCGTCGAGACTTAAACAAAATTACCAGCTGGTGTGTTATAGTGTAATATATGATATTTACAAAATATGATATATTTGCCCTCTGGCGAAATGCAGATGTTTTCCAATAACTAAAAAATGCCAACCTACTTATTTTTATTTTACTGATGTAAATTTAAATAATATAACCCAGCCACTTGGCAGACAACTCTTAGGTTAGCAATGTACTACATAGCGATAATTTATGCTAAACTAGAAAGAAAAACACTGACCATTTCTTAATCCGTGACATACTTACACTCGTGATAGTTGGCTCTATATATGTGTGCAAATCCATCATCCATTTTAAATGGTATTACTGCATCAAACAGTACAGTGTCAGTACTAAATCAATGACTCCTTACGATTATTAGAATCCAGATAAAATGTAGGTGATCTCTATGTCAAAAATACCTATTCTATTTTAGATGTATATTCATTGTATGTGTTGAATTTAGAAAACGTTTCCAATTTAATTCATCAGATTAAAGAGTGTTACAGAAAAAAGAGAAAACAATGACGAACTTTTTTATGTTTTCTCACATTCATACTTTATGTACTATTCACAGTTCTTATTATTGGTTTTCTTCGTGATGGGAGTAAAGAGGACAATACGTTTTCCAGCGATTAGAGTCGCTCCTTTATACTGTCCTGGTGCCAAATAGATTACATATCCGATTTCTATTGTCTGACAAATTGTAGTGTTTTTTCAGCTAGTAGCTTTTAAAGATTCATCCAAATTTCTCTAGGCAAATTTATTGAGTTGTGGATCGTTATTTAGATGTACGTTTTCACACAAGTAAACCCTACCTCTAATCCTAACTCTAACCCCATTTTAATAGTTGATAGTCAAAAGTATGGGGAAAGACAGGCGCCTGCCTCTAAAACAAACACAAACCTAACCCTAACCCTAACCCTTTAACATTGAAAGACTATCCACTATAAAAACATAACTTGTTGCAAAGCTCTGCCAGGCGCATCAGTGGGATAGTATCTGCCTACAAGAATAACACCCCCGTTCTGGTGTTGAGGGAATGCACACCATCATAGAAAGACCACATGAGACACATGCTAGCCAAAATGGAGGAATCCTCCAATGAACATCAAGATCGATGCTAATAATGTCAAAGTCCTGACGGTTGACCCTAAACTGATCAGCATCACCTAAGTGTATACACGACCTTCCACGCTACTTGTGATGCAAGATATGCTATCATCATTAGACAAACCAGAAATTGTTATTGGCGGCGTCAACAACCATAGCCTCAAGTGAGGATACGCTTAAAATAATGTGGATGCAAATGCAGTGGGAGCGGAGCCCGAAACCAACAAACTAAATTTGATCAACGATTCAAAGTAACTAACATTTCTCTATCAGCGGGCAATGTAAAGCTATATTCTGTTTTTCAGTTAAAGCATAACCAGACTCAGCAATACTTGCCCAAAACACAAAATGTCCACACTGGTATCACAGTCATTGCTTACATTTCATTTCGAAGATGATTCACTTTTTAGAAAGCGAACTGGTCTGGCTTCCAAACATATTTTGAAAAAAAATGTTCTCCTATCCAAGCAGACTCAAAACAATATGACAGGTTCACCAGGGTTTTACGCCAACGAGCACACCTGGATTCGATGCCTAAATAAGAAACTTATATGAGCTATATGAAGCTGACCTCTTTGCTAAAAGTAACATCGAAGTAGGTGAGACATTCATGACCAACCTATGAGAAGGCTGCACACAGAAATAGAATAATATGTTAGAGAAAACTGATATGCCGAAAAATAGTAGAATAGCATTGAGTCAAATACGTAAAACTACACAACGATTTATCAACTCCAATGCAACAGCAATACAGGATCACCCATTTGAAATTCACCCATTAGTTCTTAGAGCCCTTCGAAACAGCAAATAGTAAACATAGTCTAACATGAATGCTCGCAGAAAACGGAACTGACTGAGCAGTTATGATTCAAGTTAGCCCTTACAGCTGCTAAATCCATGCATTTAGATGATATTTAACAGAGCAGATCCAACACTTTGTAGCTCTGACACGAAAGTGGATCTTTGATTTGAAAGATTTACTATATTTTAACAGGAAACATCCCTAAAAGAAGCTGTTCGTAACTCTGACAAAAATCACGCACATGTCAGAGACTTTTGTCCGATATACATTTTATGCCTTTAGTTTTAGATGTCATAGTGTCTAATCGTCAATAGATTGCCCTCAGTTGCTAAACCAGCAATCATCTCTCAAGAACAAGGATTGGCAAATCCACAAGCAACTAGCTCCAGAATCTTACTCCACACATCGAAAATATGTCTATGAAAGAATTTGTAACAGGAACCGTCGTTGTCTATCTACCTGCCGCATATGCCAGTAAATAGCATCGCTTCTTAAAAAAATATAGTGAAGCGTAAAAAAGAAGTGTTCCTTACATTCCTAATCTAAGCCATCTTAAAACACATGCGATTTTATATTGCCCTGATAAAAGAAATGTAGTCGCTGGCCACGACGAAAGAAAGGTTTACTTCAAGGTAGTGTGTTGTATCTATTACTGTAAAACATATACACTAATGACTAACCGATGAGAACGCTAGGTGGTTAGTCTTTGCGTAACATCCACAGAGAGTACGGTTGTAATTAGTACAAACAAACGTCAACTCAGCCTTAGATTGGTTAAACCTCTACTACAAGACTATTGACTTGCGCATATACTCTGTAAAAATCAAGTTTGCTCGTGTTATTTCAAGAACCATGAAGATAACTTACTCGTAAACATCACGTGGTCTGGAATGCAACATTGAGAATCGAACCAACGCTTTCTACATTGGCGTAAGCCTGAACATGTAAAGAAGGCAACATGAAAGTCAGCTTCCTGACATTTTTTTTGCAGAAACTGATAAGTTCTAATTTGAGAGATACATCATGCTTATGAAATGTACTTCATTGGCGCTGTGCTATTCCTCTGCGGGGTGTGTTTGCCCTGTTTTGGAGAGACTAAAACATGCCTCATGACTAGACCCAGCATTGAGAAGAACTTACTGCGTGTTTACTGGCTGAATGAACCGTACTCATCTTAACAATCTACATCTCTTCACTACCAATGCCCTTTCTAATAGAGGCAGCAAAGTAGTGATCACAAAAGATATAATTTATGAACATAACTTTCTTTATGGACGTGTGTCTCTATGATCTTTCTCAGCAATGTTAAGCCCCTTACAACATCTCAGGAAGAGATAAGACGACAGCTGTAAGCTAGAGAGTTAGAGAATGAGCTCTGTCCGACTGACATAGGTCTCTACTCTTTTGAAACCCTCTTTCCCGGTACAGAAGACCCCTGGGTCTAGTAAAAAAACTTCAAACGTGTGAAAACGGGATCTAAATTTGCTAGAACTAGATGGGCCTCCAACTCTGCTCTAACTATCTGCGGATAGTAGAGGAGGGTCATACGATTCCACACGGCCTTTTCTACTTCATACTGTATTTCCGGTTCAGCTTTAAAGATCTTGCACAGTATAACAATAATGACAAAGGACTGCGGAAAATAATGTGAGACACTGTTTGACCACATGCTTTAATGACACGCAAAGAAAAAGATCGTTGTTTCAGTGGAGTGTTTCTCTTAGGCGATCAATCTCCTTTTACTGTTTATTGTGTTACCATGATGCTTTCCTTAGTTTATATGTATAGTGGGAGTAGAAAATCCTGTGCACTAGAGTTTGTTTTTCGACGTACCGATGACCTGGCCTCTTGCTATGCACGATTGATACAATACATCTATGAAAGGTAATTTGTTAGTATACTCCTCTCTATAGATACACAGATTGAGAGTTTATTTTACATTTTATAGAGTTTGTAGATTAAAGCCATATACATTATTGGTGTTAGACTATGAATCTATATATGTACATGTAGTGGGAATACATAATGATTTAATTTATTACTCACTTCAACGGCCATTATTTTTGTATTTCCGGCATGCTCTTGATAACCGTGATTAAACACTATTCTGGCTTAATGATAGTGCCTATTTACAGACAGTTATGCACATGTTTAGGTTTTATTGTCAAATTACATGTAAGCAATAAACATATTACAATTTAAAATTGGTAGTTTTACTAAACTTCATTCGCACCAGTTATTCAGCGTTTTATGTAATCGCTGCGGTTTGAGTGTCAACAGGTCTAAGTAGGTGTTTAATGATCTCTGATTTAAAAATAAAAACTATATGAATTATTAATGTGTAATACTGTTGCTTTTAACTAGAATTAGAGTAGTAATACACATCCGTTTGAGTTCCAGTATTTTTGATGTGCCTTACGTGTAAGGGTTTGATGCTCTTCTTCCATCATGATTTTTGTCTCACATCATTGAGTCTTGCTGACAATTGCTGTAGGCTAACAGAGATTTTAGAGGATGGGAGTGTTCTAACGTAATCTACAATGATGTGTTAAGCCCATACACATTTGTGTATTCGTTCTATGGTTTTAATTGTATTCCTCAACTTACCTGCGTGTTATCGGACCAACCTGAGTATGCACATGGGATTCTGCACTAGAGGGACTTTATTTATATTTCAGAATATACTAATTTTGTCACTGAGAGTATTTACACCCCACAAGTTAGTATCATTTTTGCTCACTGAAAACAATAACTAGAGTTTCTTGTAATGTTAGTGACAATAAATATCTCGATGTTTCCAGAACTCTCCGCCTCTTTCGCCAACCCTTGCAAATGATTTGCGATACATGTAAACGCTATTTATAATTAAATGTTCTCTTTCAATCGACGTTGGTCTTCTTTGGTATTTGAATTGCAGTAAGCTTCCTTAAGCTCCAATTACTCTCCACCCTCTTCCAGTAAGATCAAAGTGTAGTATCTGTTCCGATGGATACTGCACCCCATAGACTGGTACTGTTTTGGCCTTTGGGCTTGATTTACGCCAGTGTATGGGTCTGTCCTGTGCAGTTCTAGGAGGTCCACCCTCCCAGGCTTCGCCTCCCCTCTTTGAGGAGGAGTAAGTTTATTGCTTACTGCCTGAGGCGCCCCTACCGAGGGGAATGCCGACGGGGCTGCCCAGGCAATTTTCAACTCCCACTTTCCCGACCCGATCTTGGGTAACATCTTACTTGTGGGAGTAAGATAAAAACTGGCCTTATGCCTAACTCCTGGAGAGGAGTAAATCAATACTCGGTTTTCCCATCCTCCTTGACAGTTATACGAATTTATTTAAGGTATCATCCGAGGCTGGTGGCAATACTGTTTTTTTAGTGGGGGGTATAGTTTATTAAGTTTCGTGTAATTTATGCTCCTTGAGTTCACATGGTTTTCTTTTCCATCTGTTGACTGGTTAATGTTCGTAGCTCATGCTGGTGTGTTTCTGCATTCAAGGAGTTTCCTTAAGATTGCAACTGTGTTCATCATTGCCGTCTTTTGTATGAGCTTAATGGTTCCTTCGATTCCAAATTCTTCCAGTCTTTTTTCCCAAGTTTTTAGGACTGTTCTTAGTGATCCCACGATTATTGGGATTATATTGAATTTCTTCATGCCCCCTATCTCTGTCAAGTATGTTGCACGTTCCGTGTATTTGCTTCGTTGTTTAGTCCCCTTGATCTTAACCACTGGCGTAGCTAGGGGGGGGGGCGAGGGGGGCGGGCCGCCCCGGGCGGCACACCTGAGGGGGCGGCATTTTGAGAGGGTAAAAATAGAAAGTAGAGAAAAAAATTTAAAAAAACAAAAGTTAACAAAAAATATGAAATTTTATACTATAATTTTATATAATAATAAATTTAAATGAGAACATTTGAAAACCTGAAAATGTTATGAAATGATAAAATCATTTTTATTTACTTTTTTGTCGTTGTTGTTAAAGTCCGAATTTTCGCCAAATAACATGGATGTATCAAGGAGAGAATAGTCCGATGTAGTTTTCTTTTCTTTGTCTTCATAATGTTATTATTAAGAGGGCGAGCCCTCCGAAGAGAAAAAACGTCTTGTATCGGTGCTTTTTTAAATCCGTGTGTGTAATCGCTCGGTTTTCAGAAATTTGTTGTTGTTAATAACGTTTCAACTCTTTTAAAAATAGTTTTAATATATTTTAAACAAATGTATTTATGAATGGCAAATAAGGCTATAAATTTATTTTTTGTGAGAGAACTGTCGCAAGGCATCAAGTCGGTTGAAAATTTACAAACAGATTTTTCGCGCCTTTTTTTCGGCAAAGTTATCAATGACTCTATCAAAATTCACTTCCTCGACAAGTTCCCTCTCTATTGAGAGGATTGCCAAGTCTGTAAGTCTTGTCTGGCTCATTGCTGATCTAAGGTAGTTTTTTATGAGCTTCAGTTTTGAGAAAGAGCGCTCACAGCTAGCAACGCTAATAGCTCTGGTGAGGAAAATTCTCAGCAAGATCACAATATTAGGGACGGAATCCCCAAGTTGGTATCTTTGTATAAAGTTCAAAAGTTCAAGAGGTCCATCGATTTTGTCTTTTTCTGAAGCTTTTACAACATACTGTAACCTCTTCTTTTCAGCAAAGAATTTCTCTTTTTCTATATCTTCGTCAAATCCACCAAGCTGACAATCATAATTATCATCAAGCAGATTTGACGGTATAAGAAAAGCGTATTTATTTGCAAGATTGTGAACTTGTTGAAATCTGCAAGATATTTCTTCAGTCAATCTGTCTATGACAGACAGCATTTCCCGTCTCAACTCAGTATCAAAACTCAGCGCTGCATCAGTCAATCCTTCACCATCCATTCGTTTCTTTTTGCGAATACGACGCTCCATGCTTATCCCCATTTCAGAGCAGAGTGTTTTTGACTCGTCTATTGCAGTGTCCACTATCTTTTCTCTATTCTGAAGAAGGAAATCTTTCAACGCCGTCAGCCTGACAGAACTTTGTTGCAGATCCAGCCCTTTTTTTTGAAGATATTTTATGTATATATATATATATGGCTGGTTTTAATTCTTGAACAAAATTTCCATTAATTGAGAATAAATTGCTTTAATTCATTTCAATCACTAAGTTTAAAAAATGCAAGCATTAATTATTTCTGGAGATATACTCAGTGACCGGCTGACCTAACAGGATAGGGCCAAGCCTAGGCTTCGGCCAATCACCAAAAAAACAAAATGACCTCAGAAAGATTTCATACTTAAAGGGGAACTTTCATATAAATTTTTATCGAATAGGTGCGAAAAGAAAGTTGGATATTTGGGTGTATATACACCGACATCAAAGAGGAAATAACATTAGATGCGAAAGTTTGAATTCATTAATTTTATTACTGTCCAAACGTTTGTTTTTGTAGCATACTTTTTATAACTCCTTGTAAACTTTACAATTGCTAGCTGGGGGATCGGACAAAATCACCCCGGGCAACCCCCACCATCTACTTAAAACAAAAGGAAAACAGATAAAATCTCAAATTAATAAAAAATATTAAAAATCAGTTTTCATATTTTAATTTTAATTTAATTGAATTTAGGAAAATTAGATACCGTAGAACTAATTTTCGCAAGGTATGAAAATTAAGAATAATGTTAACTTAATAATAATGGACCAGTTTTCCTACCTAGCAAAAAATTTTCCATGGACAAATTATCCATGGGCGAATTATCCATGGACGAATTTTCCGGGCACCCAAATGCCGGGGGGGGGGCGGCAAATTTTACTACCGCCCCGGGCGGCAAAAGGTCTAGCTACGCCACTGATCTTAACTATGTGGCCTGCTGAAACGCTAATATCTACAATATACCAGCAGTGTACTATTATGATAACCAATCTCGTTTCTTGCGTGCGTTGACCTGTTTGCACTGTCATGCCCTAGAAGAGTTTGTGATCTTTATTTTACAGTACTGTTTCTGGTTGATGATTGCACAATTTTTCCGCGTGTTTTAAATGCAGTCGCTTGCATAGTTCCTAGTGTACTATTTTTTTATTATTATTATTATTATTATTATTATTATTATTATTATTATTATTATTATTATTATTATTTCTAATCTTCTAATGAGAATGCATTCTGTATCAAGTATCCTATATAATACATTATCTGCATTTGGCGAGATGAATGGGTAGGTTGCTCAGTGCGTATCGGTGCAAATGTACCAGCCTATTGTTGAGAAAGAGAAGGCGAGAGTGAGAGTGAGAGAGAGAGGAATGAATAGAGACAGATAGGCAGAGTTCTTTGTTCGCCTCAGAATCTGTGTTCATCTATGCTGATTGTAAACACAATAGTATATCTGTTCGATATGCATGTGCAGCGTCGAGAGAGTGAATGGGAACTCAGGTTTCGAGGATTGTTTCGCAGGCATCGTGATGATGATAGCAGATGGGCGTTTGCTGCGACTGGGAGAACACGTGCAGCAAACAGTTGAGAAATAGTCGATAGTAAAAGTAGTAAAATAAAATGAAATGCCAACGGTATATGAAAAATAGTGTCCTATATTCTCAAAAGAAATCATTATTAACCGAATTGATTTATGGCAATATCGATTAGTGAATAAATCAATCTAGTTCCTATTTGCGCAGGCAAGTGTCGTGCCAGACGTCACGGTGCATTACCAACACTATTTTTATCATAGTATTGTTACCTTTTTTATTGTAGTATTACTTTAGTCAATCATACGTTAGTCAACAACAAACGACACGTTCAGCAAGTTCCCGATATCTTTAATATAGCAATGTGTTATTGTATTATACGAGGACGAATTGTGGTATTCTTACTTATGTTATGGTCTTATTCTGCCTTCTGAGGTAGGAAAACAAGTAAATGATATTGTTCAAGGAAATAGTTGTTATGTTTGAAGATAATTATATATAAATATATATATATATACACACACACAGACACCCATATATATATATATATATATATATATATATATATATATATATATATATATATATGATAGTTTTATTTACACAGACATGTACAAAATCTGCGACACTGGCATGTCGATGTTATCGATCAACAGTTACTATAAACTGAGATCTCATCAGGCAGAGTTAGAATCCGATCTTAACCTCAGATCATATTTGGAGAGAACCTCCAAATATGATCTGAGGTTAAGATCGGATTCTAACTCTGCCTGATGAGATCTCAGTTTATAGTAACTGTTGATCGATAACATCGACATGCCAGTGTCGCAGATTTTGTACATGTCTGTGTAAATAAAACTATCATATATATATATATATATATATATATATATATATATATATATATATATATATATATATACTTATACATAGTGAGTATGTAACCAGTAGTTTCTCATTTATGCAAATATCATGAAATTAAAGAATTCGTCTGTTTAATTAGACTTTTTATTATTTTTTCACTTTTCTAATGGTCTTTTTTGTAGTATTTTCTTTTAAATATTAATTGCCTATAGGTTTCACAAATGTTTAGGATTAAACGTCGAATCACCGTCAGGTGTCAGAAGCAATTGAACAAGAAAGCTGGAGAAAGAAGAACATTTTTAAAAAGACAGCAGATAAACTCACAGATAACGTTTTTGCATTGTTCCAGGAAAGACGTTGTCAATTTAAAATCAGCGACGCTGGAGTTAAATCACGTAATACAGTCGCATTACATTTATCATTATAACACCTTTCTCCTAGTTTCATACGCGAGGTAATTCATAGTAGGTTGTTGTGTTTTTATGTAGATAGCTTCCAGTGTTTGTATTTAAAAAAAAATAGTTTGGGAATGTAATTTTTTGATAGTATTAACTAGAAAGTCTCTATAATCAGAGGGAGGACAGTTAGTTTTTTTGTAGATGTTTGTTAATTGAGCTATAATTTATAAGATGCATGGTGACGCGGCGAGATCGAATACTGGCTGTAAAAGCAATGTAGCTATCAGTTTTATTATTATTATTATTATTATTATTATTATTATTATTATTATTAATATAATTATTTTTATTATTATTATTATTATTATTATTATTATTATTATTGGAGTTACATTCTACAAAATTAGATTTTAATTCATGAATTATATGTATTATTTCTAGTGTTTTATCTGTGTTATAAGTTGTTTATTACTTGATGTTGGGGTTTAAAAGTATTATAGCTAATAATTAGTCTAATGGTATCCTAAATTGGGGATATACGTGCGCGTACAATAGTGTTCATGACTTACTCTTCTAATCCATCATACATGTACTATTATTGTTTATTTTAATGAAAAACAAAATTCAAAATGTTTAACATAAAAGGTATATGTAAACAGACGAATTCTGTTATTTTTACAATATTTGCATATATATATATATATATATATATATACATATATATATATATATATATATATATATATGTATATATATATATATAAGCGGGACTCGTATCTCAACTTTGCTCAAGATGATGAAATAAATCAAGGAATGTTCACCCCTCCACGTTGAACTGTAGAAATATTTACTACTTATGTTTTATCCCCGAGGTGAATCGTGCGGCTAAAATACATATATTTTGTTCTGCCGGTTTGTTTTTTATAGACACTTCTTGCTTGTGAACTATCAGCTGTTATGTTGTTCTTTGAGCCAATCGTTTAGCTTCTTACAAACAAAGATTCGCTTGATTTTACTTCCTATTTTCTTATTCTATTGTTCCCTATTCTATACGATGACTCATCTCTGCGTATTAGCTGTCCTCTTAGCCAATCGTTGAACTTGGCACAAAGTTTCGTGTTTTTACTATTTCCTATTCTGATGGTCTGTTTTATATAGGGCGGCCTATTCATGTTTCTTTATTGTGTCAATATACTGCGGGACGATTCACCTCGAGGATGACACGCAGCCGCTTCTGTGTAGCTTAATTGCCATAAATATATGTGACTGACTTACTACCTAGCTCTACTTATGTATCGAGCACTGTTGATGTGAATACAGAAAGAATATACATAAAAAAGTATATCTCTTCATAACATCTTATGTGGATAAATTAAACAATATGATATATATATATATATATATATATATATATATATATATATATATATATATTCATGATAGGGCTAATCATTACACGGTATTTTGGGAGTTTTACTCTTGCATTCTTCAGTTTCTTTGCGTCACACTGGGTAAAAGTCAAACATTTATTTTCTTTAATTTGGCGTTTGCGGTAAATTATGTTGTGCTACTAAAATTCTCTCAATGAACATATTATTTTCCTCGTAGATAATACATGCAAAATTAAACCAACATCCAAGTTTGGTTTCCAATGTGTCTCGTACGAAAATAAGAGCAATATTTTACATATCATATATTTTAATTGCGAGGTGATGTCATGTTAATTTGTCTCGTCTTGAATTTACACGCATAATGGGTGTTGTTATTACCGCAAAGTAAAATTGATTGTTTCCATTGACGAGGATTCCAGTTAAAACAAGACCATTCTCATATTGTAAAAAACACAACCTATGTATATTAGAAATATCCACATTGAAAGTAAATACCTATATTTCTGCTGTAGTGTTATTATAATATTTTGCTGGTAAACGCGTGTCGTTATTTATACTACGTGAAGGCAAATATGGTTTAAATCTCACTGCACACAAAAAAAATTAATAGATAAACCGAAATGTAGACGTAAAAATCAACTCCAACATGTAACATTAATTGGAACAAATACATTGAAGAAATTGCCAAGGCTGCAGCAAAGAAGTTGGACTTCCTTTAACGTGTTAGTAAACTCCTCACACCTGACATTATCCTGTATCCTTACAAACCCATCATCAACTTATGCATGGAGTATTGTTGTCACATCTGGGCTGGTGCATCAACTACTAGTCTCTCCCTCCTTGGCAAGGTCCAAAAAAGAGTCGTTAACTTAATAGGTCCCTCACTGTCAACCAAGCACCAGTCCCTGTCCCAACGCCGCAATGTAGCATCATTGTGCTTGTTTTACAAGTACTTCAATGGATTATGTTGCGATGAACTGGCTACTCTGGTGCCACTTCGACGTAAATTTACTAGACCAACTCGACAATCAGCCAAAATGCCATCCATTCACTGTGGAGGTCTCCAGATGCCGGAGAGTTTTCTACTCCAAAAGATTATTTCCTCGTGCTGCTTGCCTATGGAACTCCCTCCCTTCTCCCAGTGTCCTCGACAGTACTGCCATGCTAACATTTAAAACTAATGCAAACAGATATCACGCTGCGCAGCTCCCAATTAAGGTTGACCCCATAAACCTTCTCCCTTTTTTCTCAGTACGGTGGCGACCTGCCATGTTTGGGGTGAACTATGTTTTAACAAAATACAGTTTTAAGATACTTAGATAAGCACCTATATTAATATGACAACTGCAGTTTATTTGCAACTGGTTAAATACTTTAAAACCCATGCCTCATTGTATTGCCATTTGTATACTGAGGCAAAGGATACCACATGTTGGTTATATACATGCTACCTGATTAGGATGTTTCTAATAGACACAATAGTAAGTAACTAAGGAGAAGAATCCTTACGGATTCTCTACATTTAACCCCAAAATAATGTTCCTTTTCCAGAAACATATATGTTACATAGGTCATGTAATTATTTCTCTTTCGGAAACCACCTCTAAATATATTTAGAAAATTGGTGGAATATAGTTACTTACAACATTATATATATATATATATATATATATATATATATATATATATATATATATATATATATATATATATATATAAATACAGAAATTCAATGTAACATCAGTACCGTCTTCACACAAGCGGCGCCTTACTCCAACAGAGCACTGAGAGACAGTGGCTACAGAGAAGATATTAAATTCATACCCGCCAGAAACCCAGCACAAAGCAGACGCAATAGGGGAGATCGATTATCTGGTTCTCACCTCCATTTTCACTAAACACCAGAACGAGGGTAGGCCATGCCTTTCTCCGTTTACTCGATAAGCATTTCCCCCCCACACACAGCCTGCACAAACTCTTCAACAAGAACACAGTCAAGGTGAGCTATTCTACAGCCCCATCCATAAGGAAAATCATCTCCACAGAATCCAAGACACCAGACCCCACAGGATGCTAGTGCCATAACAAGAAACACTGCCCTTTAGAGGGGAATTGCAAAGTCAGCTCCCTAATTTATGAGGCTAATGTTACAAGCCTCCCCAACGGGTTAACAGAAAAATATATCGGAATGACACAAGGGCCCTTTTAAAACATACTATATGTACACAGGCATACATTCAAATACAGAGCCAGAGCCAACACCGGCCTCGCAACCCGAATATGGCGATTAAATGACGACGGGACCCCATTCACCATTAAATGGAAGAACATCGAGAGAAGACCATCTTTCTCCCAAGCCATCAGCAAGTGCCCTTTGTGCGATGCGGAAAAATACCATATATTACGAGCCATTATGGACCCGCATATTATCTGCTTAAACCAAGAGATGAGGTATTCTGGGGCTGCATCCACGGACGCCAAGCACTCCTCATAAACTGGACTGACCGACACAATAATGACTAAAACAAACCCATCTCGCATACCCTGCCTTGACCCACCACTCTATATCCCAACCCCATAGGGCCTTTACCTCCTCACGTAACCCTAGATATAGACGCAATCACCTATTTATATATTTTCTTCTATATTTGTTTATATTATTTTATATATATTTTTTAATTTTTTTATATATTTCTTATTAAGGCATCCACCCACCCCAAGCAACCTCAATTATTAGAATCAGACCCCTACCTTCACCGATTAATGATCTCCCCCCCCCCCCTCGACGGCGAAGAACTACCTGTTTTGTAAACATCACTTCTTTGTAAACACCGGCTTTAGATAATGCCATAGATAGCCGTTAAACAAACATCCAATTTCCATTAGACTTCTCCCGTGCCGGACCCCTTAAATATTTGATCTTTTTAATACACTCTTAGAGCCAGATCTACTATCAACAAGTTCGTAGCAGGCCCTCCCGGACCGTCAACAGCCAAACGTGTTGATGGTGAATCGGGTCAGTTAAATCCGAGGCTTATTTATCGTTCTATTATTTTTCTATAGTATTCCCATACCATTTACTTTCCATAACCTCCAATTTAAGTCCTCTAACCCTTAAAATGTTCAAGCTCCTCAAATTCATTCCTTATACCTCTCCACACTCCACTCAGTATGACATTTTAGGACCCTCTTTACACCCGGAAACCGTTGCACTAAATAGCCAGTGCCATTTTAATAACACGCTTATGCCTTCAGTATGTTTCCCTGCCACGCGGGTTTTTTTATTTTTATTTTTATTTTTATTCTTCTTATTATTATAATTATTTTTTTATTTTAACATTTATTTGTATCTTTTAAATTCGCCAGGCTACCATTATTATTATTATTATTATTACTATTATTATAAATATTATCCCCTTATTTGCCCCCCTTACACTTTATGCTACGATATTGGGTCGAAAAGTTAGCCTGCGGTGCCGAGACTTAATGCCAACGGCTACCAATATCCACTACGCCGCACCTAGATCCTTCCTCCCCTCTTCCTGGCCCGCAAACCCCGACCTCTACCCTACAGAAATTCTTACATTTTTTATATATATTACAAAAAAAAACCTTTTCTTCTGCTTTGTTTTAATTAATAACGATTTTATATACATTAAAAATTTAAATGTTAGAATCTAAATTTAACCCTTCATGCACACATATGTACCCCCCCTTTCACAAATCACGTCCTACGTGATCTCAGACGTGACCGAATATGTCCCACCATTCCTGAATATTTTTATCAACTGACGATATCGGGATCAACCTCCCGCTTTGAAACCGACGGTACTGATGTTACATTGAATTTCTGTATTTATATATATATATATATATATATATATATATATATATATATAAATACAGAAATTCAATATATATATATATATATATATATATAATGGTATGCATAATATATAGATAAATACACACAGGCTCTTAGCAATGCATTTTCTAATCCATACACATGTTTAATTACTGATCTTGAACGTGTTAAAGGTTGAATTTAATACAGTTCCATAAATATTCGTGCCATTTATATAGGTTAACCTCTCGGGTCTGTTTACGCTTGTGTGTGCATATGTTACCCTCTTTCGCTTTCCATCTCCCTCTCTCTCTCTCTTTCTCTCTCTCTCTCTCTCTCTCTCTGTCTTTCTCTGTGTCTGTCTCTCTATCTCTCTTTCTCGCTGTTAAAGATAAGAGAGATGCGGGTAGAAATAGAGCGACCAATAACTGGAGAAAAAATCAGAAATTAAAAATATATGATTCAGAACATCAAATCTATTTACCGCTTTTCTTTCGGAAAATAGAGCGTTTCTTAACCGTAGTCATTATCCCATTCAACAGTGAATAAATAATACTACTCACGGCATTACAGAAAAGCGAGGTAATCTATATTTTAAAACCTCTACAGAAAAAACACACGTAACATTACTCAATCTCGACCGATGCATATATTTTGCCATTCTATCTACTCACAGAGTTTTAAATCCGAGTGGGGAGTAAGAAAAAGTATCAGACACATCTTAGGTAGAATGACTTATTTATAACGTGTGCAAAAGTTAATGGTAACTGGGAAACATTTTTCACTCACTCTGATGTGACCTATGAGAGAACATCTTTGCAGACTTATAAATATTTGTGCGTCTTGCTCGACAGACTCGCCCCGCCACCCGCCACTTCTTTGCTCTCTTTTCATCCACGTAGATTAAATTCCATCCACCTCGGCAAGAAAAAAAGACACACCCTTCGTAGTCTGAGAAGCATAACTATAGCGCGAAGAGAAAACGTAGTAATATATATATATATATATAGTATTTTTCTACTTTGCTTATTTACATGCGCATGGTTTGTAAGTCTATTTATGCGTGTAAGCATGGACAGTATATATATATATATATATATATATATATATATATATATATATATATATATATATATATATATATATATGAACAAACAATGTAAAATAATACGTAAGGATTTACTTGAGTATATATATTTTTCATTTTTTAAAGGCATTCGTATAATCTTTTCTGTGCATGAATTAGGAAGATTTATAAGTGTTGTATATGCATCACTACAGCTAAATATCTTCAGGTGACAAAAAAAATGGTGAACTGAGGAGAATTTCAAAAGGCAGAAAATAGCAGACGTGAGCTATACCTAAAATAAAAATGAATCGGTACAGTTCCGGATAAAAACTGTTGCAATTTAAATTCTGAGACACTACGATTAGCATCACATAACGATGTGAAGTATGTTAAGCAGGTTAACATGTTCTTACTGGTTTCATAATGACAACAACATATTTTAGTACTTAATAAATCCGCCTATCACACGTAATTATACATAATTCTTGATGACCACACTAAATAAAATAAGGAATCCAACCAAAATGTTAACAACAAAAGTTTTCAGAATTGTCAATGCTAATAAGGCACACATATAAAATAAAAAACTTCCAAAAATAATCGCCGAGTACAAACTAATCTATACGTTCATATATATAAACCTTATTCTCCCTCCTATTTATTATACCCGAAATTGTTAATCCCATATAGCCATTGACACACGCACAAAATTAATCCCGGCCCGTATTTACAAAGTAAAATCTACACAATAATGATTACAACTCCTACAAACAAAAACACTGGACAATAAAATCATTGTTTCTATTTATAGAGAAATCTGATTCACTAATACACCGGTAAAATACACAATTGATATGATTACCAAAACATACATGAAACTCCGCGTTTCTCCCTCAACTTAAAATCAGTAAAAAGTACTAAACATGTGTATATTCATTTCGACTGCGTGAGCAGATTTTTATTACACACACATTTACGCCGCAATAGTTTTATCTACATTTTGACACTAGCATTTTAAGCATGATTTTAAACCTTGCAATCCTTCTTTTTATTGAACAATAGGATGCGAACTGTTGACGTTATTACCGCATTCTATGTTATAAGTAGTCAAAAGGCATTTAGCCTAAACATATATTTTACATTCAATGTCTAATAACTATAATCATTTAAATAGAGAATAATATGAGGTATAGATTATACATAATCGTTTATGTCTATGTTTGTGTGACGAAAATGTAATATGAGTTCTTTCACAATCACTCTTGGAGTATATGGCGCTTGGAGATGGATCCTTAGAGTATAAAATTACGGTAAATGCAAGGAGTTATATCGGATTTTATATTTTCTGTAAGCGATTATTAACTAGAATATTTCCGTATTTGAAATGTATTAAACCTTATTATCTTCTGATGTAAGGTTTTGTTTAAATGCTTTGCTCGGTTCTCACTGACATGATACATTATCACAAATAAAATGATGTTTTCATTTAAAATTTCAGATGAAAAAAAAGCGGGCCTTTTCATTCGATTTAGTAAATATTTATGATAGGTAATATGTAGAAGGGGTGGTATAGTTTGTCTATTAACGACACTCGCGATAAGGATATAGCTATATCGAGAAAATGCGGGAATTAAACTAATACCCTTGGGAAAGCAATAGATTCATATATAATCGCTCGATATTTAGTGTAAATACTATTAAATATGAATGCATCTTTGCCTAACTATAAACTACACGTGTAGAATACATATTTTCTGATGTAATCAAGTGTTGTTTGCAGAGAACTGAGGACGAGAATAAATTAAGGTAATAATCATAATCTCTTATCTCTGTTATTGAATTAGAAAATAGTACATTTTAATTCAATAGTATTTATAAATCAAATATAGAAATAAAAGAAACTTATATATTTGTTAGGCAAAAATAATTTCTTAACGCACGTGTTACAGTGTATGTATATTTGAATACATTAAGGCGGAATAATACTGGACAATGTTGGTCACGGCTACACTAGTTAAATTTAAATGTATATATATATATATATATATATATATATATATATATAGATGGGGTTCTTTTCGAGTAGCCCTTCAAAACAATTAGACAAAATGTAAAGGTTACCGAGACATTTTATTTATGATAAAACCTGGTGTTTAACTTATTTATTCTTCATATATTACTCTTATGACATTAAGATATTATGTTCCTAATATATTCTGTTCTGTAAATGAGTTCATAACATTGACGACAATAAATCGTTAATTTTAATCATAATTATTAGTAAAATATATCACGTTTGACACAGAAGAGTCTCACTCACGTTTGAATGTCAGCCATTTTCAATAAATATTCATGAATATTTGTCTATGTGTCAAATTTATTCAAAAGTGTTCAAAACAAAGATATGTTCGATACATATGCATACATTTATATATTCTTCTAGTGGAAAATGTTTTCTTAATTTATTACGTTACTGTGTATACTTTCTCTTTCTGATACGTATATGTATATATATATATATATATATATATATATATATATATATATATATA
>OY744523.1:163590222-163600222 GCA_963556195.1 Sepiola atlantica
ATAATATGAGTGCTACATAAATGAACATGCATCATAAGTTATTTAATAGTATAGTGACCGTACACAAATAAACATAGGTTTGGTTCATGGACACCACAGAACCATATTGGCTCTTGTATACTATATATATAACTCATTAATATGAGGTATATGTAATACAAGCGCCATATAAATTAGATGGCTTTATTAGTAAAATGGAGGGGGATTAAAAATGAAGAATTAACCGTGTCTGTTTGTACTTTTCAATGTTGTTTGGGATCAATAGTTGTACAATTTTAGTATTAATTATGTTAACTGGTATATATTAACTCTCTTCAGACTATGGACTTCATAAACATAACCTCTCTTATTAATACGTTAAAATGGAGACGGTAGAAAAAATTACGAATTGCCACAACTTTTGGTTATACTCGGTGTTGTCCAGAATCAAAAAGTGTAAGATTACAGTATCAGTTTTAGTAACTGGTATATATTAAATCGCTTCATACTATTGTATAATTGAACAGTATTTACCTTCATATTATTGTGAAATGTGGGGAGGGTCAAGAAATTAGAGAATTACCGGGAGTATTAGTTATACTCGGCATAGTCCGCGATCAATAATCATTATAACTATCATTTCTCTTCATACGTGGATGTTAACGGTACTTTTGGCAGTTCTGTGAAAGCCTCTTACCTAACATAACATTATTTTAAGAGTAAGTGAGGAATCTCAATAGACGCTTACAGAGACGTAGAGCTGTTGTTTTATATCACACCGGGCGTCGCCGGATAGCCCTGCTAGTATGTACATAAAACACAGTTATGTGTGTGTGTGGGTGTGTGCGTGCGATCACTATAGAAAAAAGTAGATTAATTTACGTAAACTCTAAAAGTGTATCTTATGTGAAAGAAACTGGGGGTTATAATCGAAGTATTTCCGAAACTACAAGTGCACCTTTAAAGGGGTACGGAGAAATTTCGTAAGAAGGTGTTTAAGCCACCATTTGGAAAAGAACACTGTAATTTTAAGTTATTCCTTACGCTCAGAATGTTACTTTCAGATTTATTTAACGTTTCGTAAGCTTCTCTTCAGACTAAACACGGTAGCAAAAAAACTCGGAATGGGTGGTTTTAGTAGAGCTATGCATGCACACTCTATTTTGGTTGGGTGGTTTCAGCAGCATTCTAAACGGGATCAATTAATGCACGATCACAGTTTTACATTTGGTAAAGGGTATATAGTAATCCAAAAAGGCTCAACATCCCATATATAGCAGGTGTGTTTAAACATAGAGTTGCCCCAGAAAAAAAGGTGTATCTGTCTTTTGTAACTTCAGTGTTGCCCGGGAACCATAAGAGTAATAATAAAATATTATATTCGATCAAAATTATAAGTTAATCGAAAGTGTTTAATATCATATATAGAGTAGGTGTGTTTCCTCGGCGTTCCCCGGAAGTCATCAATATCTTAGATAGAGCAATCCTACATCACGCATGTTGTTTTAAACATCGCATGACTCGAAAGAAATATGTTCACCGCATTTTGTTATACTATTGTATACCATAAAAGTAACTATGCGTTGCTCGGTAGGCAATGTTCACAATCCTAGATAAAGTAGGTGTGTGAAATCATACAGTACTGCATTTCCAGTGCAGTATATGCTTGATGAAGTCGGGGATATCAATAATCGCAGCGTTGCTAGGAAATAAACTAAAAATATAGGTGAAAGTATATTATTAAAGGAAGGGGGAGTTAAGAAAGTCGGCGTTGGCTGGGAATTAATTAAAACAACAATACTTGATTTTTTAGTTGGGTTGTAAGGGAAGAAACTTGGTGTTGCCCGGAAGCAATAACTTTAAAATTAAAAAAAATGAAAGTGACTTACTTGCATTATAATTATTTATTTACATTCAAACAATAGAAAGATAATCTGGGCGGAGGTGAAAGAGGTGTAGGGGAGTGATAGGGAAAACCGCGGAAGGGAGATAGAGAGACATTTAGAAAGACAAATTGATATAGATAGAGATATAATAATTGTAATATAAAGATTTTACACACACATCTGAACCTCTTCTGTTTTGTGTAGCCCGGGCAACTCCGGATCGACCTTATAGTATTACAGTTTTTTTTTTAAATAATGCCAATAATCGATACAAACGATGTGTCGGTAGTATGTCCACCATATATTTTAAATAGCATGATTAAGTTCGAAATATTATATTCGTCGGCTGTCACGCATAATTCGAAAAATAATTCTCGTCACTAGACCACCCATAAGTTTTTAATTACCTTTATTCAGTCTGGCATACTTAAGTTTTAAATAATGTGTGTGTCTGTTTGTCTATGTTTAGTTGAAATTGAATTTTTTTCCACTGTCAAGCTTTGTAGAAAAAAGCAGTTACGACGATCATTTACGTTTACTTTGTAAATAACATTCTTGTCAATTTATCAGGCTTAAGTTACAAATATCATGTTCGTCGGGCAGTTATTCTAAAGTAAGAAATTAGATTTTCGTCGTTCTGGCCCGCTAAATTTGAACTAATATTCTAGAGACCTGCATCCATATCCATATGCGATTCGATCTTTTTTGTTGAACGTCGTTTTGATCTTGCACAGGTGAAAAGAACACATTTTCAAAATGTCCATATTTCGATCGTCCTTCTTCTCACTCCATCTAACTCCCCTTCTCAACCCCTTCTTTCTCATCACCATCTGCAGCTTTCTCTCCCAATCTCTTGATATGTCCTTCCATGTGAGATTTCTAATCTTTCCACACAATGCCTGTCAGCAGCTTCGGTGCAACTGTCGCTATTCGAGATGCCGCGTAAAGGGCAACTATTGCGTGTTCGTTTACTCGGCAGGCGCGATATATGAGACTTCTATCTCGATTAAACTCGTGCTTGCTACTGAGATTCATAGAGCTTATTGAAGTTGTAGCGGGGCCAAGCTGTTAGTTACATGATATGAACTGAGAGTAACAGGAGAAGGAAACTACGAGAATTATATCATATGCAACGTTGGATAGTGATCTGCACTATTTTTAAGCAAAGTTCAGGGTAATCAAGCCCGAGGCGTCAGTTTTATCAGAAATAAATACAGAAGAACGTAAGAGGTACGGATTTATGTTTCTATTTGATTTTGTCCAACATTTTGAATAAGATATATCAAATTTAAATGCGGTTCATGTATAAATATACTCAATTGATATGAGAATGTCAATAACGATATGTTTTCATTGTAGTCAGATAAAGAGCAAATCGACATCTGCATACTATATTTATATATATATATATATATATATATATATATATATATATATATATACATATATATATATATATACATATATATATATATATATATATGTATATAACCTTCTAACGACATTTTAAACAAAATTAAAAGGTGAACATATCCCAATATAACGATATATATATATATATATATATATATATATATATATATATATATATATAGAGAGAGAGAGAGAGAGAGAGAAAGGAAGGCAGACAGAGAGATAGACAAAGAAAGAGAGATAGAGAAAGAGGAGGGATAAAGATAGTAAGAAAAAAGAGAGAGGGAGAGAAATAGGACTGTGTATGTGGATGGCGTTACTGGTACTTAGAAAAATATGGTGTTTTTCGTCTAACATTGATTTTGAAAATTAAAAATATAGAAATATATATATATATATATATATATATATATATATATATAATGATATCACTAATCACTCTATGCCGAAGCAAACACACACTATCCAATTTAGAGACCCGAAACTCTAGGCACAATTTTCGACTCCCTTGGTGCTTAACAGTAGGAACATCCGAACTCTTTATTCGAAACACTAGTCACTTGCACGAGACGTGAGTACTCTGCTTTCTGATTAATCATAGGACAGGTGTATGTTCGGTAACCTACCTAGAGATCGAAACATGGACGACCTATCTTGTTTGTAACTCTATATTTGCTTAAGATGTTGATAGGTTTCAACTCCGTTTTGGTGTCTTAGATATATATTTAGGTACTATCATTGCCCCTGTTTTTTTTTTTGCCAGGATAATGAACTCCGTCCCATATGCTATCTTTCTTTTTTGCCGAGAAACTTGGAGGCACATGCGTGTTACTTAGTTTCCTATGACTACTATTAATCCTTCTTGTTCTGACTGTTTAAGTCTACGTCTTGTTTTGCTCCTCTTTCAGACTTGTAGTATAGGACCCCTAACTCTTAGGTAAATACTCAACTGATAGTCTACTGGCAATACCTGTCTTTTGTGATTTTCGTTTGGTGAACACTTTGCTACTGTTATATTGCAGATACTCACATGCAATATTATATTGATTTTTGATATACATGTTTAAAAGTTATGTGCAGCCCTGTATTCTGTCATTATTTTCAGGTTCATAACAGTCACCACCATACAAGATTTCAACATTAATAGCGTTTCTATTGTCAACAGTTTTACCGAGATCAGTTCGGGAATACTTTATACAATATGGAGAAATAAAGTCAGGATAATCTTTGGCACATCAACATGTGATTAAGTGTAAGTATGCAGTTTAAGGCATGTTTTTTTTAAGGATAGTTATATTACTGGTATATTAATTAAACGCAGTAAAATGATTTATTAAATTATTATTTTTTTAAATGATGATATCGCGGAAAAATGATTATTTTAACATTAAAACTCGTTTATTCTTAACAGAAGAACGCTGAGATATATACACTTATGCAATGAAGATTTACAAACACTTAATGATTGTGGGGGAAACTGTTTTCTATATCAAAACGTTGACGAGTCATCAATAAAATATTACATAAGTATTTAAGATGGTTAAACACTTATTACAAATCAAATCTCTCTTCGAAATGTTTTATCAAAATGTACAGCTCATTAAGGTGTGGCATATCACTTTAGAAATAAAAACAATTTCCAAATAGCACGGATCTCATGAGGGTGTTGAAATTCTATGTTCATCGTAACATATAATACACACGGACATGAAAGTAGTAAACCCACACTTAACAAAAATCATACATGTTTCACGTTTAAAAAAATAATCGTCATTGTCTCTGATGCGTATTCCATTAAGTGAAGTTACCACCGTGAAATTAACACGGGCAGCTGCGTGTTCAGGGCAAAGTTCGTCTGCTTCAGACTGATTATATGGTATCGATCCTCATGTATTTTCACCGTTTCTTCGGCCTTTTCTCTAAATACACAATTTGAAATCCATTTTAAACTATGAGTGCATCGTTTTTGTAGATTCAATATACGTACTAGCGCAAACCTATTACCTGATTTTTTCTGAAGCGTAACTTTGAGTGTAGTTGATTCTAGTTAGACCTGCGTTGACCTTCTTTTGTTAACAGCCTGTACGGGGATCGGAAGAATACAACAGTTTAAGCTCGCAACATCGATATTTAAATGTACTGTGTTAAAGTTATCGAAATATTTGACGTATATAACCATTTAAGTATACCAATTACGACGACAGCATTATAATTATTAGAGTTTAAGAGGTCAATATTGAAGTACAGTTTGCGTTCAAATTTCCACAGTAAAGATAGCCATGGGTCAATGAATCAAAGTGTCAAAAATTAACATCGTCTCGTTTAGGTAAATCAGCAACTCTGAAGAGCAGTCAGCCAATATCTAGCATAGAACATCTTCATAATTAATAGAAACTGTCGTTGATAGCACATTTACAAAATATACGCGTATGGAGAACTTTATCTACGGGGTGTATACAAAGTATCGTACGACTGCTAAGTTCACGAAAACATTCAACTAACAGAAAACTATTAGGAAATATTAGCAAGTAAAAAGATAAGCCTTGTATTATATTAGACTAACATATTTCAGTATCTAATATTTCAAAGAGAGAAAGTGTGTAGGTAAAGGTCAATCCTGACCTTCGAAAATGTCATTTACATGACAATTAAATGTGCAATATGTAATTCATGAGTACGAGAAAAGTAATTAAAACACTATTTTTCTTGTAACATCAGCAGCTCTTATTTGTGTTTCATAAAACTACATTTTCAAATGAATCAGAAGCTGTGTTGCTTTCTAAAAATAACATGCCAAAGCAGATTGGATTCAATCTCTATTTAAGCATGTGACATTAACCTATTTATACTTAGAGCCATAATTTGAATAATTAAAAAAGTAAAAAAATATGGGCTAAATGTCAGCGTAATTTAATAAAACTTAACCTCTTAAATCAAGGACATGTAATTCTCTGGAGAGTAGAAAAGCAGCCTTATAGTCCAGGCAAAATAACGTTCGACTTGGAACAAATTGCAACAGAAGTTTTTTCACCACCAGGCATTCCCATGAGGTTTCTAGAACATCATACTAAAAGTCCTAAGAAATCAACGTTGAGGAAATATGTCTAATTTGCATAAATCCAAGATGGCCGCCAATTTTCGATAATTTTCCACATCTCCGCATTTAGATGTCATAATTGAGTGATTTGAAGTGCTAAAATGGTGTTTTGAACACAAGGATTTACGTGGAATAGGTTACATTTTTATTGGATAAATAATTTATAGCCAAAAATCCAATATGACCAAAAAATATTGAAAAATGTTCATATGCGTGGTATCCGAAACATAGGCAAACTGAAATGTGACTGTTTTGCTGCCTCATGTGACTAACTCTTGGCTAACTTTATATTATAACTTTATTATAACTTACTAACTCTTGACTAACTTTATATTATAACTTTATATTATAACTGGCATGATGCAGTTCCTGCATCGAGGTCAACACCCAGGAAAAGCTTCTGTGACATTCCTTCCAATGATTGACCTTGATCCCAGTCATGCTTCATGTATCTACTCTACAATGAAGTTTGTGTCTACCCAAGCTCAACTATACGACGTTACTCCAATCCTCACATTCGACCAACCCTTGTACTGGAAAGCTTTAACGATTATAATGTATCAACCAAATGACAGTGATCTCAAGCGCATAGTCCTCAGGCTTGAGGGATTTCACATGCAGATGAGCTTTCTTGGGAGCATAGGTCACCTAATGGCAGGCTCGGGACTGGAAGAGTTGCTCGAAGTGGTATATGCTGGAAACACAGTGCCCCACATGATGACAGGCAAAGCTGTTTCCAGAGCAGTGCGGGGACATATGCTGGTAGATGCTGCACTGAACACCATTTTGGTCGCTGATGCCTACAATGTGCCTGTGCCAACCAAAGACACAGTTCAGGAACCACGAGTGGCAACTGCTGATACTGAGACAGATAATGTAGAACCACAAGATATTCCTTCAGATACAGTGACGACTGACATAACTACAGCAAGTGAATTGTATGACAGAGCAATGTCCTCTTCCCTCTCAGTAGAAGAAGTTTGCTCTGCAAAAGTGTTGCAAAGAATCCAGGCTGAACTTGACAACAAAAAGGAAATGATGACTATGCCAACAGAAAAACTCTGGTTGCAGTATCTCAACATGGTGGACATCTTGCGGAAATTTATTAAAGCTGAAAGAACAGGGAACTGGAGCTTACACCTCCAATGTGTGCACGATATGCTTCCCTACCTTGCCGCTTCTGGACACCGACTGTATACAAAGTCTGCATATCTTTACCTGCAAATGATGACCGAACTACCAAATACACATCCGGATGTGTATAAGAAGTTCCAAGAGGGATACCACGTTGTGCGGCGCAGTGATAGATACTGGGAAGGGCTCTCCACAGATCTGATCATCGAACAAGTTTTGATGAGAAGTATAAAGACGCATGGGGGCCTAACTCGAGGAAAAGGGATGACAGAGACTCAGCGCTTACTGTGGGTCCTATCCATGCCAGCATGCGCAAACATCAACGATGCAATGCAGAAGTTCAGCGGGGTCTCCTACGAAATCAGCGACCAACACAAAGATATTTCGAAGGCTAGACAGGCCAGATATGTCAAGGACACCCTCGATCTTATCAGCTATCTGAAGGAAAGAGATCCATTCAAGGAGAATACCTCACTTAACAACATTGCTAATGGCATGGCCGCTCAGGACGGAGTCAATGTTGACCAAACAAAAGAAATTGGAGAAAAGATTCTTGTGAGCATGGCAGGGAAATCTGTGGAAGAGTTCACCTTCCGAAAAGGCGATGAAGCAATGACACTTGCATCCAGATCAACTGTCAAAGTCAGAGGGGAATCTGTAGTAGTGGATCCACAATTGGTGTTCCAGCGACTGGTAATTGTAGGTGAACGGTGCAAAGACTTGTCAACGTTATTCAAGTTCGAACTTTGTAGGCACCCTCCTGCCTTATTGGACCCGTTATCCCTTCCCTTACAGGCCAATAAGGCAGTCCTTGCTGATGTTCTGTGGACGTCTATAGATGAAGAACAACGTGAGCCGAGTGTAGACCAAGTCCAATATGTCCTTGCTGGCGGCGCGCTACTCCATCGGATTCCCTGGCCTAGAGGTTCCACATATAATAGTGTGTGTCAGATTTATGTCAGATATGTGACACAGAAATATGGAGCTGCTGTCATTGTTTTCGATGGCTACAAAGATGAACCCACAACTAAAGATGCCACACAACAAAGAAGAGCAGGAACCTGCTCTAGTTTGACCGTAAGCTTTGCTGGTGATATGATCATCCAATCCAAGAAGGAGGACTTCCTGAACAACAAGGCAAACAAACAGCGCTTCATACATTTTCTCAGCGACAAACTAGAAAGGGCTGGATGCAGCACAGAACACGCAAAGCATGATGCTGATGTCCTCATTGTTCAAACAGCCCTTGCCTCTGCCAGAACAAGAGATACGGTTCTCATTGGTGACGACACAGATTTTTTGGTCCTCCTGTTGTAGCACGCTGATATGACCGAAAACGAACTGTTTCTGGTATCAGAGTCAAAGCAAGCCACCAAATCGAGAAGGGTGTGGTGCATAAAGCAGTCGAAAGAGTTGCTGGGTCCTCAGATTTGCGACCATCTGCTCTTTGCCCATGCTATTCTTGGCTGCGATACCACTAGCCGCCTGTTTGGATTGGGAAAAGGTTTGGCAGTGAAGAAGGTGAAGACTGATTCCCTGTTTCGTGAGCAATCAGAGATGTTCCACAAATCAAGGCAAACACCGGAGGACATAACTGCTGCAGGAGAGAAAGCTCTGGTATCACTGTACGGTGGTACCAAAGAGGAAGGACTGGACAGCTTAAGATACAAACGGTTCTGTGACAAGATTTCCAAGAACACATCTTCCGTGGAACCACAAGCTCTACCCCCAACATACGCAGCTGCAAGATACTATAGCCTTCGTGTCTATTACCAGGTAATGGAGTTGAAAGGAACATGTGTCAACATGAAGCCACAAGATTGGGGATGGCACCTTGTAGACAGAAGGTGCATGCCTATACAGACAGATTAGCCCGCAGCACCACCGGAGATACTGTATGTCATCTGTTGTAGCTGCAAGAAAAACTGCAAAACAAGGAGGTGCACATGCCAAAAATATGGTCTCCATTGCACTGCCGTGTGTAGAGAATGTCCTGGTACAAGTTGCTCTAACTCACAGGTGCCAGATTTGTCAGATGATGTAGACGACGATGCTTAAGCCGGATACCGCAAAGTGGCACAACTGGAATTGACACTCTTGAAATTAATATTGATGATCTTTTGTTGAAACACAGGCTTACTGTTGTTCATGAGTATGATAACAAACTTATCTATGGCTACAATTGTGTTTTCCTACATTTCAGTAGGCCCTCGGTTAAAAAATGTACCGAAAAAAATAAAATGTTGAGCAAATACATTCTAAAAATTAACATTCTTTCCAGCATATTGGATTTTTGGCTATAAATTCTTTATCCAATAAAAATGTAACCTACTCCACGTAAATCCTTGTGTTCAAAAACCCCATTTTAGCACTTCAAATCACTCAATTATTACATCTAAATGCGGAGATATGGCAAATTATCGAAAATTGGCGGCCATCTTGGATTTATGCAAATTAGACATATATCCTCAACGTTGATTTCTTAGGACTT
>OY744523.1:163605222-163632722 GCA_963556195.1 Sepiola atlantica
CATACAACCCCACCCGAGACCAATCACGGAGGATCATCAATAGAAGCTGGTCGGTGATCTGGTTTTCCTCACCCTTTTCCACCAATACCAAGACAAGGGTAGGCCACCCTTTCCTAAACTTACTCAACACACATTTCCCCCCACACACAACATGCACACAATTTTTATCAGAAATTACATTAAGTTTAGGTACTCCACTACCTAACCCACAAGATAAATCAGCTCTGCGGAATCCAAAGCAATAGCAATATATATATATATATTTATTTATTTAATACATATATATATATATATATATATATATATATATATACTTGCTGGGTCTCCCCTCCGGCGTTGAACGGAAGAAATAGAAACCAATTAATTAAAATGTGTCAACATTAGATTAAACGCAAATAAGGACGATCGAAATAATAGTCATAATAGGTACAGTCCTATATATGACAGTGATTTTTATTCAAATGGCTACATAATATCGTTGATTTTTTTTTTAATCCGGCCTGTAGTCCTGTATTCATTTCCCACTCGGAGGCAGAATTTAAACAATCTAAAAAAAAGAATTACACTTTTGTCAGATGACTGGCATCGAACTATAATAATCTCGCTATTTGATCTACGCTGCTAACATTTCGTCAAACAAAAGCGATTATAAACATCTACTAAAAAATAATGCATTTAAACGAAGCCATTCAGTAGCAGGCATTCGTATAATCGTACGATTCGCCGTTAAGCGACCGAAAGTTAAATCTACCAGTCTCACGTTTTGGGGCATTTCTATACCAATAAATCGATGTTTTCTGTTCCAATGTTTACATATTATGCGTGTGCACAGTTTAGTGATCGGAAAATGTACACTTTATTGATCTGTCGAGGGTCTTGGCGTATAGTGACTAAATTTGTAAGTTGAATCGTAGAAGAAATTGTACCTTCGATTCTGACAGATGAAACACTGCAATGTTCGTTAATCGCATTCTCCAAAAACCGAAATTACTATAAATGTATACGTAATAAGTGAAAATAACGTAGTCCGATATTCTTGAAATTTAGAGGATTTAGCGGGAGCGTCCATTAAATGTGTGTGAACTGTTTCGTATTATGTAGTAAATTAATAGCTGACTAAGAGGAAATAATAACGGGCATTTTTTTAAACGTACTTATTAATTCTCGCTGTTAAGAGGGGTAGTGCCAGAATTTAAGTGTTAGGGAGGAGGTTTTACTTCTACTTATATGGAGTATGTTTTAAGGAGAGTCGTAACGGGTGTGCCATAAGTTACATTTAATGTTAGCTGGCAAAAATAATAACAACTTTACTGAAACACGCTCGAGCGAATAAGAGTAGTATAGTGGTTAGTTTAGTAGCCTGTGATGTATGTGGTTATTTTCCTATTTTTCAAGAAAGTACAAGGGCAGAATCGTCTTAATTATATATATATATATATATATATATATATATATATATATATATATATAAATATATATATATATATATATATATATGCATGTGTAGTGTTCTCGTTATTTATTTCTACAGATTCAGGTAAATTAAATCCGCCTATCCCTCTCATCAGCTTTATACATCGGGTATTTCCTGTTTAAACAACTTATTTCTAATAAATAGATGTACAGGTTAACATGAAATAATAATACACAAAACATCACGCAATATGATTCAAGACAGAGAGAAAGAAATAGAAGAAGAAAGAAAAGAAAACAATTACAAATCCAAACTAAAAATTAAATGTGTTTCCTTTATATTATAAATTCAGAATTTCCCAGTTTGACATGATATCTAAAACACTGTTACCTTTATGAAAAATATTAATCATTTTTAAATGTTGTTTACGAACATAATACTTTCTTTAAACTATTCAGGAGTAAACATTTTGTTTTTGCTATATGTCTTTTCTTAGAATCGTTGTCAGTATTTACATCAGGATAACTTTGTTCCCATACATTTGATTTTTTTAAAACGAGATTATGTTTAACTTAGTCATAGAACCAGTACTGGAATATGTTGCGAAAAATGTAGCGTTGTATGAATTTTCCTTCGTTAATAAATATGTTTTGAAACACATTTTCATTATTACATACGAAGTGTGACTAAATTTCGGCGTAAATTTCTACACGGTTCGATCGTTATGAATTAATGGGTGCAATTGATTAATTACATATGTGTTTTATGTTTCATATCATCTGAATAACTTCAAGCGAGAAAATTATTTTCAGTACACATATATGAATAGTATATACATATATATATATATATATATATATATATATATATATATATATATATATATAAATATATATATATGTATATACGAAAAAAATGTAAAAATACATCTGTATTAATGTTTTGTGAAATCAGCTTAAAAGTAATATCTACACAACTATTTAAATATAAAGCTCTGTGTAAACTTATGATAAATCATCGGGCTATTAAATTTCGCATATCGTAACATCTTCTGAATGTGTTGGAACTGTGGATGTTTTATTGGGTATTTTTTAATCGGTTTATATGTGTATATATATATATATATTTATTTATGTATACATATATATATATATATATATATATATATATATATATATATATATTTATAAAGAGGTGTACTAAAAGCGAACTTTTAGGAGAGGTAAAACCTACTGTGAAGAGTATACAGCTCAATATCCAAGATAGAGCAGGTAGATATGGAGAAGAATGGAAAGGCATTTGAATTGAATTTTGATTTGGCTTTTGTTTCTCTAATTTCTTTCCATTCTTGTTCATATATATATTTATATATATATATTATATATATATATATATATATATATATATATATATATATATA
Organism: Sepiola atlantica; assembly: GCA_963556195.1. NCBI lineage: Eukaryota > Metazoa > Mollusca > Cephalopoda > Sepiida > Sepiolidae > Sepiola > Sepiola atlantica. The sequence continues at coordinate 163,608,057 of OY744523.1, forward strand.
TACATTGTTTATTTTAACGAGATTCTACGTTTATTCTGAACATGCCTATTGCGTTTTCATTATTAACTTGCTATCTCTGATCGTACATAAAAAGAGTTGTCTTATTTTTTTATTCAGATAGTATTAGTGTGTTCCATTTATTTCAAGATTTGTATGCCAGGAATGTAGCAACAAAAAGTTTTCTTGAAACATTTGTAAAAGTGTACTGATAGTATTTAATCATAGAATGACACACTATTGCCTTTACTAATTGATTTATTATAAGTTTCCCAAATATTTTAATTATTATTTATAATAGGGTTGGTTCTACCTTTTTCAAATCATTCTTATTCAAATCGACTTTAACTATATGATTTTATGTTCATGATTTACCTATATATAAATAAACAAATATATGTATGTATATATGAATTATTCATAATGTCAAATATACCATTTCAGTAAATACCATCAATTCCCCTTTCCCAGTCAATTACAATGCAATCTCTGTTTTTAAACTCTCCTGTATGACCAAAGTGATCAACTTTCGAATTGTTCCACCAATGTCTCTGTGTAAGTGTGTTCTTTCTTCTCGCGTGTAACCTCCCTGCAACCCTGAAATGTTCATGATTATAACCGAAAAATATTTTTTTACAGAACATAAATGCGTCATAAAGTAGATATGTTAGTTTTCAAATTATATCGGCATCCGTAAATGCATGCTGGTCTTGCTTTATCAACCGAGCTCAAACTTGATAATTTATTTGGTTTTAATTGTTCACTTATTGCACTTTCGCTTTCTCGTGCTGATGTTTCTTTTGTTGTACAAGGAACACAGAAAACCCTTTTTCCTGCAACCCTGAATATAACTAAAATATGTAGAGCCATAATATTAGTTTGCCTGCTCTTTTAAGGGGCATTTCTATATGACTATAAACACTAACTACGAGTGCAGAACGCTTTAGATCAACCCTTTCTTTTTCCTGGTATAGTCGTTTGTCATGTAAACAAGTGTAACTAGCTGGAAAAGCAGAGTCACGGTAGCGGCTAAGGTAAAATGTGACAATTTTTCAGTCGGCGCTAGCATTATAATCGCCCATGCAAAGCGGATATTTATTGTTTTTGTTGCTCATATTTACATCTATGTCGACTTAAATATCTACAATATTACATCAGCCGTGTACTCTAACAAAACTGAGGATCATAGAATGTTTTCTCATGATGTTCTGAATATAAACTGGCCTTATCAAAGCCAGTTTATATTCAGTTTATATTCATTCGGTGCTCACTGTTACAATTCTTCTAGATAGTCTATTGACAAATTACCCTAAACAGTGCCTACTGTCTTTTGATAGGCAGCCTCTCAGGTCTTTATCCATTTCGGATTGTATCGATAATTAAAAGGTTATTGCGGTAATTTTATATATTACACCTGGAAAATACTGCTTATTTAATTTAAGAAGATATATCTCTTGTCTTGCTTCCGGTATATCACACTGACTTAGTCTTACTCTTGTGTGTTTCATACCTTCTAAAATCACAACAGAGACTCATTAGTCAGCAATGGTAAATTTTTTAGTTGTGGCGCTCATAGAAAATATCACTCACTATCTTAATATTAATCAACCGTATAGGTGCATTGATTTTGAAGCTAATTTTATATAGAACGCTTATTTATTATGCCATCCATTTTCGCGGAAATATATATTTCTTTTTTCATAATAACCATTTGTTAGTTATCCGCTTTTCCTCCTATTCTTTCACTCCTTTTTCATCATCTATCAATTCCGTATTCATGTCTATCACTGCTCTCTGCCTTACTCTTCACCTGTATTCAGTATGTGTGACGTTAGTTCTGTTTCTCTCTTTTTTATATTTATTAAAATCTACGCTTTCTGGCTGTATTTCTCTGAGGATTTACCGTTTATCTACAGCATGTCTCTTTCTACCATTATTTAAACATTTAACCTACGACTATTTAAACATTTATGTACAGATACATGATTCAAAGTATACAATGTTATCAGAGTTTTGTTTAATATTATCGAGATTATAATTACATAATCGCAAATGGCGTGAAATGGTACTTTAGTTCGTACGTAATGAGTAGGTATGTACATTAATGAGAGTGTTTTGTAATTTGGTGAGTTGTGTGTGGTGGGTGAGTGGTGGGCTGCAAAGGTGTATTTGTTTACGTTGTGGGCGTAAACTTTTCGTAAGAGAAACAACATTCCCCGCAATAATTTTGATAAGCTAAAGCGTAGACGATGAGATATTTGCACTTCGAAAGTGTTTAGGTGTAACATCGCTTTAGTGATAAAGTCATTGCAATTTAAAACGTTCATGAATCACGATAAATAATACTAAAATGAATATTTACATTTCTGAATTTCAATCTTCAAATGAAAAGAAAAAGACACGAATTAAAAATAAATAAGTTGACTTGCGAAACGCGACATTTATACTCGCAGTGACATAATTAAAGGCAGACAAAAACTGAATGAACTGATTTTTAAATATTTATACTTTTGTATTTTGTTATACTTTTAAAATTCAAGCACCAAGAATTAGAGGATGTCTGATTTAAAACAAGTAATCATTTATATACGATAAATACAAACAGATACACAAACAGACATACCCATACGAAACATTTGATTGCCTACTAGACACTGCCCACGAGTGCCTAAGGTTTCTACGTACAAAGATTTGCTAGGATAACATGCCATGGAGATACTTGCCTCTAGAGAAACCTTGCCCAAATGGTCAAAATACCATAGATGAATTCATGTCCTGGAATCCGAAAGGTCCAAGAGACAACAAGAAATATATACTATAACATAATTAACGTGTACATTGGGTAGAAGAAGTTAAATTGAACATTCGAATATCTATGTATCCGATATAGACGTAAAATGTTAGCCTCGGTATCTGAGAACTCTGACTGAAGTAAAATGAAAAGAAATACACACACGCACATCGATGTATATATATATATATATATATATATATATATATATATATATATATATATATATATTCTTAAAGTAAAAATAAATTCCTTATAGGGGTCCAACATTGTATATATCTTGGTAGCATGCAGAAACTATTCCATGCAAATGAAAACCGATATTTCTGTAGATTGTTGGCAAGTTGTCCCTTACATTTGATAGGGTTTCTATGATATTACAATATTTTTCACATGAACTGTAGTATGCAAACTCTGAATAACAATTTATGTAGCTAATCTATGAAAAACGCAAACCACAGAATAATATCCAACTGCTAACAGTACAGAACCATTCAGTTTTCTAAATGCCAAATGCAACTGCTACTATTGTAAGCAGTATGATACAGCCTCCAACGGTTTTCAATGTCGGGGATACTACATGAATCCGCATAATACAAAAGTAAAAAGTAGCATTTTCTTTAATAGATTAGAAGTATCCAACTTATGAAAATTAAGCAAGATATATATATATATATATATATATATATATATATATATATATATATATATATATATATATATATATATGTGTGGGGGGTGTCTCTATATATGAATAAAAGACCTTACAATATAACGGAGTAAAAAAACCGTTATTCACTTGTGTATCATATAATATTTACAGAGAGTTCAAAGATAACTGCTATTATGGTACTCTCGCACTGCTGATCAAGATGACCTCTGCCTATAATCAGATGTTGATACTATCTAGTTTTATTTCAGTAAGAGAAGCGTGCGGGGTACTTACTATATTAATATGAAAACAGACAGCCTAATATAAAACCAAGAAAGTATATAAAAATTCGGTAAACAAAAATCAAATATACTCCTACAACTAAATAGCCAATACTAATCTTTCTAATCAAATACCGACATATCCAATTACCTTAGAAAAATGATAACCAACTGATAACACAACTTCAAGAAACAATAACAAAAAATGAAGTTTATAACTATCTACTTAATACACTCACTAATATATATATATATATATATATATATATATATATATATATATAAACACAAACTTTTTTGCTCTATCACAGCTCTTCAGTGCGGCTAGACCAGCTTGTGCCTCGAGCCGGGATTGAAAATCAACCGTCGAGCTGACAGGATGTAAGTGATCTCTTAATGTAAATATTGTCAAGTGCAGGGAGCTCGATATAGTTTTACCCAATAAGCTATGCCTTACAAATAAGTGCTACCCAAGAACAGGAGACTGTTTAGCTGTATAAATGATCTTTAGTAAGGTTAGACCAGATAGGGCCTTAAGCCGGGATTGAATTTCAACTGTCGAGCTAACAGCCAGCGCTTCTACCCTTGTGCTATATTTCAGCGCACAAAATGCGTCCAACTAATTCTGATCTATGTATCAGATCAGATTGACTCATCGCGTAAAAAGAAATTAAACGATGAAAAACACTTTAAATATACGAAACTAACACCTATATTTGGTATTGTTCTCCATGTTTGTGTAGATGTAAAACGTAACCAAATACTGTCACTTGGACAATATGTTAATCTACGGGACATAGGATTGAACTACACTCAAACCGATTCCTAACATGATATTGGGAGGTAATCGTTTCTGTAATTGTATCTATTTATTCGGGGGGGGGATAAATAAGCATATCTTTAATCTTCTTATGTCTATAGTACACACAGCCCAACTCTGGGTATGTACATGTGCTCACTAAAAGATAAAGTATCCCCGTTAGATTAACTAGAGAATTACTAAATCTACACGAGCCAATAATTACAACTATACTTCCACGAAAAAACAACAAAAAAAAAAAACAAAAAAAAAAAACAACAACAACAACAACAATAATAATAATAATAATAATAATAATAATCATCATTATTATTATTATTATTATTATTATTATTATTATTATTATTAGAATATGGAAATGTAAAGAAGTAAAAGTGATCCCCGTTGCAATTGCAGCGCTTGGAACCATAACGAACATCCACTATATATGGCTTAAACAAATTGACGAGACAATTTCTTTTCAAATTCTGCAAGGAACGGCGAAAGTGTTAAGGTACAGCTGGAATATCTAAGGTCAAGGGAACCCCAAATAAAACATCGAAAAGTTGAGACTACTATGAATAATAATAATAATAATAATAATAATAATAATAATAATAATAATAATAATAATAACTATATGAACACGACGAAACGAGAAAAGAAAATGCGAATAAAAACAGCTACATGAAAGATTAATAACAGTTACTAAAAAACGGCATATCAAAACAGCTGAGCATGGCTACAATAATGTTGCCTTCACAGAGAAACGAACTGTTTATTGCAAGATCCATGGAACAACGAGATCAGACCGACTTCTTTACAAAGACATTCCACGGTGAACTATGCGCACACTACTACTTTGAGCATGCAGGCAAACAGTACATACACAATATAGTATTGACAAAGAAAAACCACATATCCTCTGAATATGGAGGTTAGATAGAAAGACTTATACAATCAAGGACACTGGACGGGAGAATGGGCAACAAGAAAAAAAACCCTGCAAAATCGTCGGTTTCACCGTCACAGTACATAAGTATGAAGATAAAACAGGCAATCAACATAACAAATCCGTTGAACATGCACGTGAATTGATAGGAAAAGTGTACTTCAAGAAAATCACAACAATGACATTAATTGTAGGAGCAATAGGAAGCGTCGTGATAACACTGGTAAAACAAGTAGAATAAATTAGAATAAAAGAAACGATTGATAGCTTACAATTAACACTAAAAGTGTAAACAGCCAACACTTAAAATATATTTGAACAAAATATATAGAAAGGATATCACTACTATAACTAAATGAAATTGCTTACATCTTTACAAAAAATACTCATACACACATGCACGTGATGACATCAGCCTCGCCTTGAATGGTCAACGTGCAGATAGTTGTTGCATTTGGCGTAGAGGTAGTGTTATTTAAACTCCATGGAAGAACAATTGACGTTGCTAGCGAGTACTCAATGGTAAACGGGTTTTGCGATGTCTGCCACTCATGTGTGTTTGTAATCAACACCGGTAGGTGTACTTTGCATATAGATAGTCTTGCAACTCGGACACCAGTGAAGCAATTTTTGATTGCTAGTGAGAAATCACAATGTTTTTTTTGTTTGTGAAAACAAGCATGTAAATAATTACAATAATAGTAATAGTAATGCAGTATTTTAATCGTTTTTACAAAAATCATCATCAGAATGAACACTACAAATAACAGAAACAGAACGCAGAGAAAGACAAACTAGAAAGAGCGGACACGATATCGACAATCTGTGCGACTAACAAAGAAAATAGCATAAGCACACCCATAGAAATGCGGAGGAAATAGAAAATTCAACAGAGAAAATTAATCGCTACTTCCTGCCAAACAAATCACACAATCATAGGTAACTATATACATCACAGAATAGACAAAACCTTGCAAACGCGTAAATGCAAATTGCGTAGGCAAAGCGACGAAACGATAAACCACCTCATAATTGACTTCAGCAAACTAGCTGATAGCAGGGGAAAAGGGAACAACTGGGGGACATACAAGCAAATGCACTTGCAACATTTCAAATTACACAAGAGCCATCAGAGGAAGTATTAGAAAAGTAAAGACAACTGTTTTATTACATGATCATACCCAGATAAAAAGCTAATCGAATCACGATCAGCGGATGAAATAATATTCTACAATACTTTTTTAAATCTGCCAAATCGTCGATTAAGCATTCCCACATATTAGATGAAAATAAAATGCATACATTTGGGACAAATTTATACAGCTCATCAGACAACTGAATCTACTTTGGAAAATACATTGCCAAACTATAATAAGAAGAAGATAAATAAGAACAAGAACAACAAGAAATAATCATAATAATAATAATAATGATGATAATAATAATTATAATTATAATAATAATAATAATAATAATAATAATAATAATAATAATTATAATAATAATAATAATTATAATAATAATAATAATAATAATAATAATGATAATAATAATAATGATGATAATAAAAATAATAATTATAAATGATAAAAGTGAAAACAAATACAAAAATATATTATAATGTATTTAAAAATAGGAAGATCCCTCAGTGAAGTTGATTATTGGTTCCCACGTAGATTTCTGTATAAAACAGAGTTATTGAGTGACGTGTCACGAACGAGCCTAAATTAGAATAATGAAAACAAAAAAGAATGTATTAAAAAAAAAGAAATCCTTCAGTGAATATTATTATTTGTCCCCACGCGGGTTTCTGTATAAAACAGAGTTATATTAGCGACGTCTAACGCACGAGCGTCGATTACAAAAAAACAAAAAAATAATTTAAAAAAAATATATATATATTTTAAATAGGGAGATTCTTTAGGTAAGATGATTATTGGTCGCCATGCGGATTTCTATATAAAACAGAGTTATTGAGGGACGTGTGAACAAACGAGCGTCGATTACAATAACAAAAAATGATAATTAATTTTAAAAAGATGGAGCTCTTTCAGTGTAGAGGAATATTAGTTTAACGCGGATTTTACTATAAAATCGAGTTATTGAGCGACGTGTGAACGAACGAGTGTCGATTACAATTACAACAAATTATAATGTATTTAAAAAAAAGGGATGCACTTCAGTGAAGATGATTGATTACTCCCACGCAAACAAATAACAATGTATTTTAAAAAGAGGGATAACCTTCAGTGTAGATGCTTATTAATTGCCACGGGAATTTCTGCATCAAGCCAATTTATTTGGCGGCTTCTTAATCATAGTTGATCGCTGACTATTGAAATTGTGACAGCTGGTATTTTTTTTGATTTAATGGCAAAGCGTTTTGGTCATTATATATACAAAAATAAATTAAAAAATGATGTAATAATAGTTGTGGTTGTAATAATACTAATCAAAGTATTTAATGGTGGCGATAATAATGGTAATAATAACAAATATCCCAGCCGCTTATCAAGTGGCATGGAAAGGTTTAGAATTTCCAGTAAGACATAGCGAATGAATCATCTCTAAGGATAGCAAATGCGTGATGGACTTCAAAGGTTGACATCTGGCATGGTGTGACTGCATTTCATTGCCAGGATTCGGTCGTCAGGTTTGGATAGGAACTGTTCTAGAGATGGTATCTCAATAAAAATACTAGGGAAGGAAAACCTTACGCACACACATATAATTCTAATATGGATGTTCAAAATTATCAAACCGAAAATAATGTATTTGTGTCCAGAGTTTTAAGTACACACCAGCGGGGGAGGAAACAACTCTTTCCAAGTCGTCATCCAGCAAAACCTTTAGACGACTAGCACTAAAACTGGAACTAATTTTACTGAAGTCTTAAATAGAATTCTGTTGAAATATTACTTGAAGAGTGATCCTCCTAAGAGACGATATAGACAGCGAATGCACCAAAGCGGGAATAAGCTAGGCCTGTTCGAACTATCAGAAAAAAAAACATTGCATGACAATGTCGGGTAATGAAAACTAATAAATGGTTATCTGCTATTTAAATTGACGAACTAAAAAGAGAGATTGAGAGGGAATACTGAAACGAGGTTGGGGAGATACACTCACTTGATGTAGTTGAAGAAAAGTCTATAGTAGAAACAACAACATACTCTGAGAGCGAACCCATTATAACAATGATAATCAGGCTGCTTCCATCAATGCAATTGTAAAACATATGATAGAACATAAGATTAGAGACGAATACATTTATATTTTCAGTTTGTTAGATTGAAATCTTAGAGCTGGCTATTTCGAACAGCCGCCGAATATGTGATTTGTCAATACGAAAATACATAATAGACCTTTTTCTTAAGAAATAATTTTGATCAGTGTAATAAAGTAATTTAAGCTGGTGAACATAATTTATTAGATCTACTCGTAGTAGAAAAACGGAGAAAAGACGTAAACAAATAGCCCAGGTGAATGAAATGTTTAAATGGTCAGATAAAACAACTTAGAAAGAAGTTAAGTAAAATGCAAGCTGTCAAAAATTGTGAACTCAAAAGTCAGAGGGATAGTGAAATACGAATTCGTAAGTGTACAACTTACAGCGAAAGGTTTAAAGTGTGTAATTGAACAACTGAAGCAGCGTAAATGTTACAGCGACAGAACTGAGCAGTGTCAACAAAACAGCCTGTTTGAGTACAATCTAAACACTAAAAAGAATTAAAAGAAGGAATAAGGTGGTCGACGTCTACTTAGTGTTGAAAGGGCTGTGAATATAAAAGGAGGTTGGCTACATAAATATATTTCTGAAAGTAATGAGATTCTTATTCATGAAGTGAAAAGAAAGGAAACTTTAAAGGTTACAAGAGAGAGGGTATTCACAGTGTATTCTTTAAGAATACTGCATCTAGAGATAATGACAGCTGGAATTGGTTGGGCAACGGTGATCTTAAAATATATACTAAGAGCACATTAATAGCCGACCAGTAGCAAGCCACCTGCAGTAGGTACATCAAACATTACATTGACAAAACTGCCGAATCACATATATGCTGATTATGTAATGAAAAGAAGAAACCTTAGCGCATATTGTATCTGAATGCTCAATGCTAGCACAACACTAGTACAAAAAATGGAAACACAACAGAGTCGCTCAGGTACTACACTGGAATATATGAAAACTTTATAATTTGGACCACCATGAGAAGTGGTATGAGCAGAGGCCAGACGTTATATAGGAAACGACAATGTCGCACTTTTGGGGGATGGCATGCGCATACAGACTGATAATGTTCTTGAACCTTCTTATCCCGACGTAATCTTTCTAAACAAAAACAAGAGAACTTGATTAATCATTGATATAACCTGCCTGTTCGATTCTAGAGTGCAGGAGAAAGAACGCGAAAAGATACATCAAGATCTTAAATTGGAATTAAGAATACTATGGTATTGTAAGGAAGTAAAATTGATCCCCGTTGTAATTTCGACACTTGGAACCATAACGAAATGCACCCATATATGGATTAAGCAGCTTGATGAGACATGTATCCAATTCTGCAAATAGATGGTCTGTTAGGAACAGTGACAGTTTTTAGATACAACTTGAATGTATAAGGCTAAGGGAATTGACCTGATGTTCAAACAGAAAGCTCCAACTAAAACATCCAAAATGGGAGACTACTATGAAATAATAATAATAATAATAATAATAATAATACAAAAACACGGTACAAACACACACCAGAAACTGTACTAGAAAATGAAAAACACAAAATCATATGGGATATGAATGTAACCACAGAAAAACCCATAACAGCAAGGAGACCGGATATGATAATAATCAACAAGAAAGAAAAATCCTGAAAAATCGTAGACTTTGCCGTTCCAGCGAACCACAGAGTGAAGATCAAAGAGACTGAAAAAAGAAGCAAATATACTGAACTTTTCAGAGAACTGAAAGGAATATGGAACATGAAGAAAGTCAGTATAACACCAATAATCATAGGAGCACTAGGAACAGTCCCCAAAAACATGGAGAAAAGACTAGGAGAAATAGGAATCAAAGGGATAACTGAGACCATACAAAGGACAGTAATGATCAAAAACGCTACAGTCCTGAGAAATGTCCTCGAATGCGGAAACCAACCCATATAAGCAACGAATGGAGAACAAACACATGGAAGCACAAGAAAACAGAACCGGGGAAAATACAACCGCACGATAGAGGCCGAAGCATAGGCTGACACCACGAAAATTATGGACAGAGGGTCGAGGAGGGAAAGCGCAAACCAGACCTCCAGTGGAAGAGCGCGGACAGCTCTGGGACCTTGGGGAGGCTTGTTGCCACTCGGGCCCCAGAGGGGACCAATGGCCCTTATCAGCGGGAAATCGGTGGTAGGTTGCTGTTGCGATACCGCAAGGTCATCAGCGATGATGAACGAAAAGAGGGGGAGCATACTGGAAGTCTGAGGAGACTTGTTGTCACTCAGACTCCAGGGAATACCACAGGTTGTTGGCAGTAGGAGATCACTGACGATGTCCAGTGTGATAACTCCTAGTGAGTAAATAATAATGATAACATGTGTCCTGAAAAGCCTGGAAATAGAGATGTTAGATGCAATATGGGTTGATATCAATACGGTACCTAGTAGTAAGTCAGGATGAAATAAACAGGAAACGGATTTGCGATCGTAATCAAAAGACGCGGAAAATACTCGAAATCTTACAAAACTTTCTACTCAACAATCAGCTTTCAACCTTAAATAACACTTGCAAGCAATCACGGCACCACAAAAGAGCTGCATGAACGAAAATGAAAATACATAAAATACATAATTGGCTATCATACACACACGATGTGTTACACAACATTATAGGCAGGCACACGCGAAAAGAAACACATGGAAGACACGCGAAGAAACAGGAAATACATATGGTTCGTGTAACACGTAGGTCCCCTGCAGTAAACTTGACTTTAATTGGCTATTAATACGTTAACAAACGTAGCAGGATTGTTCGCAAGATGTTTGTATTAAATAGAAAGGGAATTTCTACTGCTACATTACATTACGTTGGAAGTAAATGACCGCTCTCAAGGTAAGTTAGAAATTAAGTTAAAGTGTAAGAAGAAGTGACGTAAGAAAATTAGGGTTGCCGTGTATGCAATTGGGAAGCTAAAGAAATCATTACAAATGTTAATTTTTTTTTTTTCATCGCTGATGAAAGACAGAGTATGTCGCGTGTTATCACGTGTTGTATGTTAAACATAGTAGGCTTATGTGTAGACAGCTGACTTCCCTCTTCTTTATCGACACTTACGCTTTCATCCCCCCTGTAGTTGTGTTGGAGGAAACTATATCTGACTTGCAAAGAGGACTCCATGACAACTGTAATTACACACTTTATCGGCGGATTTAAAAGAATGAGAACAAATCCCGAAATAAAAAGTGAAAAGAAAAGAAAAAGGAAGCGAAAAAGAAAAATAATTTATCAAGAAAGGAAATAAAAGAGGTTTAACTAAATTTGGATGTGTCAAATTCTATTTGTCACCACATATGACGATAGTCTAAACTCAATTGACCCATTATAGTTTTAAAGGTCAACGTTTTGTGGTGAACATGTCGAATTAGAGGTTAATTGAACCAACACAGAAAAACAACAGGTATTTATCTTCCGTATTTTTGTTTTGAATGCTGATGGCGATGGTTTAAATATGACACGATAGTTCAATATAAATCTCTGTCCTTTTCAAGTAATTATTGTTAGCGGTTATCGTTTTTTTTAATTTATTTATTTTCCATAATTGTACCTATTTTTTCAGACATAATTATCGTTGGTTTGACATTAAATAGCTATTACTGTCCGAAGAAGGACTGTACATTAATGTAATACCTTACTGTGTTGGGTAACATTATTTATGTACTATTTTGTAATTGGTTTTCGTAAAATATTTTTACCAATTTTATAGTGTCTACTTCCGTGTGTAGTTCCTCCACTCTCTGTTACAGCTGCCTATAAAAATAACACCGGATATTTCAAGGTGAAATGTCACGCGCGTAATATAGTTGACGAAACTGGAAACAGCATGTTAACTGGGTGATCGAAATGAACTACGTGTAACACTTGTTACAAGAACTTAACAAAATGCTCCGTCTAAAAGGTTCGCAGATTAAAAAGTACTCCAAGGAACGCATTGGATTTGATAAATGATATATATATATATATATATATATATATATATATATATATATATATATATATATAACGAGAAGCTATCAGTCTGTAGGCGTACGAAAATTCAGATATAATCAAACATATATTTGAAGAGTTCGAACACAAAACGCGATACATCCAATTCGTTTAAATTGAAGCCTTAAACAATAAAAACACGAATATATTAAATCTAGACTTCGAATTAAATTAGATTTTAATTGAAATCAAAAATAAATTATTTCGGTATCATATTATGTAACACATAGTTTTGGTGTTTGGTCGAGTGTTGAAATGCAACACTTATTGTATGGACAGTTTCGTGATTTTGAAAATGGCGTTTATCGCGTTTTGCATTCGAACTCTTCATTTACACACGTAAACAATTACTATTCAGTAGGATTTAAAGTGCGGTGTGCTGAACAATAACATTATACCAATTCTCTTTGTCTGATCATGAACAACATTAATCCATATCGGTTACACAATCCCCGGGTTTTTCGATAGCATAACATACAAGAGGAGTTGTTGTTTTGTCTTGCGGAATATCAAACCTTTTCGGATCATTTAATGCAAAATCTTCTCAATTTGTTTGAAGTATGTATGCTTCAAGTACTATATATGTTAAAATAATATTATGTAAATATCGATGATTTCTTAACTGCCCGATGATTGGTTCAAGCAATCTACTTCCTTCTTTGCTCGACCAATCAGTGGCCTTCTCTTAGGCGAATCTCGGATAGCAAGCAGAACTATATAAACACTTGAGCGCCACCCTTTTCTCTTTTTTTATTCAATGTGTTTGGTGTTGTTGTTTAGTGTTACGGGATATTTAATGCTGCCTCCAGTCACTTAAGTAACAGTTGTTATGCTTTAAGCGCTTCATATGTTTTGTGTCGTTTGTCTGTATATATATAAATTATTAAAATTGTCTTGATTCGCGCACTAATTCATCGTTATAAGATCTACGAAATGTATATTGAATAGAAAAGATTACCTCCTCATGTCTATTGTGTTAAAGTTGTCAGCTATTTTCAAAAGGCGGCTTAAAAAGTTAAAAAGTTACGATATGATACATAATGTTAATTCTGATGATGAGTGTATTCAAGCTATTATTTTATTATTACAAACGTAGAATGATGCAATTTTATAACAGTCAAATATTGTCGTAACTACACTAGCTGTATTGTCTTCTCAATTTATAAATAGGCATTTTATATTGTCATTCTTTCGTCATAAAAATATGTTTCGGAAATTTTTAGATGAGGATTGATAATTTGTAGAATTTGGTATATTCGGGTTACTGTTTTCATCTTGGATGTTTTTATCACAACAGTTCGGCCGATGTTACCTCCGACCTTCGTCAGGTGTACTTTGTCGAACTCGGGAATCTTTCTGTCGAACTCGGGAATCTGGACGGAATTTGGAACGGAACCCTTTATTAAATCTGCATGTGTTTAGTTGCATTGTAGTATTGTAATGCAATGTGAAAGGTTTCTCGAGGGGGATCAACCACGAGTAATGATCTTATTCTAATGAAACGGGTAAGGGTAGTTAATTATATGAAGCAAGTGATGCTAGCTTCGAATGCAGCCTTTTTTCTTTGATAAACATTTATATATGGATGAGTGCAAGCTTACACGACCCATTCGTAAATTATTAAAATAAGATATCAAATTTCAGTCGATTTTCAAAATTCATGGACATTTCTCATATTGTAAGACAATCCTCCATTACAGCTAAACTCGATTATATTTAACCTCTCTTTTGCCATACACATTTTATCATTTATAAATGTGTTGTCTTTGAGGGGTGCTGTTTGAGCCTGATCGGGTACATTCTTGTGTTTAATAACTTTAGTTATGAGAATGTTTTGAAAAAATCCAAATATTTACGAAGATTATCCCCTTCACTAATAAAAAAATTGTATCGAACAATTTATGGATCGGTAATTATGATCGTTGCCTTCCAACAGATAGATTGGATCAAAAAGCTTTGAAGAAAAAGGTAAAAACTATTAGAATTGATAGCACAAATTTGCCATGTTTATAAAAAGGTGTTTCACCAATTTGGTTCATGTAAAGCTAAGAGTATGCCTCGGGTTTCTCTTACCCCCCGCTTTCTTCAACATTTGGATAGAATTCTTACTGTGAGAACTGGAATTCTGCAATCAACACTGGTGCTTAGGCATCAGCTCTATACTCAAATTTCTGATGCAGATAAAACCACGCTCTTTGCCTAATTCTATAAATTTCCAAAACATGTTTCACTCACATCTATGCAATGTAATATTTTTTTTTAAAACAGAGCTTCTCCCCGTAAAACTTTATTTCTGGGAAAAACAAAATCAATTCCACAAAATCAAATGTTCAACAAAAGACTGACACTTTTTGCATTGGTCCGTTCTTGAAAACGTCCAAGAAAAAGTTGGAGAAAGGTTGAGTTGTTCGATTTTCCACTTTTTTAATAAATACCGTCGAATATTTTATGTGTTCATAGGGCCTGTGGACGAGTGGTTATAGCACTTGTCTTTGGGCTGGACAACCCGGGTTCGATCCCACTCACGGCATGCGAATTTTCGGGTCTGAAAACTCCCTCTGTCCACCCAGCAGTAAATGGGTACCTGACTAAAACTCAGGGAAGGTTCAAGGCAGCGGAAGGAGAGGGATGGGCTCCGCCTTCCATATGCTGTGCCCTAGACACGGTGATTCTTAACAAATCACCGCCGCTACGGCCATGGGCAGTGTGCGATGTCGGCAACGACACTCGTGCGCGTCCAGGCTATGCGACCTTTACCTTTACCTTATATATATATATATATATATATATATATATATATATATATATATATATATATATATATATATATATATATATATATATAGTAAGTTATGAAAATATATTCATGGCAATCAAACTACACAGATGCTCCCGCATTTAGGCCTGAAGATTCCCCCGGGGATGAAACGGGGGAGCCTCTGTGTAGCTTGATTGTAATGAATATATTTTCATAACTAACTACCTAGCTCTACTTGCGTATCGAACACTGTTAAAGTAAATACTGAAAATTGATACATAGAAAATGATATCTCCTTATAAAATGTTTATGTGGATACATTAAATACTTATATATATATATATATATATATATATATAGAGAGAGAGAGAGAGAGATAGATAGATATAGATATGCAGAATTTGGATGCACAACGAGATAAAATGTTGTTTTACATCATCTGATACTGGCATAATTTATTTTTCCGTTCAATTTTTATAATCGAAGTCTGTATTCAATTTTTTGTTCATTTAATGTTTCAATTAGAACGAATTGGATTAATTGAACTTTTCATATATTTATATATATATATATATATATATATATATATATATATATATATATATATATATATATTTCCTCATCTCCCAATAGGTCTAATTATCTAAAAGTTATCTTTTAGTTATAAACCTTCATATATATATATATATATATAAATATATATATATGTATGCATGTATTAACATACATATATATATATATATATATATATATATATATATATATGTATGCATGTATTAACATACACATATATATATTAATATATATATACATTCATATATATATATATTAATATATATATATATACATTCATATATATATATATATATATATATATATATATATATATATATATAAGTCAGTTCATATATACCAATAACCATGGTTTTATTTTATTATTTTTATTTTTTCACATTTCCAAAAACATAACATTTCTGTGAGATATATTTTCTTACGGTCCGTTTCATTTGTCTAGTGCCAAACAACATTTTTATGTCAATATCGTCTCTGCCACACGACAAAATCATCAGGAAAAATTCACAAAGAGTAGAAAGTTCTTGGATTAAAGGTCTTTAAAAAACTACATCATACACTAGCTCATTTTTTGGTGAAAAAAAAACAAAAACACAAAGAAAAGAGAGCAAAAACACACACGTGGTTGAACCCACTAATACACCATTTTGAATTTTTCGTTCAAAGCAAGTAAATCTTAAAAATTGTGCGAACAATTATAAATTTTGATTCAGAAATATTTATTAAAATAGTGGGTCCCCTCACGTGTGAGTTTTTATATTATACAAACAAGTGTCACTTTATTGTGCATTATAGTATTATGCGTTTGGTGTAGAGATGTTAGATATAGATTTATTTGTTGAGGAAATTGTTATTTAATAGGGGTTGTTAGATGTTGGTTTGTTCTTTGTAGAATACTTTTTTTGGATTAATATATTGTGTGTGTGCGCTTTTATATTGTGGGTGCATTCGCTATGGTAGTTAAGGAGATTGGTGTTATTGTTCGTGGATGTTGTGTATTGCGCGGGGTTGTTACAACCGAGGATTTGTTATAGGAAAACAAAATACATATATGTACATTTAAATTATATATTTTTTTATATATATAAGAAATATTACTTGATTAGAAAAGACTTCAGCATTGTGATGTAATGTGTCTGACCGTGTTCCATAATATATTTCGAGGAATACCTCTTTATCACATATTTGGTTTTGCAAATCTCACAAACACATGCCGAATGGCAACATTGCTTATAACCCAGTAAATATTAATATCCGCAGCCAATGGAATAAAATTATAACAGATTGTATTTTTTCCTGTATATTTCACATTTGAATACATTGATGAAGTGTTATATTTGTTTAAATAAAATTAACTATTAAAATATATATTTGTTGTGTGGTGAGGGGCGAGATAGGGATAGAGGTGACAGCACAGCTGAGAGCGGTTTGTAATTGTTTTCCTAATATTATTTATTTAATATGTTTTTAGTATATACTATTGTTATTTTATTTTATTCTAACAGTATTTATTAATTAATTTTTCTGATAATCTATGTTTGTTTCAAGATTAACGGGTAACTGCGTTTATATTTATACTCTGGCAAGATTGGGTGTAGCACGCAGTAAATGTAATAAACAAAATAAATTCCTTTATATATATATATATATATATATAGTCATCAATTTTCTGTTTCTTGTCGTAGTACACCCATTAGTCTTTACGATGTGGCGAGTATTTATTCGAAAGTGTTTCATTTAATCATTTGAAAATTTGATTAGCAGTCTGCAGTAAATCTCCATGCTGACAGAGAAGAAAATTGTACGTTATAATTTTGTAAAAATCTACAGAACTCTTATGACTTAAAATATTTATTTGTTTATCTACATACATGTACATTTTATTTTTCAGGGAATCGTAAGAGTATAGATATTTATTCATACTGGTCGGAGAATTCGAAACCCAGGAATTGGAGTCATGTTTTAACTAAGTTTCCTGTGTCTTAACCCACTCGGCCACTATAGACAATGTGATAAACAAGCGAGAGTTTTAAACTATTACAGCAGCTGTCGTTAATTGTGTATGAACTAATAAAGGTGTACGCATTAAAGTATAATCAAAGTCTGCATTAATACTGTTACCTGCAGAGCCCGACGAAGATTGGGGGCGACAAATAATTATACATATGTGAGGCAATATCTTTTAATTAGTGAAACATCCGGATAAAGACTGAAGCTCAATATACTGGATAGAGCATTACTAGCATGATATAAAATGAAATGATAAAATAAGGTCCGAATCAAATTTTATTAGAATTCAAAATTGAGATACTTTGCCTGAATTTGTAATTCAAATAAAATTTGATTCGCACCTTATTTTATTATTTCATTTGATATTATGCTATATATATATATATATATATATATATATATATATATATATATATATATATATATATATATATAGAGAGAGAGAGAGAGAGAGAGAGAGAGAGAGAGAGAGAGATAGAAGAAAAAAGAGTGATAAATATGTGACGAATGTCCAGATTTATTTCAAATATCAATTGTTCAATGCAAGGTGTATTCAGTAATAAAGTAGTGTGTATTATTCTTTCCTTAAGCCAAGGCTTTTCAAAGATCGAGATCTTATAATCAGAGGAGAAATACAGATGGATAAGTTGGCTTTCGAAAAAATCAAAGTTCAAATATTTGAAAAATATGAAAAATGTTATTAAAAAAACGCAGTGAAAAAAGAAAAGTTTCGTAAAAAAGATATGCGGTTTGTCCGGGTGGTAAATTTCCGTTGAGAGGAAGTCCGATGAATCGTAGAACGCGAAAAAAATATTTGCAAAAATATTTGCGTAGGAGCAGTGTGGAGAAAAGTGTTCAGAATAATAGGTAAATCCAAATGCACTTCAAAAGAATTGAAAGGAGAAAAATTGGGCATTATTTGAAAAGCCTTGACTTAAGGAAAAAATAATAAACACAAGTTTATTGCTGAATAGACCTTGCATTGAACAATTGAAATTTGAAATAAATCTGGACATTCGTCGCATATTAATCACTCTTTTTTCTTCTATCTCTACAATTGCTTTATCTCGTATATTGAGCTAAACCTCTTCACAATAGGTTCCATCTACTAAAAGTTTTACTTTTGGTTTATATTTGATCCTATATATATATATATATATATATATGTATAGGGTGGAGGGCTATGTATGTGTGTATGCGGTGAGGGAAAGATCTGCGTGTATGTGTGTAGTTTAATTGCATTTATGAAGACACCGGGTAGACACAAGAAAGAACATATAGCAAAGTAATTAGCTGACGAATGCTTAACTTTAATATTAAATGCAACAGGGGATTGGAAGCTACTGCACCAATTACCTTTGCATATAAACAGAGTTGGGCAACAAAGAGGGAATAAAGACCTTTTCATGTTCTATGATCTATACTTTTTTCTTTTAAATTATTGTATTTTGTTTAACATCTGATAATTCCTTAATAGATGTAATTTGCCAAGGTGACCTCTATTGCGTGTGCACATGTAAGAATAGGAAATAGAAAATATATAACATTGAAAAAATATCTCCCTGTCAGATTATTATTAGAGAAATCAAGAAAGAAGACGAATGCGAAATAGAAAACTCTGTTATTATGCAGTTTTATTCACGGTTTCATGAAGCATTGTTTTTAGTTTTTTTTTTCTTTTTGCATTTATAGTTTTTGTTAAAGGCTATTGTCTTTAAGACCACCAATGTTGATCGCAGTACGTGAAGAACGCTAGGGCGGTGTGCGCATCTTTAAAAAGTACACTATAAGTATTCAAGATATTTACACCGAAATAATTTGTGTGAGTCACAGCAGAATAAAAATATAGTGTAAGTAAACACGAAAGCAGTACACATTAAACCGTTAAGCAACACACGCATAAACACACATAGACACACATATATATGTGTTTCTACTCCAACAGCTTCTTTCCTGCTGGACTCTGGAACTCCGTCGCTGCTCCCTGTTTTCCTGCCGGTAATGACATGCAGAAATGTCAAACTAATGTAAACAGTGATCTCGCTGCGCAGCTCCCAATTTAGGTTCACCCTCCCACAACCATCACCCTTGTTCTCACTAACCTTTTACGTCTACAATGGCGACCTGCCTTGTTTGGGGTGAACTATGTTTATATATATATATATATATATATATATATATATATATATATATATATATATATATATATAAATATATATATGTGTATGTGTGTGTGTGTGTGTGTGTGTGTGTGTGTGTGTGCGGGTGTTTGTGTCTTGTGCTGTATATTTGTGTGTGGGCAAACAAATGGAATTCAGAGGAACGATTGAAAGAATTTGCAAAATACGGAAGTTGCGAAAAGATTACTATGAACAAATAAAATGAGAAAATATTCAGCACGTTTTTCGCTTTGTTCAACCCCCCCCTCCCTCCGGAGAGTTCGCCAAATTCGTAAAAGGACATTTAAACCAATGTTTAGTTTTGTTTCATGTTCCTGTTGTTTTACATTCCATAGGAGTGAATGAAACACATGAATAAGTCGGTCTGCTAATGTAATAAATAGGCGAGACAAGCCGAAAAGTGAAGAGTAGTCGAGAATAGTGACAAAGAAAAGAGCCAAACAAGTAAACATTGCCAGAGAAAGAGAATACCAAGAACATATAGAGACTGGTGGTAAGTAAAATAGACAGAGAGTAAGGACTACAAATTGATGAAACCGGGCGGAAAAACAACAATGTATTTTTACTTTCATCAAAATTAACACATACTCACATATGGCGCACGGTGGATACATTTTCTCTCCCATCTCCGGCTAAGTAATTGAATAAATAAAATAACAAAAGTACTATGCAGACCAGCGTTGCTAAAGCGGTGTATTTCGTTTATACAATGTTCCGAAAAACGTCCTTAAGTATTCCGCGAGAAAAAGTGAGCTAAGTTCATGCACATTTGATTTTATAAGTAATTTTGTTAACGTAATAGGACAGAACGCGTAACATATATTATTGGTAATGATAATATTGTTAAAATGCATCTTCATATTTAACTATTATATCATAAAAAAAGTTTTACAATCATTGTAATATACTAACTAATATATGGATTGCCAAAATTACAAAAAATGACGAAGGAATAATAATTTTAAAATATATATACATGTGAAATACGATCGGAATAGCATAAAATGATAGAATACACACCGTTGTTTTATTGATGTGATTTTGTGAAACATGTAATGTATTTAAGCTTATAATGGTTAAGGAAGCTGGTGTAGACTAGTAACTGAGGCGTTGATATTGTCAGGGGATACATGGCGGCTCGTCACTACACGTTTTATTTTTTTGTTTTTAGTGTTTGTGTAACAGGGATTTTACACATTCAACTCCGACTTTATTAGTAGTTTTCTCTACTTTACAGATTAGTAAATGAGCGACTGTATTACTTGATGCTTGTGTATTTCTAAACTGCCGTTTCGAAAGTGAAAGGAGACGAAATTCAGTAAAAGTAGCAAATGGCATGTTCGATCGTATGATTACACATTATGTCATGAATAGAGTATAAATCGACAGTCTGGCAATATTTTTATTAGAATATGTTCAATGAATAATATACTGATCAAAAGATACCGTTATAATCAAAATGTACCTTCTAAACCTTATTTACAAATCATAAGTTGTAAAAATTCAGTCTAATTAGAATGGAACAATAAACGCAAATTAAAGTAAAACGACTCCCAGGAAAGAAAAACGGTGGCTACACCTGGTTAATACAAATGGCTTAACAGAATGCTTATATATTTATATATATATATATATATATATATATATATATATATATATATATATATATATATATGTATGTATAAATATATATATATATATATATATGTATAAATATATATATATATATGTATATATATATATATATATATATATATATATATATATATATATATATGTATACATATATATATGCATGAATTCATGTACTACGGTGTTTTTTGTGAACGATTATTTTAGTCCAAAGGCTGCAAATGAACAAATAATGCCACGATTGAAATATTATATTCTACATTGTCATGGTTCATGTGTTGTGCTTATGTACAACATGGATCGTGTTCTAATGATATGATACACACAAAGATTCGTATCAAAAACATAAATCAGGATAATGCATTATACACAGTCGGTATTACATTATAATGGTAAAATATGTATATAATTCTCATTCAGATTATCTCATCTGAAAAAAAGACAATTTAAAGTTTATATAAGCAAACAGTACATGTTCAAGTCGATAGTGTTTTAGCTAAATTTTGCGCCGATTGAGAATATGCTTATAGTTACTTGTATTGTGTTTCAGTGTTAAAAAAAGCTATACAAGCACCAGTCATAAATACAATATAATAAATAATGAAGGTTAAAGAAGCATATTGTAGAATATGGCGAGTGTCATAGATAGCAACAGTAACAGATGAATAACTTGATGAAGTAATTACAAATACCGACCAATCAGAACAAATACCATTTATCTTTTCAAACATACCTCAATCTCAGAATTAATGAACACATTAGCGTGCAGTTTCTGACAAGAAAGTATATAGGAAAAGTCTTCAAGACATCAACGTTAATTTACCCAACGAACAATGTATATGAGCTCTATGCGAAGGAGTCTGTGCGAAGTATTATGTTATACAGGTTATTTTGGGAACAAGGCCGAGAAGGCTGATCGCGCATTTACTAAGATGAGTGTAACCGTCGAAATCGTTTTCCATTACATTCCTCATGAGACACATCCACCTCTTCTCTTCTTTTTGGCTCTTTTTATTTTTTTATCTCCTCTCTGCTTACTTACAAGCCTGTACGGATCTCTCACTTACTTCCTCCCCCCATACCCCGCCTACCTTCGCTTTCTCTCTTTCTTCATCGGTTCTTGTCTGGCTTGTGTTGCGAAGTTTGAACTACGCAGACAGAGATTTAATCGACACACTTGCCGCTGGAGCGTTCAAGATACGAAATTCACTTCTGACTCCGCGTTTGTTTGGCACGTATTCACATTCACATTTGTTGTCCTGTAATTAAATTATGTTTTGTGTTTATTTATTCTAATATGAAAAACGCCGTGCCAAGTAGTTCCACATTGTGAATGTTTTTTTCCAACATAAACACCTTGATGTGCGTGTGTCACTTTCAAAGCATAGCATTCCGTTCTTTTTATTTACACGTAGCTAATTCAATAATTGTTCGCTTGTAAGTTTATATAATATTAACATTAAATGTTGATACCAATACGAAATCTCTCTCTCTCTCTCTCTCTCTCTCTCTCTATATATATATATATATATATATATATATATATATATATATATATATATAATAAATGTACAAAACAATAATTTCTAAACAAAGTAAAAAGTAGGTCCCTATAATGTTAAGTGGTTTTCTGCAAGGTGTTATACTAGTCAAAACTGCTATGATAATGGTATTTATATATTTATACACATTTTTTTTCCGCAAAGAGAATGAGATTATTGAAACAATTACTAAATCAGTAAGTAAAGCTTTATTTTGTTTAATTAATATTTCTTTGTTTTCTCTGAAATTGAGAAAAAACAACTAGGTACAAAGCAAACCTCGTTTGTTAAAGATTATCAAGTATTGTTTTCTCGACATCCATTTAAATATTCCTCCTTCAAATAGTCACCTAGTTCAGAAGATACATGCTTTAAACTGATGAACGAAGTGGCACTGTTGTACATAGTATTTTGTTGCAAATGTTGCCCAATGGGCAATGCGTTGTTTTGAAAATAGAAGCATACACTATGCATAACGGAATCATTATCGATGTCAAGGGCATCAGCATGAATTCGTAGAAATGGATACAGACGAAACGTTATAAAACTTTTGTCAAACAACCATGAGCCGAAATGTATATTTCCCATGTCTTTGTATATTTACTTCTTTCCGTTTGTTATACAACATTTTAAAACATTCAACTACACCAACGCCGTATTCGACACAAATCTCTTGCGTATAAAATTAAAGTGCATATTTCAAAAACACCGATTATCATACGATTTAGGAATTATTCATAAACTAAATGAATACACGCATGCTTATGACAAAAAAAATGACCACAAAAAAATTATATCTTGGAAGAATTAACTTCATCACTAAAACACGCATGGATTATGAATCGATAATGATGCAGGCTTCAATCCGTTATCTATATAGGTCACACTCCGTCGCCCCGTCTTCCCTAATATATGTACAAGCTATTGTAGTTCTTGAAAGTAAATTGGCAAATGCTTCCATGTCTACAGTATGCGGCATAGTACGTTTAATATTGGTATCCTCTAGGTGGCCCTCTATACCAGGGGATATTTGAGAAGACAAGGGGTGCGACAATCTAAAACTATTGATCCTATAAAATATATTTTAGTATAATGAATATTTACTTCTTTGAACTCAACATATCAACATTTCATATTAAATCCAATGTAATAAAATATAAAGACAATGAATTTTAATTGCATGGTTCAATTAATATTCCACGTTTTATTTCAAACTCTAAGCTATAATTAAAAATCGACTTCC
>OY744523.1:163637722-163645222 GCA_963556195.1 Sepiola atlantica
ATATATATATATATATATATATACAGAGAGAGAGAGAGGGGGGGTTAACGTAAGCATATATATAGAGATAAGTTATTATGTGTAGCATGTGTTACTCATTTGCGTCCATGTATAGTATCACCACATAAGTCATATTGATTTAAACTTTTCCCCTTCCCTCTCAAAAACATGCTGACTTTCGTTCTCTCTTCCCTCTTTCCTTCCATCGTCTTACTTATATATATATATATATGTGTGGGTGTGTGTGTGTGTGTGGGGGGGGGGTTTGGGTGTGTGTGCGCGCGTGTGTGTGTGTTTGTGTGTCTGCACTATTGGCGGGTGTGTGTATATATGCATGTGTGCGAAACACCATGTACTTGCTCTATCATGAGGTGAAGACTATAAACTAGTTATCATATCACCCATCAGCCATGCTCCTCGTGTACCGACCCCGCGTATCTTATCAGATTTACTTATCTACTTCTAACTGTTTCAGTTTTTTTCGAGAGGGCATGTTTTTAATTTTTTTTAGCTGAAAATGTAACCAGTGCATTTAAAACCAATTATGCCAGCACTTTGAAAGTCACTATCAACACCACAAACACTTTAGTATTTCCGGCTGTCTATTCTCTGTTGTCCCTCCCTCTCTCCATCCCACCCTATCTCTCTCTTTGTCTAGCTAGGCAATACTACTACTGCTACAACAACTAGAGCAACTAACTAAGCCACTCATGAGACAAGACTAGATTAAATAAATAGCTAGTTATAAATATATATATATATATATATATATATATGTATACACACACCCACACCACACACACACACCCATATATATATTTTTATATATATATATATATATATATATATATAGTAAGAGAAGGAAATAATGTTTATCTATTCTCCCCAAAACACAAGAACCGTTTATATATTCATTCTCTATATGGAGTGTGCATACCAGTTAACAGAGTATGACTTCCATGTTTTCGCTTGGTATGTTTTGGAAATCCCAGTTAATGAACTGTCCAAGGTGTTCGTCCGGCGCAGTTCTTGAAGAAACTAATCACGTGTCTAACACTGCACATATCAGAGTCTGTAGAACACTCACTTTGATTTTGTTAGGTTAGCTAAGATAATTAGAAAACATACAGCCGAATCCGGAGACCTGACACCTGGACCCATGAACTATATGTGTATAATTTTTAAAACTGTCTTCAAAAAGACTTGTACTTTACTTCTACTTTACTTTTGCTTGTTAGTAGCTATTGCCCCTTATAAAAATATACTACAGATCATTACTTTAAGATTGGGGCCCGCTCCAGGCTTGAAACCTATGGTATCATATTGATTTTACGGGATCTTCTGTAACTTTACAAATAAATACATAAATAAAACATGATATTCATATATATAAAGAGGGAAAGATAGAGAGACGATGTAATCTAAATGAATTTATGCGAATTGTTTTCATTTATAACTGCTATATTATAATAATAACCGGTTACTGATTTTTAAATTAATAATGAAACATTTTTTTAAAATTAACGCCCCTCTTCAAACTGATTGCTTCCAGCATGGTGAGAAGGTTTTACTAGTAATATATAAAATACAAATACCATACAGTTTAGATTGATTTATATTTATATTTCAGAAAACTATCGGAATTAGCAAGAAAGATGCGTAAAAGTGTTTGTTTTCAAACGGTTTCTAATTGTGCATTTGAATCCTCTCTCTCACTCCTCTCTTTCCCTCTCTCTTTCAATCTCTCTCGGTCTCTCTCTCGCACTCTCTCTATCTCTCTCTCTCTCTCTCTCTCTCTCTCTCTATATATATATATATATATATATATATATATATATATATATATGACAATTAACTGCATTTTCTGCACGCAATTAACATATATATATATATATATATATATATATATATATATATATATATATATATATATATTATAGATACATATATGAAGATTTCGAACGCAAAACGCGATAAATCCAATTCGTTTAAATTGAGACCGTAAACAATAAAAACACGAATATATTAAATCTAGACTTCAAATAAAAGTTGATTTAAATTAAAGTCAAAAGGAAATTATTTCGGTATAATATTACGTAACAAATAGTGTTCAGGTGTCGTTGAGTGTTTAAATGCAACACCTTTTGTAGGGACAGTTTCGTAATTTTTAAAATGGCGCTTATCGCGTTTTGCATTCAAACTCCATGTACATATATTATATATATCTATATGTATATATATATACACACACACACACACACATATATATATATATATATATATATATATATATATATATATATACCATATGCCGCTTTCAAGTAAAATTGAAAGTTGAGCACTGTGGGAAAGATTAAAAATAAACATTCACTTAAAGAGCTTCAGTGCAACGCTTCGACTTTGTCGTTGAGTGCTATAATCGCTTCTTTAAGTGTAAACATCACTCAATTTATATGTTATTACCTGACAATCTCTCATAGTTATATACGACTAGATGAACGCCTACATATTCAAGGTGTATCTTTAAACCGGGTTCGCGCTCTATGACCGTCTGCGAATGCTATTACACTGCGCTGATGAGAGTCATAAGCTCGAAAAGATGTTGTACGTAGGTAAAATATTAAACATAATTGTTATATCATATATATATATATATATATATATATATATATATATATATATAGTCTCGGAAGTTTCTCAACCATTAAAACTATATAAAAAAAAAAAAAAAAAAAAAAAAAAACTTATAGTCTCAAGTCTTCCAGTGGAAAATCACTCATGTAAGTCAATTTATTTTTTACAGTTATTATATTAGTTAGTTTCTAACACTATTTTAAGGGATCATCAGTTGTTTACCATGAAAAACTGTTTATATATATATATATATATATATAAGTATAAAGTTTTATTTATACAAACATTATTGGTTACATATGTGCCTACATGTTTCGGTTGCACTTTTCCTAGAAAGTCAACCTCATCAGACCAAGAATTTTCGAGAAAATTCTTAGTCTGATGAGGTTGACTTTCTGGGAAAAGTTCAACCGAAACATGTATGCACATATGTAACCAATAATGTTTGTATAAATAAAACTTTATACTTATAAACAGCTCTACTTGTTATTGCGCACTTTTTATAAACACTTGAGTTTCTACGGATTTACATTTACAGAAACTAATGCGATATATATATATATATATATATATAAAGCAATTGTTTCTTCTAGAATATATATATATATATATATATATATATATATATATATATATATATATATATATATATATATATTCTAGAAGAAACAAATGCTTTTTAAGTTCACCCAGTTCGTGCAAATTCAAAAGAAAATAAATTTAAATGAGTATATATTTGTTATCAATACATTTTCTCTCTGACTTTTTTCGTTTCTCTTTTTTTCTCTGATCTACTTATTTTATGTCATCAGCTATGCAAATTATGATTGAAATAGACCAATATACACATCAGGAAAAAGTACAACCTGGTGTAATCTCATTCAGAGTATTACATATATGTGCAAGTGAATATAGAAGAACCACATTACTTGAATATGAAAAATCACATGATTTCCGGCGTCTTTTTTACTAATGAGTCACCACTAATCTAGAATCAGTGTTAAAGTAATCGTACGTTGGACCATATTCGCCTTTACGCGCCTCTACACAATGATCGAAAACGATTGACGGATGAACAAGTATTCGTTTATATAAGACTCGACTACTAAGTTGTAGAAAGAAACTCGCGGTGCTTCCTTCCATAGATAGGATGTTTTTGGAAACACACTTTTTTATGAAAGTTTCGATTGGTTTTACGTAAAGAAAGTTGGAAAAAAACATATATTCTTGTAGTTATTCTTAAATGATTTTATGCCGTGGATAATTTTATTTGGAGTTTTTTTGGGGGAGTTTCATTGGGAGTTACCTCCGAGCACCTACCATCAACATAACGATATAAGAAAAAGAATGCAGCCACCTCCTTGTTTGAAAGAAGCTAGATATGTGACGCTTGTCAAGTGAGTATTAACACGGACTGAAGTGGGTGTTTGAAGTTCGAATCCAGTCGGTTCCTTAGTACAACTGTCACTTAGGAATGTTGGGGACCTTTTCGTGGCGTTCACGTAAGTGCCAGATGTCTTTCCAGAAAGATAGCTAACTGGAAAAATATCGCGGAAACCAATGTCCAACACTAGAATAATCTGATTCACACGAAAGAAGAAACAGGAGGCTAAAAAACCCGACATTATACTCTACCAGCCTGCAAATATATGTTGTACTCTGTCATTAAAGAAAACAGTTGACCGAGCGTCACTTTTACGTACATGACAGCAGTGCCCTATCATATGTCGGACCTGGCTCTAATAAAATTGCGTCAGGGGTGAGGAACCTTCTGAAGCGGTAACATAAAAACACCATTATACCACTAATCTTAGCAACATGTTTTATGTAAATCTTTAATATCAGGTATTGGGTGAATCTTATGAGCATTTCTCTTGGTGAACACCAATCATTTCGACAGGAGAGATGAACATCCCTAGTTAATGCTTAGATGAAATTAGCTTTATTCTAGATATGTAAAAAGTAAGACACCAGTGTTCTCCCATTGTGCAACGTATTCCGAGTCGGAGAAAAAGAAAGAGTAAAAATAATCCATATCTTGTATTACTTTCCAAGTGTTGTCATAAATAGTTGTGTCGCCAACATATATGCCAACGAATGATTTCAGAATATGAATATCATTTTTAAAGATCAGAATGTTGGTAGAGCCTAGAATTAATCCTTGGGTCACGACGGTATGTATGCTATATGCTTAAGATATTTTCCCACCAACAATTACATTTATATACCTTTGAAGGAAGAATGATTCAATCCTTGAGAGGGCGTTTCAAGATATTCCATAGCTAACAACATTGTATAGCAAACGTTTGTAAACACATTTTTCGAGACCATTTTATATATCAAGAGCTATTTCTTAAGAAGTGAATACAGCGTCGATAGATCTATTGATCTTGTACAACATTAAAGTGAGCACCTCAGTTCTAGATTTTGCAAGACGAAATACCTATTGTTTAATACTAGGGATATGGTTTTCGTAGGTGGTTGAAACCTTCTTGATAAATAGGAGATTTAGGAAACTTAGTCATGACGTACAGAAACTGATTTGGCTTTACTGGATGTAGATGACCTGGTCACAATATTGTAAACTTCGAGCAAACGAATGCAGTATTTCTATGTGATGGAACACATCTCTTCTTTAAGCTACGATTAACCAACTTTGCAAGGATATGAGCTATTCCAGGGTTCAGTTTCCAGCGTACTATGACAGGGGTGTTGGCGGCAATAGGTTCCTTTTTGGCATTAATATTTATGATATATTCTGTGACATCACGGACAGTTATGCGGATGTTCTTTCGACTTTTTATTCAGTGATTGTTGGAAGTCTGTAGAAATATGACCCTGATCTCAAAGGGTGGCATACGCTAGAAAAATGCTTTGCGGAAATTGTAGTTTCATAAGATGTTGAGAATATCACCCTGACACATTCATGATCGTTCGGATAGTAGCGTTGCATCTGTTAAGATCCTTGTGTGTTAGTGTCCAAAACATATGGGAACCAAGCCTCTTATCGGCCACTCTAAACTTACTTTATTGGGTTAGGACTCTGTAGCGTTTTTTTTTTATAACCGCTGTAGTTTCGGAGCATCTATTTCGTTAAGCAGTTGAAATTGTGGTTTCTGTGGGCAATAGTGACAGTGCATTCGGTGGTATACCATAGTTGGCTGCGTTGGAATGTGTTGAGGGGTATGAAGCTCTGAATGCCAGCAGTACACCACTAAGATATTTCGAGTGTGATCTAGTGCATACATTTTAAAATGAGGTTTTAAGGTCGAATTCAGATGTGTTGCATCTGAATCGGCTTTTGAATATCGATATACTTTGCAATGCAAAAGGGCATAAGTGGACTTGCTGTACATTGTTTTGCTCTGAATAGAGATAACGGAGTAGTCGAAGGAGCATTGATCCATGAGAGTAGATATGCACGGTTTAAGCAAGTGAGCAGGAAAAAAATCAAGAAAGCTAGACATGGACATCGGACACGCGTATTAGCTGGCCAGCAATGTAAGTACGCTTGTAGTAAAATGTAGTAGTGACAAACCTCCCTTTCATTGCCACTATCGTGTGAGTGGACTGGGCAAGTGTTCGAGTTTCTCATAGTGTACTTGGCTTGTCCGTGTATGTAAACTAGACCTGATACCTCGTAATTATTTAGAAGATGGCATGTGGGTAGCTTGGAGCGAACAATGTTGCACCAAGAGCAGTGCGTTTTGAAAATGGCTAACCGCTGACGGCATTACACAGATCTTTATTGTAAAATCATTATTTTTGAATACATCGATTGTCGATTGATGTAAGTGACACATCCACCGACCATATATTTAGTAGAAATCAAGTCAAGGGATGAAATGTAGATTTCAGATATGTTTGATCTAAAATTGTTAGAAATGAAAGCGGCTCTGTTTTCACATCTAGCTATATACACACACACACACACATATATATATATATATATATATATATATATATATATATATATATATATATATATATATATATATATACATGTATGCATTAATGTATATAAATATATACATGTATATATATATATATATATCACATACAATAATATTTAGTTTTTCTGTTGATAATTAAGTTTTCTCAACGTCAAACTATGTTGTGATGTTATATGCCTACACTTACCCATATATCTACTCCTATATCTTCCACCCGTCTCTGTTTCAGTTCACCACTCTCTGTTACTCTATCAATCTGTTGGTCTTCTTACTTTCTATTCTCTGTCTTTCTTATTAAGTATTTACATTGTTCAAATGTTTATGAATTATCATTTCATAGTATACCCTGCTTCCCTCCCCATTTCTCCGTCTCGGTATCCCTGCATTCTCTATTTCTCTATCTATCTCTATATATGGCTTTCTCTCTCTCTGTCTTTCTCTTTCTCTCTCTTTCTCTCTCGCTTAAAGACAACCCTCCTTTCTCTCCCTACTTGAATTAGTTTCTCAATACATCTACAGGGTCTCTTTATTTGATGAGTGAACCTTTATTTATTTATTCGTCTTTCCTTCCATGTTTTAAACTATTGATGTACACGTAAATAGTGCATGGTAAGAAAGTAGAAATATAATGATAACATAATAATAATAATAATAATAATAATAATAATAATAATAATAATAATAATAGTGCTGGAAATAATAATATCTATTAGTTTTATTATTATGATATTTCTCATCATTATTGTTATTATTATTATTATCATTATTATTATTATTATCATTATTATCATTATTATTATTATTCTTATTATTATTATTATTATTATTATTATTATTATTATTATTCGGCAAGGTAATACACTAAGAATTATGCAAACGATTGCATTTTGTCACACAGACAACTGACATAAAC
>OY744523.1:163650222-163652722 GCA_963556195.1 Sepiola atlantica
TCAGAGAGATTTCAAATAAGGTATATATATATATATATATATATATATATATATATATATATATATATATATATATGTATATATATATATATATATATAAAGAGAGAGAGAGAGAGAAAGAGCGAGAGAGAGAAAGAGAGAGGAAGATAGATATATATATATATATATATATATATATATGTATGTATATATATATATAACTATATATATATATGTATATCAAAAAAGAGAGCCAGTACCATAGACAGCTGTTTTAACGTAACACGGCTGCTATGTTTGTTTTGACATGGTGAACGTTTCAAGATAAGATGAAATACATGCACATAAACACTAATACAGAAACACACACGCACACACCCACGCACACGCACACACATATATATATATATATATATATATATATATATATATATATATATATATATATATATATATCCTGCAAACATTGCAAACAAACTGCGTTCAGCAACATCCGCACATTGATTCAAGTCATACAGCACCAGGTACAGGACAAGTGGCTGAGCGCAAAAACAGATGAGATACAATGCGAATCAGATAGACACGATACGAAGAGTGCCTATGATGCGCTCAAGGCAGTCTACAGACTTCAGCACCGCTGCGCATCCTTCGGTATCATAGTTTTAATCGACAAAATTGCTGATACTGTTGAGATGGGCAGAACACTTCTAAAGCGTTCCAAACAGACTATCGTTGATCAACGAGGAAGTCATTGCCAGCCTAACCAATGTACCGATAAACAATGATCTTGACGCTCTCCCGTCAGCTCGAAAAGTTAGGGACGCAATCAAACAAATGTTAAACGGCAAAGCGCCAGGATCTGACGCCATACCGTCTGTAGTTCACAAGGCGATGACCAACAAACTCACAACATTGTATTAGTCAATGTGGAAAGGTGACGCATGACCCCAGGAGTTCCGTGATGTAACGATCGTACCGTATACAAGCGAAAATAACACCGCTATTACTGTGACAACCATAGAGGCATCTCTCTTCCTTCAATAGCGGGCAGGATATTTGCCCAAGTCTAGCTGAATCGACTGATGACACACTTGGAAAGCGAACTCCTCCCAGAGAGCCAATGTGGCTTCCGCCGTGGATGAGGCACGAACAACAACTGCAAAGGAAATCTGTCGAATAAAACAGTGAGATCTACATAACATTTGTGGATCTGACTACGGCATTCGACTCATCAGTCGAGAAGGTCTTAGAAAGATCATGATGTTTGGCTTTCGTGTCCGCTGACTAAAAATGCGGCCGTTAAGCAAGTTTGTACAGTGAAGGAATCTCCTGACTTGTACTTCATCAAAGTGCTTGTGGTAAATTTATTCAGTTCACGCTCGGATAAGCAATGCAGGGCAATTCGGCTGCCTCTCTATCATTCGCCAGTTCCATAGAGGAATGGCGGTCAGGATTCTCGAAGACGGCGACGCATCTGAGACCTTCCAGGTGAGAAACGGAGTCAAACAGGGTTGTGTCGTAGCTACCAGGCTATATAGCAAGAGTTTCTCCGCCATGCTAAACGACGGGTTCGGAGAGAACAAAAACGGCGTCGATATTCGATACAGAACGTACGGAAAGTTGTTCAACGCTATACGACTGCTTGCGGCAACCAAGGTAAAACACAATTATCCAATATGTTCTCTTCACGGACGACTGTTCTGTAACCACGCACGAGGAAGGGGAGATACAACGACAAATTGATCGTCTCGCGGCAGCCTGCAACAACTTTGGTCTGACAATTAGTACAAAGAAGACCGAGATTCTGTTTAAACCGGCCATAGAAAAGCACTCCCATCCACGAATTTCAGTGGGCGTAGAAACTCTCAATTCAGTGCATAGTTTCACCTTCCTTGGCAGTACAATCTCCAGGAATGCGAACATTGACAAAGAGATAAATACCAGAAGCTCCTCAGCCAGCAACTCTTTTGGTCGACTGCGAGATCAAGTGTGGAATCGAAGAAGCATCAGCCTACGAACCAAACTGATGCTTTACAGAGGGGCTGTCATGCCCTACTGCTGTGAGACGTGGACGCGTTACCGCAGACATGAGCGATGGATTGACCGATTACACACACATTGTCTTCGGAAAATTCTTCATATCCGATGGCAGGACAAGATCTTTGATACTGAGGTTCAGTCAAAAGTCGGAATGTTCAGCGCACAAACCCTACTGCGCCAAGCCACACTGCGCTTGTTAGGCTACGTTTCCTACATGAGCGAGTAGAGAATCCGGAAACAAGTCATGTTCGCAGAACTCAGTCGCGGCAAATGAAACGTTGGCTGACCTAAAAAGACGTACAAGGATAGCCTGAAGGAAACGCTAACTATCTTCGAAATAGACTACCGAACGTGGGAAGAGACTGCCTCAAGTCGAACTGGTTGGACGACAGTTATCAAAAGAGGCGCTGCACTCGCCGAAGTTTCTCGAGCAACAAGGGTCCGTGAGAAGAAGATTAAGCCCAACGCTAAACAGACACCA
>OY744523.1:163655222-163660222 GCA_963556195.1 Sepiola atlantica
AAAATTCTTCTAGCTAGGTGCTTTTTATGGAATGTATATAGTATTTATTAATAAACCCTTTCCCAAAATATGGAGATAAGCTTAACTTCCCAGAATTTATCACTCAAATAGTAAGTTACTAATTAAAATGCGAAACTAAAGGCGGGGGGGGGGGGTTAATTCACGGCGAAATATATCCTCCAGTTAGCCAGACCACGATTTCGAACCATCGAAGGGGCATTAAATATTAATTCATTTATTTAATTTCTTAAAGTATTCTAAGGATTCAAAAGTAGTTATACGGGCATCTGTACCTAAAAATTAATCTGTACAACGTTATAACTCCAGTTCGTACTATCATGTGAATTGGTAGAACAAATCTACAAATATAAACATTACAGTCTCAGCTCAATGCCTACACCTAATAATTTAGTCGTGTTTCCCCACTTTTTATGCATCAATAAGCTTATTATTATACATTCACAAATATGTTTAGTATCCATCAATAAATTCATATCACCCACACATATATACACACACAAAACATACATATATATATATACACATGTATATATATATATATATATATATATATATATATATATATATATATATATATATATATATATATATATATATATATATATCTGTATATATATATATATATATATATATATATATATATATATCTGTATATATATATATATATATATATATATATATATATATATATGTATATATATATATGTAATCTCTGAATAAAATTTAAATAAATACATTTTAGGAATAATTATACCCTATAACATTACATATTAATAAAATAAATAAGAATTAAGAACTATACACTAGAAACTCCCTCTGTCCACCCAGCAGTAAATGGCTACCTGACTAAAACTCAGAGAAGGTTCAAGACAGCGGGAGGAGAGATATGGGCTCCGCCTTCCATTTGCTGTGCCCTAGACACGGTGATTCTTAACAAATCACCGCCGCTACGGCCATGGGCAGTGTGCGATGTCGGCAACGACACTCGTGCGCGTCCAGGCTATGCGACCTTTTATATATATATATATATATATATATATATATATATATATATATATATATATATATATATATATATATACATACATTTATATGTATATATGGGATGTGATCAATTTATATATATATATATATATATATATTATCGAGTACCATACATATATATATATACATATATACATGTATGTATATATATATATATATATATATATAGAGAGAGAGAGAGAGAGAGAGTAAGAGAGAGAGAGAGAGAGAGAGAGAGAGAGACTACCATTAGAGTGATAACGCCTTATTCTATCTACCCACATGTTGTTATTATTGTTAACCTACTTCATAGTTTGGTGACATAGAATATATTAGCTTTCAGAGTCAATTAACATTATTTATATTAAGAATCACTCTGTTTCTATTACACCAATATTTTGAATACACATATTCATAATTAACTACACGAGTTCTACTATTCTATCTTTCCATCCTTAAATAATATGTATAATGTAAAAAGTGATGTCGAGTTAAAGGAATGGCGAGCGTCACTCAATGTGCATTTTTGTCAATTTAAGCTGATCACCCCTTTCATACTTTAAACTCCTTTCGAGATTTCTATATTTTTATATTCCTTGTTTCGGGTATGAATAAATAAATATCTGTTAAAAAACAAAATAAATGGTATGGTCATTCAAAGTCAATGGGGGGGGGGGCGTTATCCTACACGCTGATGATCCCACATAATATGAATAAGTTTGTTTCTACTGATCAAAATGTTGATTTCTTTATGTTCCAAAAAAGCCTTCAGACTTGTGAAGTATAGTGCAAAAAACGCATCATATTTGGATGAAAACTGAATAAATGGCAAGCCTAAGAATTGATTACGATTAGGTAAATGTTGACCCTAAGCATATTATTCACACACTGGCGTCTGTGAATTATATATATATATATCATAAGAAAATCGAAATACTATTCGAACGTAATGGAAGATGAATGATTAAATCATGTATGCATCTATCAACGTTTCGTCTTCATTTAAAATACTTTCTACAGATGATTGATTTGATGAAAATAAATGAAACATTGCCATTGAAATTAAACTACCAAAAACGTAAATCATCACGGTCATGTGATTCGAAAAAAAAAACAGAAAATATATTTTTATATTTTATAATGTGTCTAATCAGATCTAATGAACAACTGTTGCCTATTGATCATTCAATTTTTTTCGATTTTTTTCATTTATAATCAGTATTAATAATTGCGTTGACCCAAATATGTTAAGAGTAAAGTACAAATCAAAATGACAAAATAATGTGTATGGATATATACCAATAAACACAATAACGAGGGCTATGTTCATTATCTGTCTGTTATTCTGTAGTAGGTAACACTAAAAACCAAATGAGACGGTATGTGGGAGGAGGAAGGTAATGTGTTAAACACACGGATCTGATAACCCTAGACCCTTATTTTAGTCTTTACAAAGTTTGTAACTGTTTAATTTTTATATTAATCACAACAAAACATCAGCCTCTATAAACAGTATATCAGAAAAAAACTTCGTATTACAGAGCAATGTCACAATGTCTTAAATTCATATCTAATTCTATTTATCTTATTCTCACAAGGTAAAATGTGACACAAGGTCGTGAAAGTGGGGAAAAAACCAGCACATGAGAATTTGAGCACTCTGGCCAGTTAAAAATTACCGGGGAACCCCGTCGGCATTCCCTTGTAAGGGCGCCTCATGCGATTTGCAATAAACTAACCCCTTCTCAAAGGGTGAGAAGGCAAAGACTGGGAGGGTGCACCTCCTAGAACTGGACAGGACGGACAACCGATAGACCGGCGTAAATCAGACCCGAAGACCCGGACAATAACGGTGTATAAGGGTGGAGGAAAAACGTATATCAATTATTATTTTTAAATATACAATACTGCACTTAGACATTTAATGTTCACACGTACGTCAATATATGTATAAAAAATTGAGATCGTTCTATTTATGAAGATATTAATAACTGAGTAATTTGATCTTACTCAAGAAAGATTTCCGACTTTATCCATTTTAAAATAAATTGTAAGATCAAATTATGTCCTCTCGTTGATTAAAGCAGTTCACTTTTAAATAACTATATTTTAATTGGTGACATTTGTTTTATTGACTTCAGGAATATTTTTCTGATAATTATTGTTATATAAGAAGAGAGTATATTTTTAATACTGTCATTGTTATAATTTGTAATAAATACATGTGGAATAGACACATGCATTTTATTTAGTGAAATAATATATACCTGGCAATAACAATTATGATTTACAGTAAAATAGAGCTACATTTTTCTTAATATAGAATTGGCTTTGACAGACATCTATTATTCAAAAAGCAATAGTATTAACAGTAAATGATGAAGTCAGTTATACAGAAAAAACGGTGGTATTTTCTAGGAGTTC
Source organism: Sepiola atlantica (assembly GCA_963556195.1). NCBI lineage: Eukaryota > Metazoa > Mollusca > Cephalopoda > Sepiida > Sepiolidae > Sepiola > Sepiola atlantica. The sequence continues at coordinate 163,658,691 of OY744523.1, forward strand.
AACTGTAAAATAGCGATGCAGGCATGTTGAGTAAAAACTCACATGAAGGCTAAGACTATGACCCATCAATAATGAAGAGAAGCCGAATACTAGATAGATTGTCAATTAGGCTAAAAGAACAACGGAAATGAATCGGTTACCTTTAAACAAGCCCCGGTGTGTGAGGTCGACGAGTTCATTTCAGAGTATGACGACGTAAAAAAAAACACTCGGTAACCTTTTAAAGAGTCAGGTGCACGAGGCCAGAAGAAGAATGACCCCAGAGTGAAAAGTCAGAAATTAAAAATGCGGTTTCAAACGAAGGAAGAAGAAGCGGTAGAGATCAATTTTAGAGGATATAGGGAAACACTTGTCGTGGGTAAGCCCCAGAAAGAGGTACCCCACCACGGCCGAACTGCCATAAAAACTGGCGTTGACATCACATTCCTTCGCTAGATTCCGGGAGCAGACTGCTACAAAACGTATTGTCCTGTTTTCCTCTAGGTTGCTAGGTAAATCATTCAGCCTGGTTTTCGCGAAAATAACCTACGTTGAGTAGAGTCGAAAATCAACCGCCGTCAAGATAAAGAAAGTGGGTTCTTCGTAATGCAAGGGAAAACAATATCATGCAAAACGACTTTTGCTAACAAATAAATATTTAATCATACATATGCTCGTCAGTGATTGCTGACCGACAACAACCAGTGGTATTTCTTTGAGTCTAAGTGACAACAAGCCTCCCCATATTTTCAGTATTCTTCACCTCTTTTCGATAATCACCGCAAGTAACCTTGCGGTATCGCAACAGGCTGTTAACATAAATATCTCGCTTGTTTTTTACCTTGGTTTGTGATTGAGTGTTCTTCCTGTTGTAAATTCCATGTGACTGGTTACCCTTTGTAGCTTATGCGGGTTGGTTTCCGCATTCAAGGATTGCCCTTAAGATAGCAGTTGTGTTGATCACTGTTGTTATTATTATTATTATTATTATTATTATTATTATTATTATTATTATTATTATTATTATTATTATTATAAGTTGTAGTGGTATTAGTAGTAGTAATAATACTAATGGTAATGATGATAATAATAGCATTACTATTAGTATCAGTAGTTATAATAGTAGTAGTAGTATTGGTAGTAATAGTAGTAGTAGTAGTAACCCCTTAGAATCCTCAGACTAGTCGTACCCAGTTAATTTACACTGATGAAAACTAGTTGACTTCAATGTATTGTGAGTATATTGAAATATAGTGATCAATGCGATCATATATTTATCGGTAAAAAAGTTAATAAAAATCGTCAAAAGTACGAGAAACTATTATTTACCTTGCGCTATTTGTCGGTAAGAAAGACCACAATAAGCCGAGCTACATCAGATATATACAGCCGCTTATGTTTTCCTGTGAAGTTCCGAAACAATAGTGTTCTCTCTATTTTGAGTTTTATGATGAACTCGATTGATAGTATTTTCTCGATCTATTTTCGAACAGTGTTGTAAGAGGTATTTGTAGAAAAATATACCAAACAGGGGTTTGAGTGTTGTCTCATAA
>OY744523.1:163662722-163672722 GCA_963556195.1 Sepiola atlantica
TGTCAAAACATAAATTAAGCTAAAAATTCGCCTTAATTTGAGCGTGTATGTGTATAAAATAAAATTAAACACATAAAATTGATTGCGGCTTTACTAACCTCTTATACGTCTGGAGTAAAAATATGAAATTTTCAATTCTTTCTTGTATAATGAATTATTGGGGATCCATCAACACCCACACACAGTGTTTCTGCCTATATAATTGTAAAAAGGAATCAGTAAGACGTGCACAAGAAAAGGTGTGGTGAAAGACCGACTTATATTTTATTAACATTTGCGATAGTCATAAGTCGGAAGTTGTGTTACAGATCTAGTACATTACGGGATTTGCTTGTCAAATACCAAATTACTTCTATTAAGCTCTTTTAAAACTATCTTCATCATACATAAATAAATATGCGTGCATACACACCGTCATAACATATACGCACTGGCTCTTATATAACCTTTGTCTGACATTCGCGTATTTGGCTTTATTTTTGTACATCTTATTTGCCTTAACACACGGCCGTTAGTTGTTTCTTATACGTTCGGCATTAACCGCTTCCGTAAAGCACGTTTCAGAAGAGTGTCTCCTTTTACATTGACAGTAGCCGTTATAGATACGCTTTTACTAACTGATCGCTCCGAAGCCACATTTGTCACTCCTCTACATTTATGTCAAATGTTGTATGATAGTCCTTAACTACGTACTCAAAGCGTCGTTTTGTCGTGTGTCTTGGAGGCTTACGATGCTGAAGTTCGTAATATGACAGATGTTTAGCGAACCTATGATCGTCCACCCTAACAAAGTGCATGGCTCAGTGCATCTGATTGCGTATAACACATACTTCTATGGCCGGCAAACCTACGTGATGTAGAACTGCAGTATTTGGTGTAAACAATTGTCAGTTAATATTTAGGATCCTCCTGGAGCATGTTTCCTGGCCCATCTCCGAGATATTAATATGTCAGTGAAAAGTTGTTAATATCTCTAATAATTACAAAACGATAGACAAGACGCACAATTTATACACGCAAAGTTTGTTTTGATTACAATAGCTCTGTCTCACAACAAGTGAATATTCAGCTTTCCACTAACATTTTCTACATTTAGCAATAGCCTGGAATTACTAGTTTAATTGTTATAAAGGTGTCTGCTAATATATACAAAAGTGTCGACTACATTAAACCTTGTAACATACTTTAATCTTTGTGGAGTTTAAGAATTTAATAGCTTCTTAATTGATGGTGAGTCCAGAGGTGGTACCAGCATGAAATCACAGATACATTAGTATATGCATGCTCTCCTTTGTGTTAGCCAGGCAGGCCGTCTCGTCGTCATGAAGGAACTCGCACCAGAGAGCTTAGGTTGCTCTTTGACTTTGCATTCAATTGAGTAAGATTGAAGCTCCTACCGATGGTTTAGAAACATGCGTTCGCATTCATAGTGTAATCATTAAAACAATAGTAGACTGTCATCGCCACACATATCTTGAATAGTGTCGGACTAAGAATGTCATTCTGTTTTAACTGTTACGCTTAATGGCTTGGTTAAGTTGTACAAGTATTGCGACGAACACTTGTAAGCAACCAACTATACAATAGATTGTCCATAAGTCATCTTAGTTTATAATGTAAGAAGCTTTTGTTTATTTCACCAAAAGCTGAGTAAGTGCTATCCGTTGTTCAATGGCGTTTTACAGACATTGCCACGCAGTAAATATAATGTCTATAGTGCAACGACTAAGTCTGAAGCCGCTGGGGGATTTAAGGATACACGAAATAAACGCCAATCCAGTCCTGGGCATTGAAAATACCCCATCAATGGATATGATACCTCGATTATCGATGGTCGATAATAGTCTGCAGCAGATTGTTGGTGATATTTAATATTAATGTGTGTATATATATATATATATATATATATATATATATATTAAAATATATATATATGTATGTATATATATATATATATATATATATATATATATATATATATATATATATATATATATATATATCTTATAATTAGTTAAAACATCCGGATAAAAACTGAAGCTAAATATACTGGATAGAGCATTAATATTATAATATAAAATGAAGTAATAAAATAAGGTGTCAATCAAATTTTTATCAGGATTCAAATTTTATTAGGATTAAAAATTCAAGCAAAGTATCTAAAGTCCTTAGCTAATTAGTTTCAATCCTAATAAAATTTGATTGACACCTTATTTTATTACCTCATTTTATATTATATATATATATATATATATATATATATATATGTATATATATATATATATATATATATATATATATATATATATATATATATATATATATCATTAACACTCTGCTGCGTGCGATTATCGACTACGTGATGATAAGCCCCACTAACATTTTTAACACTATTAAATAATTGAGTATCAGAAATGTACGCTGGCGATATAAGAAGGGATATATATTAAAATATAAAATAAATGGATGTACAAATAGGGTTTACTAGTTGTTTGCAATCTACATAACTTATCTGACCACTCATACAATAAAAAAAACAAATGTTCTTACTAAAAGAAAGAAAAATATATTATTACTCATCTTGAGAGAAATTTCAAGGAAATTATTCATCATAAATTTCTGTTGAATACATCACATACAGACTTATGTTTAATTGTTTACGAATAGTTTCTGTAAATATTTTTTGGAGAACTTTAATATGTTTCTTTAGATTGTTAAATAAAATATGATTGAACAAACATTAGAAAACACGTACATTTTCAAATGCCGTATTATGTTTTTACATCATGAATATATTTATATTGTACACTTTTTATTAGGTACTTACATATGCGCCTCATAGTACGAACAGTTTCATATACCTACAAATTAGTGTGTTTTCACACACCATTATGTCCTACAGTCGATGGCTGTTTATCTCCTTCCGTCAACTAATCCGTGACAATCAACATGATGGAGGTGAAAGTGTTGTAAACTAAAATGTTAAATTTGCATTGGTTAACAGTAGATTTGAATACATTCATGTAACATTCAACCGTTGTTTTAACGGATTTTCAGACAGAAAACTAAACATTCTCCATTTCTCGGTATATATATATATATATATATATATATATATATATATATATATATATATAGTAAGCTATGAATATATATTTATGGCAATTAAGCTACACAGAGGCTCCTGCGTTTAATCCCCGGGGATACTCTTCAGGTTAAAATGCATGAAGTTATTTTTGCCGGGTGTTTTTATATACACGGCTAGCTAGTTAACCAATCAGCTTCTTTGTGGTTCTTTCAGCCAATCGTTGGGCTTCACACGAACAAAGGTGTGGTTAGCGTTACCTCCTATATCCTTTTCTCTTGTTCTGTTGTCTATAGATATGCCTATATCCTTTTTCTTTGTTGTATCAATATAATGGGTCAATTCATTTTAACACGTGAACCCTTGTATTTCCAATTTTAAATTGTTAGATTTTGGTGTGTTTAGTTTTTTTTATTATTTGTTTATTTATTTATTTATGTATTATTAGCCTAAGAATAATTTATATCTGTGTAGGCAGCTGTTTGCTATCTCACTTCTACAGTTAAATATATTTCGGGGGTCTTAAAAGTTTAGGATTTCAAATTGTGCATTAAGACATAATCTACACGAGTCGTCTAAATTTCTACATGAACTTGCCTGTCGTATTATTTTCCATTCAATTATTGGTGAGCGTCCATTTTCTTTGAGCTCCCAATAGTGGTTTGCTAGTGCTGTTTTAATTCGACGTCTCTGTTTTTCAACGTGCGTTTGTGGTCATAATATCTGGTTTTAAAAACAAGGGAGGTAATACCAACGTAGTACTTCTTGTTAATATGTCTTTCCTTGACGAATAGTGTGGCTTGCTATACAATACTTTTCGTTACGCATTTATTTTGTTATGGAAAAAGTGTACGGTTTATGCAGTTACATTTTTTCTCTTCATTGCAAACTTTTTCATTTCTATTCGGGTGGTTACTATTAGCGTTTTCTTTATTACTATTTGTATTGTTTATATTTTTGTTCTTCGCATTATTTTTGCTATATTTTTCACCTTTTAGCGTGAAGATTCCCCCGGTGATGAAACGCGGGAATCTCTGTGTAGCTTAATTGCAATAAATATATTTTCATGGCTTACTCTCTCTCTCTCTATGTCTTTTTCTCTCTCTCTTTCTCTGTCTGACTCTCTCTCTCTGACTCTCTCTCTCTCTCTATCTCTCTCTCTCTCTCAATATATATATATATATATATATATATATATATATATATATATATATATATATATATATATATACTGACACGTAGCTATGAAGTATTTCGACAACGTTAGTAGAATCTCTAGTAAGGCTTGCTCCATATGCCGCCCTTCGCATGAATATAACTTACATTCCCTGCTTAAATGTGGTAATGGTAACAACAATAGTATACGCAGTCTAGGTGGAATCTGTGGCATGGGTTCGAACCGTGCGACCGTCCGAGATTATCATCTCTGCAGAGATCGAAAACTCGAAAGTTCGAGACGCTAGCGTAAATAGGTAAAATCATGTAATATTATTTTTTAAATGTATATATATAAATATATATATATATATATATATATATATATATGTATATATATATATATATATATATATGTATATATATATATATATATATAAATATATATATATATATATATATATATATATATATATATATATATATATAGAAACTGTACGCGATATGGGTTGTTTCTTTCTACAAAGTGTAGCGTCTGCGCACAGGACAAGAGTAATATAATAGTGTACGACGAACGTCGCTGGTACTAATTACTTTGAAATAAATCATATTATCAAGAAAGCATGCCTGAAAATTTCTCAACAGACACATTATACACACACGACAAACCATCCCAGTAATTTTCGTCTATAAAAACCAAATTATTTCATTAAGGTAGTAAGAATTCACCTATAAAATTAATAAAATAGATTGAGTAATTAATTAATTAAAAACAGTATATTTGGTGAAAAGAAGTGGGTGCGGCAGAGTTGTTTGGAACTTGAACATAGAAAATATTTTCGAGTTCATGCAGTGCACATTGTAATGGTCTCGTTAAATTAACAAATATTTACATCAGTAAATCTGCTATCTATTAAGAGCACGTGTTATGTTGTACGTAAAGTAAATAAAGAAATATACACATGCATTGTATATCAGTAAATATATACAATTACTGTATTATAAACGTTTCATGTAAAATATAATTTTACAAGATGAAATTTGTCCAATTACATAAATATTATGTATAAATGTCGCTTAGTTCAATTACCTATGCTAACTTACTATTACGTCTCATCGTATTAGTATCACAACAAGAGAGCAGTCAGTCGTTAACTTTAATTAGCCTAATTAAATACTTAATGAAAAAGTAAGTGAGTCCTCTCAGCTTGCAATAAGGGGCAATTGTAAACATAGAAATATATGTACAAATTATGAAATGATATTCCACAACGAGTGTTTGTTTCGTTCGCGGCGATAGTAAGCTGTCAACTAATTACGGTCATAATAAGTAGTGAATTGGACTGTAAAACAACAATGTGTTGACAGGTACAAAGACACTTATATAAAATATGAAATATATATATATTATATATACACATATATGTATATATATATATATATATATATGATGTGTATAGTATATATATATATATGTATATATATTATAATATTATATAAGATATATATACTATATTGTGTATATATATTGTATATATAGATAATATATATAATGCATATATAATATATACAGGAGATATATATATATATATATATATATATATATATATATAATAGATATGTGGTAATCATATAAATATATTATACATATATATATATATATTATATATATACATCTACATATGTATATATATATATGCGTATATATATTGTATATATAGATAATATATATAATGCATATATAATATATACAGGAGATATATATATATATATATATATATATATATATATATATAATAGATATGTGGTAATCATATAAATATATTATACATATATATATATATATTATATATATACATCTACATATGTATATATATATATGCGTATATATATATATATATATATATATATATATATATATATATATATATATATAATTAACTTGTTACAAATGTCCAGGTGGTATAAATCCGAAGGAAGTTGAAACCGGGTTTATGAGAGTGCTCAATGAAAATTCAGAGCAAAATATATTTTTTGTTGGTGATATTATTATTCCATTAATTGCGACAAAATATATGCTGTTTCATTAGCGCCCTCAATAGTAGGCGGGCGCTAATGAAACATCATATATTTTGTCGCAATTAATATGATAATAAAATCACCAACAATATATATATATATATTTACATTACTCTTAAACAGCCAGAACAACCCATACATATTTTTTCTTACATAAATATTTATTTATTTTAAACATGCAAAGTGTCATCTTCAGGAATAGAAGCGTTTTTTGTTGTTTTTCTTTTTATCTATCGTGACATGATGCACAAAAACGAAAGTCCGTATGACATTAATCGACGATTTTCTGTTTAATGTTTTCCCGATCGCAGAAGATCGCGTGAAATTAATAAGAGATGTTTTACCTCGATGTAAGATACTTACGGACGATATATATATATATATATATATATATATATATATATATACAGAGAGAGAGAGAGAGAGAGAGAGAGAGAGAGAGAAAGAGTTATGTATGTATAGAAAAAACAATGTGAAAGGTATATATTTTAATATATTTTTGATTCATTTTCTCTATTTTGACGTGTAAGAATATCGAACAAAATTAAAAACATTTTCTTAAAAAGAGAAAAAATATGGACTTGTGTACGTACGGGGGGAGGTGTGTGGTGATAAAATAGAAAACAAGAGATTGGGAATGCCAGTAGAATAGTGAACCAACAGACAAAAAACAGTAGTCAGTCCGCCCCTAATAGCTGAGAGGCAAACGTTAAATGGCCATACACATGATTCAAATGTACCCGGTATGAATGAATGCAAATAAATGAATATATAGACACACAAGTGAACCATGGGTCGATACATACGGGCGCATGTATTTAAATACCAACACACAGCCACAGAAGCACGTTCACCTACGTATGCCAGCGTATCTATACACCTGCGCACACACAAGAATACATCCATATACACATGAAGCAGGCATAAGAGGGGGATAAGCACATTGCCTAGAGTCAAGGAAAGTTCAGAGTGGGGATAGGTTTTATTTTGTACACGGGGAGTTTATGAAGTTCGAAAAAAATAGAATTCCCTGTGGAGATAGGTAAATGCATATATCCGCGTATGCACACACACATACACACATATATGCATGTGCATATACATATACCCACCCATATATATATACATAGATATGCAAACATCTATATAGACATATATACATACACACACATGCATACATGCAAACACATACATACATTAATGAATAGAGATAGAGGGGGAGAGGCATGAGCAGATACATGTGTATAGTTATACATATGCACATACTTACACCCAAAATGTCATAAGCACACACACATATATGGAGAGAAGGAGACCGGAAGCGAGAGAGATAGAGAGGGGTTGAGAAAGGGATAGCCAGATAAATAAATACAATTTATTGGTGTACCTGGCAAGTATGAAAAACTGAAAAGCAACAAAAAAGTGGATATTGAGACACTTTAAGTGGGACTATGTTCGCATCTCACTGTAACACATACTTGTTCTTCGCCTGTTGGAAGATGTTTGTAGAAAGAATAAGTATTGAGAAGTCCCAGGTTTATGTTTTGTCCTGACGTACAGTGTTAAGTTTCATAATAAGTTTTGTCTCATATTTTCTTCTATGTTTTAGTGATCTGAATACGAGGATGCATTCAATGTCGTCCATGGAGTTGTTTGGGAGATTGAAATGCTCGGCTACTGAGTATCTCTGGATTTGCCCATAATCGTTTTTTTGTAGTTGTTTAGGCGTTAGCAGGAACTCCGGGCTTGTTTCCTCAACATAGTTGCCTTGTGTGCATATGATGCAGTCCATCAGGTAAACCACGTTTGTAGCTATCGCAGGTAAGAGGGGGGATTCAGTGGAATGTTGGTGTCTGAATGTGGTAATGTGTCGTTTGTTGTTATGCATTGGCATATCTGGCATCTGAGTTTGTTGCATTTCTTATTTTCTTGGGGTTTGAGGGTGTGGTGTATTTTGGACGATGTTAGTAGATAATGTAATATAGGGGATGTCGTTTTGCCCAGATGGGTGGTTTCTTGTGTATTGTATTGATTGGGGGTTGATGTTGTAGTTGTTTGAATATATTTTAGAGAAGGTCGTGTAGTTTGTTTTTTTAGGGCTGAAGGCAACTATCATTGGTATTTGTCGAGATACTATTTTTCTGTTATTGTATGTTAGTAGATTGTTTCTGTTTGTGCTAGGTGGTTTCCTAATGGATGTTTATGTTATTTTGAAGGGGTAGTTTCTGTAGAGGAAGTGGTTGGCTAAAATGCTTACCCGTGTTTCGTACTCAGTAAAGTCTGAGCCGATCATTTTGATGCGCATGACTATATAGAATGGATTTTTGTGGTGATCGGATGGCAGCTCTCAAAGTTAAGGTAACTGTGTCTGTCGGTTGGTCTAATGTATATTGATGCTGTGATGTGATTGTTTGTGATGTTAACTAGGACATCTAAAAATAGGATATTAGTAGTGGTGTGTTCTGTGTTGAATTGTATGCTGCTCTGTCACTTCTTGAGGTATCGGTAGACGTCTATTAGTTACTCTTCTTCATATTAACAAATCAGGAAGATGTCATATATGTACCTGTAGTAGTGTTGTTGTTTGATGAGGTATGTGTGGGTGTATTTTTGTTCAAATCGGTGCATGTAGATGTTTGCATAGCTGGGAGTCATTTAAGTTCCCATTGATCTGACTTTTACTTGTAGGAAGTGTTGGTTATTAAATGGGAAGTTCTTGTGTGCCAGAATGAATTGTATGATGTTTATTAGTTGTTGCGTTTGTAATAAACTCCTGCACGTGGATACTTCCTCCTTATGTGGAATGTTATGACGAACATTGCATTGTTAAGTATGATTCACTCCTGTGTAGAATCTGTAGGTAGTGGTGGTGTCCTTAAGGTAGCTGGAGATATTCGACAACAAGGGGTTGAGGATGCTGTCGATATATCCCGAGACGATTTCAGTAAGGATTCTTATACCCGAGACGATAAGTCGGCCGGATGGTAATCCCTTGAGAGCCTTGGAATGTGTAGAGTTAGTTACTTACTATTTTGAGGAGCTTATGAAGTTGGAGGATGGTGTAGAAAATATGCTGATTATGGTGCTCTGGCATCAATTTTGCACATCAGTTCTTGTGTCGTAGCCTAGATTTCTAATTAGTGTGTTAAGTTTTGGTTTAAAGTGTGTGTGGGTCAGTGGGGAGTGTTTTGTAGAATTCTTCGTTAGTTGTGTGTCTATTTCTGTAATGTATTCACCGGTGTTCGTTTTGGTGGTTACTCTTCTTTTGCCTGCTGGATTTATAGCGATGAGTTCATTGTATTGCTCGGATTGTATGGCCTGACGTTCGCCCTTCCTGATATAGAAGGTGTTTTTATGAAGGACGTCTTTGATAAAATTGACTAGGTGTTTTCTGATGTGTTGTTATGTGCATCTATAGTTGGGTTGCGCCTATTATGGAGCTTCCAACGTGCACGCTTCGGGGTTTCTGCACGTTTTGTTGTGGTGGTGTTGCTAGTTGCTGGTTGCTTATTATTAGGGAAGTATTCTTTTAGTTGTATTATTCTGACGTAGTATTCACTATCATTGCATATATCTATTGGGTTAATGGTTGAGATGGCCAGAATGTTTTCCTTTGGCGTATAGTGTGGTTTCGTATTCCGATAGTTGGTAGTCTGATAGTTGGTAGTCTGATAGTTGGTA
>OY744523.1:163675222-163690222 GCA_963556195.1 Sepiola atlantica
TACGGATTGGTTATACGTATTTCTCAAAAGGTTTGCTGGAGAGATAAAGGCAAATGGACTCATTATATTGAGCAGCTTTAGTACTAAGATAATTCACCAAAATGTACCATATTGTTCCTACCGATCGATGGTTGTTATTTATGTTCATGTTTCAACTCATAACGGTTACGAGTGGACTATCATACAGTTATTCTACGGTATCAGGACGGTACTAACCTTGATCCCCAAAACTGATAACATTTATCTCCAATGAGACTTCAACAGCTGAGTGGGGACAGATTAAGACACATACACTTCATTAGGTAAACATTGAGTGGGGAGTGTGGATAGCTATTGTATTACCCATATCTTATGAACGCTTCGCTCTAGAAAAACTAAAGCAAAGTTCACTACTCTACCATTAGATCAGTTAAGTAGCCCCCAACATGAACGTCAAGCGAGTTAAATTCACGCAGCTGGTTCATTTATATATCTTGGAGATTACAGGAGCATTAAGACCCTGTCCGAGTAACATACTTAATATATGTGTTTAGGATGTAGTACAAATGAGCATGAACTAGAGAAATGAGAGAGACTGGCTTCAGAGCAGTTGATCTGGCACAACAGTATATGTGAAAATCAAAGGCAAATAGTATAGAGTAATTTATTTTAAAACGTACTAGTATATCATATTATGTCAATCTGCATCACAACTTGTTTAAATAAGTCGAACCTTCTGATCTATTCGGTTGTCTACAACAGTACATTGAAATAGCGTAAAAGGTGAGAATCACCGTATATATATATATATATATATATATATATATATATATATATATACATGTGTATATATATATATATATATATATATATATGAAAGGAGATTGTAGTTTGCTTGAAGCATTGCTGGTAAATGTAAGTGCAGATTAGTCGTCCGAGGCTATAGCAATGCGATGTGGTTGCCGTAAGATTGAAAAGTGAAAAGAAATAAACGCAGGGAGAAAGTGAAACTCAAAACGATTTATTAATAATTTCACGAAAACTGATTAAATACCAAACAGTAAACACTGTCCGGTAAGTAACACTTCGGCAAAGGGTAATCTTAAATTTTCGAAAGAAAAACTTTCATTAGCAGAAGACAACAATAAAAGACCGAGTGCGTCGAAGAAAAACGGGAAAAACCGGTGTCAGAACATCGAAATACGGCAGAAAACAATTGGAAGTAGGAACGCAGAAAATGTTAAAATTCTATTAAGCAAAAATTAAAATATTATTAACATTTGTTTAATAATATACCAATTTTTATAATTTTATTATGTTTTATTTTATATGATTCATTAATTAATTTTTTTTCTCTTTATTCAATTCAAATTTAAATTTACGTGTGGGCTGTTATTGTCAAAGGGGGATAACTTATGTAAAAAATATATTTAGAAATGAGATTTGAAATTTGAGAAGGAATTTGAATTGTGGAATGGATCAAAGCCAAGGAGGGAACCGTTGTAACAGGGGAAGGGGGAATAAGAAGAAATTACGGGGAAGGGGGGACTATGGAGAGAATAAATAAATAAGATAAAAATAAATAAACAAATAAATAAACACACAAAAATAAAATTAAAATAAAGATAAACAAATAAGAATAAAAATAAAATAAAAATAAAGTGTACTATTTATTCATTCATTCACTCTTTCCTTTCTTCTTTCTTTCTTTTTTATTTTTTATAGTTAATTTAAGAGGAAAATACTCCTAGAAGTAAATTTGTATAAATTTATTCTATCCATTGACTCATAGATTCACTTATTTTACATTTACTTTTTTTTCTTCCTTAATTCTCCCTTGTTATTATGATCTATTAATATATTTAATTTATTCTTTTATTACAATAATTTATTTTTTATTTATTTATTTTTTTCCTTATACATCCTAATTTCAATCTTTTATTTCCTTTATTTTAATTTTCTTATTTTCTACTATGATTTTATTTTATTGAGCATACACATACACACACATGAGAATACACCCATATTCACATACATGAATATATGCATACACATAAAACCACTAGGTCTAAATGCGTGTGAATAAAGTGCATATCATTCCATTCCACAATTATTATACGTAAAGTGTAAAAATGTGGGGTGGGTGGCAAATACCGAGGAGACAAAGGCAAGAACAAAAATGTGGGTTGATGGCAAATAAATAGGAGACAAAGGCAAATAAGTTGGGGGTGGGAGTGTGAGGATGTAAAAATCAGAGGATGAAGGGAGAAGACAACTCGAATCTGTTATTCAAGGTTTGACGAAATTTAGAGATTAGAATAGCTTCCGAAATTCGAAGCTGACCTATATTGCGGACGGAGTTGAGGATGCGGACACTAATGGAGCGATGTGTGTTGCCACATGATATTAAGTGTTTATGGAAGGAAGACATGTGGGTGTTTAGATGCTCTTTAATGCGTTGGTGTAGAGGCCTAACGGTACTACCGATGTAGAACTTTTGACACTTAGCGCATTGTAGGTTGTATACAGTATAGGTGCAGAGGCAGAGGCCAGAGTTGGGGATGAGACAACTAGCTAGAGAGCAGGGGTCTGGGGTGCAGTGGCTTTTTTTTTGATAAATGTTGTCGGAGAGAGGTGCCTGTGTGAGAAAGTTGTATGTTAAGGTTCTCACTACGTATGGCATTGCGGATAGCAGAAGTGATATGGTCGCTAAAGAAGGGGAGTTTAAGGAAGCAAGTGTTGGTGAGAGTGTGGTGTCTACGTCTTCTGCTGTTGTTAAGGCTGGATATGGTAGTTAGTGGGAAACCGTTGGTTAATAGGGTTTGGTGGAAGGCTTCGGTGTGTGTTCTTTAATCGGAAGTAGAAGAGCATTTGTCCTGTATGCGGGTGATTTCGGTTTGTGCGTAACTAATTTTGGAGTTGCGGGGTAGTGCAGATTTGTAGTGGATAAAGAGGTTCCTGCAGGCGGGTTTTCTATAGAAAGTGGTGTGGAGAGATCCGTCGTCATTAATGCTGAGTTTGAAGTCTAGAAGTGAGAGAGAGCCTGAGGTGTTGGGATGTTCGATGGTGAATTTAATGTGGGGGTCAGAATTATTAAATGTATTAAAGATAGAGGTAGCTTCCTCTCGGGATGAGGTGAGGATAAAAATGTCGTCAACGTATCTCGAGAAGAAAATATGGGAATGGCAGGTGCTAAGTGCTTGTTGTTCCAGTCTGTTCATGTAGGAAATGGCGAGGAGGCCGGAGAGACTGGAACCCATGGGTAGGCCAGAGACTTGTTTGTATGTGTCTTGTTGGAACTTAAAGTAGGTGTCATCCACAATGATACGTAGGAGCTGATGAATGTTAGTAAAGATTGTTAGAGGAGATGTGGTCAGTTATGAGGTCAATGGCGGGGTGTGCGAGAATGGAAGTATAAAGGGAGACTACGTCAAGGCTGAAGATGTAGTTGTTGATGCGGAGCTGTTGGGGTTGGAGCAAGTGGAGTCTATCTAATACCTGGTCAGAGCTGCTGACATGCGCCGGGTAGGTGGGGAGTAGCGGCTTAAATAAGTGGGAGAGGAGCCAGGAGATCTTGTAAAGAGGTCCCTCAGTACTGGAGACTATAGGTCTGATCTGTAGGTGGTTGCTGGTTTTGTGGGTTTTAATAAGATGGTAAAAGGTGGGGAGTCTACTGTTTCTAGTGGTGAGATTGAGCCTATACGCCTTGGGGAGATTACGTCTGGAGCAAATTTGGGACCAGGCGTTCATAATAGAGGTTTGTATGCGGGTAGTCGTTATCGGGTGTGTAAAGGGATGTATTGCTGAGGTGTTCCAGGGCGAGAGTATTGTAGGATTCTTGGGAGATAATGCAGAATTCCTTGCCTTTGTAAGAGGGTAGGTAGACCAGGTTTTTTTTTCTTAAGGCCTTTGAGGGTGAGACGCTGGGAATGGGAGATATTTGGTGTGATACAGTGTTTTCCCGTTGTAGTATGGAGAAAATCTTATGTTTGAGATTTACCAGCTTTAGGTCTAAAGGGTGGTTTTAAGGAGGAGGGTGTAGGGGGCGGTCAGGTTGATAAACGGGGAAGGGGTTGGATGAAAAATTAGGGGGATCGGTGGGGGTGGAGTCGTTAAGTGGGTCAAGGGAAGGTGGTTCAAAGGCTGATAACTATTTCATATATATATATATATATATATGTATATATAAAGAGATAGAGAGAGTAGGGAAGGAGAGAGATAGAGAGAGAGAGAAAGAGAAGGAAATAGCTAGACATATATATATATATATAGATGTACAGAGTTGTATATAGTACACATGGCGAGGACGCTTAAAAGTAATAGTTGTGTTCAGAGTTTAGAGAAACATTCTGATATTTCTCAAGCATAGCTCGAGGCTAGATGCCTTATTGATACAATGTCAAACTGTAGAAGACGCCAAAACGGCGCTCCTGGCTTAACACACTTGCCTCTCAAACTACATCGATCACCTATGATACAGTGACACCGTCTATGGATGATCATATATATATATATATATATATATATATATATATATATATATATATATATATATATATATATATGCACATACGAGCCCTGCCAAAACATATCTGCCGTTAAGCCAGAAAAAATATTTAAAATACGTGACGAACTTAGGACCCATATCCCCTTCAGAGTAGGCTCCTTGTGAGTGCAAACACTTAGCCCGCCTATCCATCCATTTTCAGAAATGTCTCTTGAAGTCTTCTTTTGTAATAGTGTTCATCTCCGCCTTCGCGTCTCGCATTATATATTTGTGTTGCACCCTTTCAATAAAGACTGCACTCCGAGCAGTTTGGGGCATTCCAAAACGCGGGCAACTCTCCGCTGATTTCTAGCCGTTTTTGAATCGGTTGGAGTACTCTTTAATAAGTGTATCCATTGCATCTTCCCCAACGACCTGCTGGATCAAACGCGATTGCTGAAATGAACACCATTCCAAAAGATGACTTCTAAAGGTGTTTCCGATAGGTGGGCTAATTGTGCGCAAGAACAGGAGACTTACTTTTATGGGGAGTAGGGTCCACACCCCGTCACGTACTCGAAATATTTTTTTTATGAACTGTGGTCGGAGACTTTTTTAGAAAAACCTCAAATATATATATATATTTATATATATATATATATATATATATATATATATATATATATATATATATATATATATATGTGTGTGTGTGTGTGGGTGTGTGTATATATACATATATATATATATATATATATATATATATATATATATATATATGGGTGTGTATGAGTGTATATATATAAACGTATATGTGCGATAAAAAGAGAAGGTATACACCTTCTAATTTAAATTAACAAGCACACTTGTTTAGATTAACGTTGCATATATTTATATATATATATATATATATATATATATATATATATATATATATATATATATAGCATAATATATGAATCTGGTGACATTTTCTTCTTTGTCGGGTTCGAGAGGTCACTTCCGCTCGGGTAACTTTGTTTGAAAAAGAAGACGGTTTCCGGCCTGAGTATTGCGTTTCTGATCGATGAGGAAGGGTCTGTTCATGTGGCTTGCGGAAAGTGATTACTTTCAAATTTAGCGTTATCCATTGAAATGATCTTCATCGGGTCCGGAAGGATAGATAGCCGAATGTATTGACTCGGTTTGATTTAGTTCTGTTCAAATCGGATTTAGCGGATTGTCCATTTAACCATCGAATTTTGGTTTGTTCTGTTCTGATCAAATCATTTAATCCTGAATTTTGAACTTCATGATTTCAACACAAAGTGAGTTTATTGAACTTTTAATTGATTTTGTTTATTTATCATTGTACTAGTTTACATAAACATTGGATGCATTTTTCACAGAAATTTACGGCATCGATCGCGGACGCTTTCACCGACTGGATAACCTTTTCGGTTTTTTAGTTCTTTCAATTTTTTCGCCTTTGGACTGTTATTCAATATCTGGATGAATTTTCAATCAACCGCTTGGATACCTTTCCTGAATACGTTTTAATTTGTATGATTTTGATAGATTTAACAAATGAGTATGTTTTTGGCTTGATATATTTGATGTGTTATGTACTCGTATGTATTTTTGTATATATTTTTATATATTTTCAAAGTGTAATTTTATCACCTTCAGTAACGTCACTGCGGTAATGATTCTCTAGAGAGAAGAATTATCATTGAAAACTCATGAGATGAGGACGTTTGGATACTTTGCCTGAACATTAAACTCTAATACAATTTGATTCGCACCTTATTTTATTATTTCATTTTATATCATGCTATTAATGCTCTATCCAGTATATTGAGCTTCAGTCTTAATCTGGATGTTTCACTAATAAAAGGATATTAGTTTCCTCTCATATCTTTTGTTGGATTAAGTTCATATATATATATATATATATATATATATATATATATATATATATATATATATATATATATATATATATGGGTGTGTGGGTGTGGGTGTGTGTGCGTATGTGTGCGTATGTGTGTGTACATATACAGATATATGTTTGTGTTTATATATATACATATAGATGCCTGTTAATATATATATATTTATGTTTATATATATATGTATATATATATATATATATATATATATATATATATATAATTAAAATAAAATTGATATGTAAGCCATTAACAATGCGAGATTAATTTATATGTATATATATATATATATATATATTATATATTTTACACTAATATTATATTTCGGAATAAATTCCATCATCAGAGGTGACCAGTTATTGAGTCACTTTTTTTATCAAAAACAAGAATAACCAAACTTATTTCTGTGTTACTTGATAACACGTCTCTCCGCCCTGGTGGTGTTGGCGGCCATGATTCAAATTCCGGTGTCGAACGAAGAGCCTGGCTAGCTCCTGTAGGTTAAATTGTATTGGTTGGTCGTCCATTTAAAGCATTGTTGGATATGTTAATAAAATTGATATGTAAGCCATTAAGAATGCGAGATTAATATATATATATATATATATATATATATATATATATATATATATATATATGTATTGCAATTATCTTATATTTCGTAATAAATACCATCTTTAGAGGGAACCAGTTATTGAGTCATTTTTTTATCAAAAACAAGAATAACCAAACTCATTTCTTTGTTACTTGATAAATTCACCACCTGGAGTGTTTTTTAATCGATTTCTATGATGGAGTAGAACTATGCAGAAATAGAAATATTTAGCTTTGTTTTTATCATGATAGTCTACTAGTTAATATATTATTAATGTCTTTAAAGTAGTATCTCTCTCTCTCTATCTCATATATATATATATTTATATATATATATATATATACATATATTTATATATATATATATATATATATATATATATATATATATATATATATATATTAGTATTTCATGTATCCACATAAGATTTTATAAAGAAATATCATTTTTTATGTATCAATTTTCCCTATTTAGATCAACAGTGCTCGATACGTAAGTAGAGCTAGGAAGTAAGCTATGAAAATATATTTATGGCGATTACACAACGCAGAGGCTCCCGCGTTTCATCTCCGGGGAAAATCTTCAGGCTAAAATTTTAGCCTGAAAGTTCCCCGGGCATGAAACGTGGGAGTCTCTGTGTAGCTTAATTTGCATCAATTTTTTAATATAGCTTACTATATATATATTATATATTTGTTATTATTTATTATCTATGTACGTATACGTTACGTCCTTTTTAAATCGGGACTCATAAGCATAGAGATGTAACTATTCACTACCTGTCATACGATGTTAAACCCCGGATTACGAGTATTTTGCAACTCAAATGCGACGCTTTAACAGGGAATAAACGATAATGTTAACACGTTATACGGCGGCTTGACGACATAGAGCGTCAACCTTTTATGAAAGGAACGATGCATTTAAAGCTAGCGACGTCATGCTGTGTTAATACTACATTTACAGTGCTCTACTAGACGGATTTATCAAGGAGCTACACTAATGAATATGTGTTATTGTTTATTATCTATGTACGTATACGTTTTGCCCGTAAAAATCAGGACCTATCAGCATAGAGGTATGACTATTCACTACCGGTCATGCGATTCGAAACCCCGGATTACGAGTATTTTGCAACTAAACACCTACGCCTTAACCACTCGGGCAATGTTTAACAGCGAATACACGGTGATAATTTTTACACTTTATACGGCGGCTTGACGTCATAGAGCGTTCGACTTTAATGACAGGAACGATACATTTAAAGCTAGCGACGTCATGCTGTGTTAATACTACACTTACAGTGCTATACTAGACGGGTTTATCTAGGAGCTACACATAATAAATATATATACACACACACACACACACATATATATATATATATATATATATATATATATATATATATATATATATATATATATATATATATATATATATGAAGGGTTCGAATGTAAAACGTTATAACTCCAATTAGTTTTAATTGAATTTAAACTTTAAACCATGAAATGTAGGAGATATTAAGCTTTAGTCTTTGAGTAAAAGCTTATATATATTTGCAGTATAATATGATGTAAACAAGACGTTGGAGTGAGGCCGAGTATGGAACTCCAACTCTTTTGATTTTGATAGTTTCGTAATTTTAAGAATTACGTTTATAGCTTGTTGCATTCAAGATCTACATATATTTACACCCCCCCACACACATATATATATATATATATATATATATATATATATATATATATATATATATTTATTTATTTTGGTACAGAAAAATTAGTACAACATTCGTACAGTCGGTTTCAAGCACGGAATAACTAAGCCATTGAGATGACAACAACAGCTGAAGAGAGCCGGATGGCTATGTCTTTCCGTGCTTGAAACCGACGGTAAGAATTTTGTACTAATTTATCTGTACAAACATAAATATATATTATGCTCTTAATTTTTTACTTTAATTCTTAATTAATCGAGCACTCTGCTGGGATTTTTCCTACTATATTGCAAAGAAGTTTTTAATATATATATATACATATATATATATAGTGTGTAGATTTCGATTTTGTGTAGAGAATCTGAATAACAGAGCTCAATGTAATTTAAACAGAGCAAAATAGAATTATAAAAAGAAAAACTATACACACATTAAGGTAGTACACATAATAACTTATTTCGACCCCTTTAATTAGGTCTCCTCAGATGTATAGACAACCACGTCAAAAAAACCCAGGTTTTTTTTGACGTGGTTGTCTATACATCTGAGGAGACCTAATTAAAGGGGTCGAAATAAGTTATTATGTGTACTACCTTAATGTGTGTATAGTTTTTCTTTTTATAATTCTATATATATATATATATATATATATATATATATATATATATGCTTTCACACTAACTTATTTTCATTACACTAAACTATTTTTATTCATAGTTCGATTATTATTTATATGAGACTTGAAACTAATGTATGTAAGGAACTGGAAAAACGAACGATGATAATCGCTAAAACATTTAGGCTTAGTCTTGATAAGACTAAGCTATAGGCGTACATAATTAAGTCAGCAAGAGGAACGTCATACACGCGTATAGGTGTTTGCAAAAAAGCTACTGAAGCTGTAAGATAACGAGGTATGACACTAACTGGAACAAAGAACACAGGTAATACATCACACAATTGTGGATGAAACATGTGAGAAAGATTGCGGTGAAAAATAAATCGCGGAGCTAATTAAATTGTAAATACGGTTCTGTACTTTATCAAAAAAACCTCAAATTGGACCGAGATTCAACAGCCCAAATATGACAACAGTATTCCGTACAAGGTATGATGCAAAGTTTGTTGAGATAGAAAATAGACTCAGGTTTTCGATCTGTACCGTAACTGGATTAAACACTACATCCATAAACGAACTTCAGTCAACTTCAATACAACTGCATATATAAAGTGATCTCAGTTGGATAGTCGAGAAGCAATAAAAGTCGTATCCTTTTTTCATTAAAATCACTCTGCATGAAACTACTTGATGTGAGAAGCTGAAATAGAATACCACTTCAAGGTCAAAAACTAACCAACGATAAGTGTTATATGGATTTATCCCGACCCAGAAAACAACATTTTACTTATTTTGTTAGAAACATCGCTGGTGAAATGTGATAACAACATAAGGAAAGCGAGAGTGACGGGGCTGTCGGCGTCCACATTCTATTCGTCATCATTAGAATTGATGTAGAATAATATTCTGTCAAATATTATTAATATACAGAGGACAAAGTGTTGAGCTAGCTGATTAGAGAGTTGCGAACCACCATCATTAAAAATGTAATAGGATGAGGAGACACTATTTTGCGAGCTTCAATTAGAAGAATAATACTTACTAATGTCAAGAACCTTACAACTTATACTATAAGTTTGAAGTCGCAGCTACATACGGTACAGTGTCGAATGGATGTACGTGTCAATCGTAATAGCCCTACCCACTCTTGAAATATGCATACACCGACATATCTGCCAAGTTAAACTATTACAAAATCAGCAGTTCAACGATAAATACAAAAGCCATGTTAAAAAGTGATGAAGATGCACACATTCTCCAGAAAAAGAACATGCTTGCTTTTTTCAACTGCCCCAAAAGCTTGTTAAAAACAAGGAAGAAACAAACAGGGCGATGCATAGTTGGTGCATACCAATAACTATAATGTTTAACGATAAGTACAATAACATACTGTTTCGAACAATAAAGAAAGCTGGATGAAGACAAAGAGAGAGCGAATGAATTCAAGATAGAATAATCTTCAATTTAGGTAATGAAAACAAAGATCGAATCAAAGCCAGCAGTATAAGACTTGCTTACTAGGAGAAATAACTATAGTAACACACATATGAGTGGTAAAGGCAGGGTCCAGTGAATTATTAGTTGTCGAAAGAAAAATAGTTTAAAACTGTACAGGAAACATCTACATTTATGTAGTCTCTATTTTCATTTGTATGTATCACACGGCGTCCAAAAGAACATGATATTTACCTAGTCGTCAAAGGTCAACTTTAAACATAGCATGCTTTAACGTGATGTTCGTTAATTTTATTTAATGATAACATGACTCTGATACCGAAGTTAAGCGTTGATACTTATAATTTTTAGATTGAGTCAATATTCCGATCTACGAAGCGCTGAAAAGATGCGTAGAAGACTTTCGTAGATATATAATTTGTGACACCATAGCTTATTTTAATCCAGGATAAGGTAAGTTACATGATAGTTCAAATACGTAAGTGAAACATCTCATTAATTCAAACCATAAAATGCAACACACAGTAACATTAACGTCATTTGGCGCATTAAGTACTTCACAGATATACAAAAACAGCTATTTAAAATTAAATCACTCGATCTTATGACACAGACACCCGTTTAGTGGACTCATATCATATCCTTACAAGTTTTATTTTATTTACATTAGAAGCGCTGAAATAAACATATTCAGTTGGGCGTTTCAGATTTCGTTAATAACAGCACAAAGTGCAAAGGTATTTGATCAGACCATCACATTATTAGATTCTTAGATAATATAGCCCAGAAATGATTGCAGGCACATGTATACATAGACACAGCTTTCATATATGTAGATAAGAGAAGTGGGTCACTCATAAAGTTCGGCTTATATATTTTCAATCAGAAATAAAGATTGTCACAAGATGATTACAAAATAAGACTACATCTAAAATTCGACGTTCTATATTAGCTTTTCTCTTTGAATTTTTGCATCTCGTTTTTAATTTTATAACTACTGTTATACTATATCCTATTGCTATAATACATTTTAATTTGCATTTTATACAGGTGATATTACCCTTGAGTGATAATAAACAGAGATAGGGAGATAAAAGGTGAGTGACGGATGCGTGAATGATTGGGGATGTATGAAAACCAAAGGAGGGAGGCGGTTAAACAGCATTGAATGAAAGAGAGATTAAAGGCATATAAATATTAAGAGATTAATGAATAAGTGTAACGATTACAAAAGAACGTTTACTTTTATTTATTGGAAATGCTTTCGTCATATAATCAATTCCAAAACAAAGTAATAATGTTATATGTATTGCGTACAAACAAATTATATAGGAGAAATTATTAAGAAACAAATTAATAATTATCATAACAATTATGATATATATATATATATATATATATATATATATATATATAGGATCAAATATAAACCAAAGTAAAAACTTTTAGTAGATGGAACCTATTGTGAAGAGGATTAGCTACCTATACGAGATAGAGCAATTGTAGAGATAGAAGAAAAAAACGTGATAAATATGCGACGATTGTCCAAATTTATTTCAAATTTCAATTGTTCAATGCAAGGTGTATTCAGTAATAAACTAGTGTTTATTATTCTTTCCTTAAGCCAAGGCTTTTCAAAGATCGAAATCTTATCATCAGAGGAGAAATACAGATGGATAAGTTGGCTTTCGAAAAAACCAAAGTTCAAATATTTGAAAAATATGAAAATTATTATTAAAGGAATTTTTGTTAACAAAACGCAGTGAATGAAAAGAAAAATTCCGTAGAAAAATATATGCAGATTGTCCGGGTGGTAAATTTCCGTTGAAAAGAAGTCAAATGAATTGTAGAATGTGAAGAAAACTCTTTGCGTAGGAGCAGTGTGGAGAAAGTGCTCAAAATATAGGTGAGTCCAGACGCAAAGAGTTTTCTTCACATTCTACAATTCAGTTGACTTCTTTTCAACGGAAATTTACCACCCGGACAATCTGCATATATTTTTCACGGAATTTTTCTTTTCATTCACTGCGTTTTTTTTTACAAAAGTTCCTTTAATAATAATTTTCCTATTTTTCAAATATTTGAACTTTTTTTCGAAAGCCAACTTATCCATCTGTATTTCTCCTCTGATGATAAGATTTCGATCTTTGAAAAATATTGGCTTAAGGAAAGAATAATAAACACTAGTTTATTACTGAATACACCTTGCATTGACCAATTGAAATTTGAAATAAATGTGGACATAAATAACCTCATAATTCCCGCAAAAAATACCGACTTTCAATCTGGAAAATTCTCTCAACTAAGACCCCCATGGAAATATATATAAAAAATAGGAATAAATACCTTAATATTGTAATCGGCCCATCCTTACACCATAGCTTACAACCTTTACTTTACATCACGTAAATATGAAATGATAATTTTCCCAATAAAATTTGTTTTCAGTTATTTAGGGTAACACCCCCAATGAAGTATACATTGTAGAACAAAGCTGCTAGGCACAATACAGGTCATATTTATTTTCCCTGATTATATGAATAGGGCATAATTTATAGGGCATTAACATTGGGGTAGACGTTGTTCTTAAAAAATGCTAATGCCACCGAAATTACGTCGTACGTAGGTAAACTATTGAAAATATAATGTAATATTATTACACCCCCTTTTTAACTAAAATTTAAAGAAGAGCACTATCAGAGATATTAAAAAAAACCTCAGTGCAATACTCTGACTCTTTCGTTGAGTTATATCGTATGTCTAGATATTTATACTCGCTAGTTTCAGTTTAAATATGACGTAATTTCACCGTAATTATATGATAATCTCTTCTGGTCTCGGGGGCTAAGTGAACGCTTATAGAATTGAGGTGCCTCTGTGAACCGGTTACGCGCCTAATGTCAGTCAGAGATTGTTATTTCTCTAAGCTAATTAAAGTCGTCACTCGTAACGACATTGTACGTAAATAAAATATTAAAATATAATTTAATATTATAAAAAGTCGCTTTCAAGAAGAATTAAAAGTAGAGAACTCTAAGAGAGAAGGAAAACAGCCACTCACTTGAGGCTCCAGTGCAATACTCCGACTCTGTCGTTGAGTTCTATCGTATGTCTCGGCATATATATATATATATATATATATATATATATATATATATATATATATATATATATATATATATGATCCGCTTTCAGTGTAACTATCAGTTAATTTCTTCGCAATCACGTCAACATCTATTGTGGTCTCAGGGACAAGGTGTACGCTTAAATATTTAAGGCGTCTCTATAAAGCGGTTTCGCGCACTGTCCCCGTCTGACAGGTTTACATCCCTTCGCTGATGAGAGCCGTAAGCTTGAAACGACGTCGTACGTATGGTAAAATATTTCAAACATAATTTAATATTATATATATATATATATATGCATGAAATTGTAATATATATATATATATATATATATATATATATATATATATATATATATATATGTAAAATGCAAATGTATTCATCAACGTTTCGTCTTTATTTAAAGACTTCCTCAAGATAATGAAACAATGTTAAAAAAATCTTACAGAGTATTGATTTTTTGTTATCAAATGTATATATATATATATATATATATATATATAGAGAGAGAGAGAGAGAGAGAGAGAGTGTGAGAGAGAGAGAGAGGTGTGTGCGTGTGGTATTTAATCATGTGTATTTGATTTCTGAATTAAAATGCTTATTAATCATAACACATATTTCACACGTGAGACACATATCGCAATAATTATAAAAACATGTTGTCCACAAATTAGGGAATTTAAGTGTGTGTCCATTATTTATGTGTGTGTATTGCTAAGTTTGTGACAGCATTGTTTAAATGAGTTCTGAATGAACGAATGGTTTATAAAATGTCATATATAAATATATATATATACATATATATATATATATATATAGAGAGAGAGAGATATATATATATATTTATATATATATATAAATGTTGAATTACATTAAAAATAATTGAATTATCGTTTAATAATAATCTATCGTAATAATATAAAGTTATATATATTGAAGAGAGCAATCAATTCAATACATCAAAGATGAGAATGAAAAAATATAAAGATACAATATTTATTAGAACATCAAAATGTTGCCGATAATATTTTGAAAATAGTGTATCTTTGAAAATCCATGAATTAAGGATATGAAGCCTCTTTCTCTGAAC
>OY744523.1:163695222-163717722 GCA_963556195.1 Sepiola atlantica
ATTTTTTTTAGATTGTGATTTCATAATCAATTGGAATATTTGCATGATGTCGAATTTGTATAACTTCTAATTTCAAGAGATCACATTAAAATACTAAAAAAAAGTTTCTATTGATCTGCACCATCGAAGTACAATTTTTATGACGTGAAGGGAAAGATTTACCCTCAAATTGACGGAGTTTCAATGGGTTCAGTTCTCGGCCCGATACTTAGCGCATTCTATATGTCAAACCTGATACACAAAATATTGAATCACAATTTACGTACGCTATGTCAACGATATTCTATTCTAGGGGATAAGAGTGAACAATTACACAGACTACAAGACCTTACATAATAAAAAAACAATGTTGTAAAATTTATATTAGAACTGAACCTAAATAACATACTATAATTCCTGGATTGACTCATATTTACTAATAAAACAGTTTACACTAAAAACACTTCCAGCTGAAATATTCGGCTTTTACATTGCAAAGTTCGAGTGTCTCTAATAAATAGCTATAGTTATACAAGTATAAAACCGTACCAATTTATCACTTATAAAAAAGAAATAATATTCATTGAATTTAAAAAGTTAAAACAATTACTTATTAACCATGAATTTCTTAATTATAACGTTAATGAAAAAATAAACTTAATGATTTGCAATTTATAAATATGCTTCACATAATAGTGATATCCAACATCAAAACTAAAACTATATTAACACACACTATTGTAATAAAACCACACTTCAGATTAGAAGGAACATACATTTAGCAATAGTGCGCCCATACACATGTCACCAATTAGCAATAATACTAAAATTAGACTCATTATTTAATATTATAAATGTAAAATTAAAAATCTTGTAGTAAATAACAACTCTTTTCCAATCAAAAAACCTGTAAAAACAAAAACAAAGTGTGCACCAGTGTAAAATCCCCTTGTAGAGAATGTAAGTACAATAACAATAAAGCAGATAACTCCATTGGTTTTACGACTATTACCTTCTCTTGCCGCCTAACTATGCATTTTCTAAAGTCTTGCCTAATTTACAAACATCTACAAAAAGCCTTACTGTCCTCCCTCTGATTTAAAACACATACTAGTTAATAACATAAATAACAATTACTGGGAACAATCTACATAAAACGACAACAACCCAGATTTAAATACATCATTATAAAACAAGTGGCAACATTAGAAATACTTTACGTAATGCAATCATATACCGTGACGCCACTCTGGCATCGATGAATTTAAATTATAAGCGTCTTTCTTGGAACAATGCGAATACGTTCTCTGTGCTTTTCTCTGCTGTCTTTTAAAAATTATCTTCTTTCCTCAAGTCTTTGTTTATTTGCCTGTTCCACCTGATGATAATTCGACGTAGAAGCGAATTTTATTAACTCATTTTATTTGAAAAAAAACTGAAAAAAGGGTAAAATAAAACATACAAATTCTGTTATATATATATATATATATATATATATATATATATATATATATATATATAATTTAATCGTATTATAATCCCCTTTCCAGTAAAATTGAAAGTTGAGCACTGTCTGAGGATTAATAAATAAATATGTTGCTACAAGGTCAAGTGCAATGCTCTAATCATGTCGTTGAGTGCCATCGAATGTGTAGATGTCAACACTCACTGTTTCCAGTGTAAACATCACTTAATTTATCCGTTATTACGTGACACTTTCTCGTAGCCTAATGGGACTTCGTGAACGCTTACAGATTCAAGATGTATCTGGGAACGGGGTGCAAGCCCTATGACCGTCTGAGATGTTTATTTCCACGCGCTGATGAGAGCCGAAACGAAGCCGTACGTAAGGAATCTTTTGTAAGTACATACTTTTATTACTGCCAGTATGGTAGGTACCCATATTTTATTGTCTTTATAAAAATGGGAAAAAAAGCCAGCCGACCGGTTTGTCAATATTTCTGAAACGAGGGTTGAGAAAAAATATATATTAGAAAATAAAAAAAAGTGTTATGATATATTTATATACAATGGGGGATGTATCTTAGAGACTAATCACGCTTCATCCTTACACACAAACACGTATCGTTGCCATGTATTGGCTACATTTTTCGTTTTAATATGTACTTGTTACAGAGATCCTTGTGAGAGGTGCAACGATCACTTTTTAGTATTGCTAGAATTGCACATATCAGATATGAGGAAGGCGCGGATAAACTGTACAGAATGCCAGAATTAAATGAACTTACTGCCTGTGATCCAGCAAGCCGGCGCGTGATATTCTTATCAAATTGCAAGCTTATCACATTTGCTGTAATTACCACAGTTTCACCGTTATTAATCTCGTGAGGTTTATGATGCAACCATATCCCATAAATACCAGCACAGCAACAGGAGTATTATAACTAACGTATATGGGACACGACGATACATTTTTGAGTAGCCACAACTATGAACCCGGTTACAGACAAAAAGGCCGATGAGTAGTGGGCACTTCAACCGCATATGTTATATTGGATGTTTCCTGAAAAAATGAAGCTAAATATCACATATCTCTAGTATAGTCCTGAAGTATATATATATATATATATATATATATATATATATATATATATATATATATATATATATGTGTGTGTCTGTAAGTAATAAATAATTAATATTTATTTATAAATATTATTATAAGCCCCTTCACTAAAGGCCGGACACCTTGAGTGAGTTTAATAACAATCAGTCGAAATAGCTTCATGAAAGAACCAAACACAGTTTGTTGATCACTATAAACTGCTCGTGTAAATTAGCCACCGACTCGCTATTTACAAGTTAAATGCCTCTTTCTTTTTAGCTTATTTCCTATTGCCGAGGTGTTAACACTCTTGACTACGAATCAGTGGCGATATGTGATCGGAGTTCGAACCCGCCGACTGTTGAGAATTAATATCCTGCACTGAAGATTGCGTTAGCACGAAACACCGATGTCTGTAGGTAATAAATAATTAATATTTATTTATAAATAGTATCATATATATATATATATATATATATATATATATATATATATACATATATATATGTGTGTGTGTGGGGGGGGGGTGTATGTATGTGTGCGTGTGTGTGTGTGTATTTACAGAATTATGAAAACAGCAGACTTTGGGGAGGCGAAGCCTGGGATGGTGGACCTCCTAGAACAACACAGAACAGATCTATAGACCGGCGTAAATCAATCCCCGAAGGCCAAGACAATGCCAGTCTATGGGGTGCAGTATCCATCGGAACAGATACTACACTTTGATCTTAGCCAAAAGGCTTAGAAGAAACATTTTTAGCAACGCTGATTAAGAGAACTTAATATCAATAATGGTGTTGTAAAAGTGAACGAATGATGAAGAGAAAACAGAATTCCGTTCGCACGAGCTGAATAACGTAATCCACGGTCATTACTGTTGTTTTTTAAGCGATCGAAATTGGAAAGGCTGCTGAGGAGTGATGAATATGAAGACTTTTGTGTACAAGTAGACGAAGGATTAAAAGAAAACCAGAATCCGTTAGCACGAGCTGAAGAACGTCTAACATGGACATTTATGTTGTTGTCTAGACGATCGAAATTTAAAAATAAAGATTGTTGCAAAAGCTGATGCAGTTTTGTGCATATCTAGATAGTTTCGTGTTGTAAACGTGAACGAATGATTAAAAATAAAATAAAATTCATAAGCACAAGCTGAAGAACGTAAAACATAGAACTTTCTGTTGTTGTTTGTGAAGGTGAAATTTCCAAATGAGCATCGTTATTTTATTAATGAAGTCGTTTGGTCTTAAACCGACAAAGAATGGATTTTGAAGACTCTTTATCCGAAATAAAGTCAAGTTGATTGACTGCGTTTTAATACTATCCGGATTAATCAGGAAAACCATTTAAACATTTAAATCTGCTGCTGGGGAGAATATTTGTAACACAGCTTTGTTAGAAAAATTCACTTTCCCGCCGAATTTCAGTTATATCAATAAAATGACAGAGATGATCCGTCTTTAATAATTGTGAAAAATAAATTAATGATAATAATAATAATAATAATAATAATGATAATAATAATAATAATAATAATAATAATAATAATAATAATAATAATAATAATAATAATAATGGGCAGAGGGTCGAGGAGGGAAAGCGGAAAGCGCAAACCAGACCTCCACTGGAAGAGCGCGGACAGCTCTGGGACCTTGGGGAGGCTTGTTGCCACCCGGGCCCCAGAGGGGACCAATGGGCCTTATCACCGTGAAATCGGTGGTAGGTGGCTGTTGCGATACCGCAAGGTCATCAGCGGTGATGAACGAAAAGAGGTGGAGCATACTGGAAGTCTGAGGAGACTTGTTGTCACTCAGACTCCAGGGAATACCACAGGCTGTTGGCAGTGGGCGATCACTGACGATGACCAGTGTGATAACTCCTAGTGATTAAATAATAATAATAATAATAATAATAATAATAATAATAATAATAATAATAATAATAATAATAATAATAATAATAATGGTCATGATGATCATGATAATAATAATAAGTGTACCGAACTCTCTCGAAATATCTATGAGAAATTAGAAGCAAAGGAAAAATAGACACCATAGAAAGCAGAATACATAAAACAACAGTTTAAATATACAGTCGGCGGAACACACACTTGAACCCTCAGAGTAGGAACTGAACTCTGGAGTATTCCACCTCCCATATAACTATCATAGTAACTCTCTATCAGCACTTCTTTTTATCATAGTAATGATGCCATTCCTAGTTTACCTTACATTACTATCCAATACATTGAATGTGTGGGTTGAAGTATAAATGATAAATAATGAACATATTAACAAATGTATTATCGCCAGTACATGTTATCACATCACTATTTATAAGGATACAATCCCATGCACCTTTGATGTTCCACACATCTCAAAATAGTCTGCACTTTCGTTGGTTTCTCTTTTTTTCCTGTAGCGCATTCGAGTACAGTGTGAGTTGATATCCTCTGAATATGGCATTTTGGTTTCTTTTTCTGGTTACATGGTGTAACCATCTCTTTCGACTTCCAGTTTAGATCAATACCATTGTCTATATGTTCTTTTTAATACGTTTGTTTCGCAACACATTATATATGTTTTATATTATTTTGCAATTAAACTCAAC
The DNA here is from genome assembly GCA_963556195.1 of Sepiola atlantica. Taxonomy (NCBI): domain Eukaryota; kingdom Metazoa; phylum Mollusca; class Cephalopoda; order Sepiida; family Sepiolidae; genus Sepiola; species Sepiola atlantica. Next base: position 163,700,378 of record OY744523.1, read on the forward strand.
CGGAATATATGTGTTGTTTATTAATCATATACTACAAGCTTGTTAACTAAAAGTATATCTTTCAATTCTTACTGTTTTCCAACAAGGTGTTGGGTGAATATATATATATATATACATATATATATATATATATATATATATATATATATATATATATATATATATATATTATAGATATTAGAATAGAACAGTAAGACACAAGTAATTTTGAAAGTCATACAGAAAGATTACCAACATAGATTTCAAGAAATATTTTGAATAAATAATTAGTTATATTTCTAAATTAAGTCGTCAACTGTTTATTTCTCACATAGACACCCAGTGTGAGACAAGGAGAGAAGTAGAGATACATAGAGATACCAAGAGAGAGAGAGAGAGAGGGGGAAAGAGAGGGGAGGGGTGATACTATAGAGACAACGTAGATGCACATTAAATATCAGTATGTGCACAACAAATGGTTAATATGCTGTAACCGCATTTAAGGTTCAGTATTAAATAATACACCGGAGTACAACAATTCGAAAAGTAACTTCAAAACCCCACATTATTTTGATGTCTTATTAATGCTAAAGTTCTTATGTGTCATACGCATACTAATGTTTCTATGTATTATTTGCAATATAAAATTAGAGCTTTGAATAATTATAAATTGTGTACGTGATTTATACCTTAGCAGTATCGATATTTTTTCTTTTATATTTATTTATTGTGTACCTCCTTACATCAAATGGTATCATCCCTTGTCTGGAGCGATATACATTAAAAAAAGTGTGTTCATATAATTAAAGGTAGATACTATTTTATAGACACATATAATGTTAATTCAAAAATAGCAGGTTATACATATCATGTTATATCTTGTCCTTGATTCAATAGATACGAATGTATTACATTTTTTTTAGTTCAAAGATTATTAATATTAATTTAATCTCTAGATATACTTTCAAGAATAACTGAGATTTATATGAGAAATGCATCGTTCACTTATTATTCTATAGTTGTAAAGGTAATGTAGATAATGTTTAGCAAGAAGGAATACACACGTATGTTAAGCGCCAGAGAATAAAGGAACTCACAAGTAAGTAACGGACATATCTGATGTTATTAAAATAAGTACCTATTTATCAAGGACATATTTTACTCGAGGATACTCGGTTAATAAGATAGAATGATATTAAGATGCAAGTACGAACATTTGTGGGGACATGCCTAGATAGGAATTGTTTTGCATAAAATCTAATTGAGATCTGCGGTAAAGCAGTCCCGAGGAAATGTGTTTGACAGACGTGAAACCCTTGCGAAGAAACCGTGTTCGGAGAGATTTCGCGTGACACAAGGCACACTTAAGTTGACATTTAAGTTGTTCTTCGTTGTGATAGGAAGAGGAGTTCTCGCTGTGAATGTTTTACATAGTAAGTAGAGAGAGATTTTACAAAATTGAACCCGGGTTCGTGAAAATGAAAACACAGACAGAAAATAAGAACAAAAAAAAAACAAGAGAAAACGCACTCAGATTTTCTTAAGTTGTATTTTTTAAAACATAAATGTCTATTTTTAAAATTCTGTTATTATAATTATTGTATTCTCGTATTATTTTCAACCTTTTTAGTGAACAAATACGATGCAACAATTGACAAAAGCAAATACGATGAAACTGTCCTCCGCAGAATTGAAAGACAATTTTCGCTGAACCGTTTTCCGAGTTATAAGAGAAAGAGTCATTAGGCAAGGGAGGTAATAAAGAAAACCTCCTTAACGAGAGTTATCTGCCCCCTCCTTTGTTTAAATATGCCGAAAAAAGAATTGAAATATTACGAGACAAGGCACGGTTACTCTAATTCTTATTCACGGATTTCTGTCCCTTAGGAAACCAGACTAAAGGATATGAGTCAAAGAAACAGACAAGAAGAATACCGCATTGATAAAAGAATTTGTCTTCCATGTTCACAAATGCCGGGTTAGAGCACCATCCAGACCTCCACTGACATTATCTTTAGGATAAGCTCAGCCCACAGATAAATATCGGGGGGGGGTGAGGGCTCAAGTTTCGATGAATGTGAATCGCATTCAGGATCACACCTCTTACTGATAGGACGATCACCAAAGTGTCCCCGCATGTCATTGAACAGCGATAATAAAAAGAGGGTTAGACATTAGGTCAACTCAAACACAAGAAAAAGACGTATGGTAAATCACTATTCACGGAAAAAACAAACTACTAGATAGTGAGAGAGAGACGAGTAACGTCGATTCTGTGAGAAATTGGTTACATGGAACACATCGTCTTACAATAGATTTACAGGTTTATTCTGAATCCGAGCAACGAATCGTGTTCTAAGTGGCACCTCCCCAGTAGCACTGAAATTGTAGACATATCTGGCTCTTACATAATAAGATTATTGCATTATAGTCAGGTGTTTTCTATGGTGGTAGAATATGTTAACCATTTTCTATTTGTCCTAGCAACAGATTGGGTGTAAGTCTTTTATTTTACGTGTTGAATGAAAGGCAGTCTTTTGAGCAGTTATGAGCTTCATCAGAAAGATAGCCATTCATTTCGACTCGAGTAAAAAAGGGTCCAGGGTGGAAGGAAATAACATTGGTTTAAAAAGTGTTTGAAGTAAAAAGACACTCCCCTATTGCCCCACTTGCTAAGGATCAGAAGAGAGAAAATAAATGAGAGCTTTATCACCAGTGCTCTTCGATGAACTACCATCACTTCTTGTATCGTCTACGTAGATGTTGGCAAGTGATCAAGAACAACACTTAGGTGCATGGCAATTGTTTTATGTATGACATAGTAAAGCTCCTTACTCATGATACATACAAGACTGATATATATATATATATATATATATATATATATATATATATATATATATATATATATATATATATATATATATATATATGTCAGCACTGAGATGTAAAACACGGGTCACCGAAATTTTAAATAATGTGCATACCGACGAGGTATTTTGAATGAGATGCTAGTATTCCCCCTTAAAACAGCCCATTTCTATTCTGTTAAAATATGAGACAACCAGTGTAGCAGCTTCACAATAATAAAATAAGTGAGTTTAAAATATAATAAAATATATGTTAGATTAAATTTACTGTTGTGTTATCTTTATGAACAAATATGACAGTTACCAGGGAGTGAAAATATACACGCTGATGCGAAGAATGATAGAGAAAAAAGTACATACAGCAACTGTAACCCAATTAATTAAGTGGGTGTGTTTATAATATTAATTCACAAACAGAAATCAAAATTGAACGATCACATTTAAATCTTGATTTATATCGTTCCAATCATATTGTACTAATTTTAACTAGGTTAAATACTTAGGAAATTTTTCAACTTCGAATATTAAGACAACATAATTATGACAGTTATAAAACATGAAATGGCATTTAGTTTTGATACATTTATATTCAGACGTACACTGAGACTGACTGTAATCTAATGAGGAATCAGGATGACTTAATGAAGAGGAAAGGGGCAGAATGAGCTCTGATGTTACCCTTTTATAATATGAATATATGCATATATTTGCGAATATTTGTTTACTGTATTTGGAACGTGTAAGTGTCGGCTTCTGTAGAAAAACGTATTCAAATGATGCAATTGAGTCGCTAAGTGGGAATTTGGCCTTGACTCGCCAACGTTGGTAGCTAATAGTTCTCTGATTGTGTAATTGCTACATTAATTGACCACATAATCCTGATTGGACGTCGACATTTATTGACACAGAATTTTCAATTGCTAAAGACAACTAAAACCACAAGGAAATATGTACGAGTTTGATTAGTAATTCAACCAGAATGTGCTAATGTCGTCATGATTCTGTTGTACTAAAGAGGTATCTTCTGATCGGAAACGATGTAAGACATGGTTATTTTTTCTTTCCTTTGTAGTATGGGGCAGATACATATATTTTATTCAGTTAATCCTGCAACACATATTACACTATATGTATCTTCGTGTGTCCTTCGCCCTCTGTCTATTCGAACTATTTTAATCAATATATATATATATATATATATATATATATATATATATATACACATATTTTTGAGAAAAACATAACAATGGGTGTGTTAAAATAAATAAAATTTATTTTAATCTTATCTTTCGAGAATTACAATTATCCTTGTCAAAGGGTGGTTTTGTTTTTCTTCTTTTTCTTCATCGTCCGATGCGAATTGACTTCTGGGTCAGAAAATCACGTTATGGCTGAAGGCGAGAGACAGCAGGTTTTTACTCGAACAGGCTTTGTTGAACAACACAACATTTTCGTGTTTGCTAAACTTCTTGTTAAGGTTTTCGAGGGGTCAAGCAATCTTTCCGGTGTCAGGCGGCAGTCCATATAATATACCGCTAAATTTTTTTAATTTGGCAATTTTTCAAGCGCTTTCGATTTCTCTTGGTCGCCATTAAGAGTAGTTTTTCTTTAAATGAGACCATTTGATTTATTGTTTTGAAAGATATCGTGAAGAGTGGATGACGGAAAATCGAGTGTGGTGTGGTTAAGTTGATTATTATTTTATGTTTTAATCAAGTCTTCTCATTTAAAAAAAGCTACACCTAAAGATGACCAAGAAGGCCGAAAGCGCTAGAAAAATGGCTGAATTGCAAACTATCGGCGAAATATTAGATGGACTGCCGCCTGAAACTCGAAAGATGCTCGACGCCTCGAAAACCTTAAAAAGAAGTTAAGCAAACGCGAATAAATATTGAAAAGAAATATTGAAAACATCACATTTGAATGTTTAAACGAGTATTCAATAATAATCAGGTCTTAAAGCAAGGAATATGAAAAGCTTTCCTTCAGTCGATGGATTTAAAATGAATTGCTCTTCTCCACAGAAAGAAAACGCCAATAAAATTACTAATTTATTGTTGTTGGTATATAATTATAAATAAGTAACATTTATTTTTTATGATACTTAAAGCATTGTTAAAAGACAGTTTCTAGGGAAGTTTCCAATGTGGGCAGCAAGTCATTGTGACAATGCAAGTATTGTAAAACTGAGTTTGAATTCGGCATTAAGTAGTAAACTGGTTTATTCCAATAAAGTTCAAAAGTTAATGATGATCATGCTAACAGTTACACTTTCAAATGTTATTTTAAAATCATTTCAATATGCCTTATCTCAATGTTCTATTTATAATAGCGAGCATATCCTTATAACGTTTGGTATAATGCAAAATAAAATATAATATATATATATATATATATATATATATATATATATATATAAATGTATATATACTTATTACTGACAATATATGTATTAGCATATACTATTAGTGCCCTTTTACTTTGCAGTCTCTTTAAAAAATTCAGCTCGATAGTTATCAGTTAGTGAAAACAGAGAAAATAAAAGTCAGGTTAATATTATATTCGAATAACTATGTTTTTATTTTATCATTTTTATTTTTCTTATTTCAGATTTCCAAAAAACATAGCATTTCTGTAAAAAATATATCTAACAGAAATGTTATGTTTTTTTAGAAAAGTGAAAAAATACAAATAAAAATAATGTAATGAAAAATGGTTATTGAAATATAATATAAACCTGATTTATATTTGCTCTGTTTTCACTTATTGACAATCATCGAGATTTATTTTCTTAACATAATTATTTTTTTATGATTTTTTCAGAAGGAATACTTTTAACATTACAACAAGTCCAAATGTATATTTTCTATTAACGCACCTCATAATTTCTGATAATTAATACAATAAGACAATATGGTAAACATTCTAAATTATATCATGGGGATGATACTTTAAAGTTACTTCCTTAATAATCTCGACATTTAAGAAACAAATCCTTGATCTTATACTCGGGTTGTTAGTATTAGATTCTTGCCTTTTGGCAGAGCACAGCATTAATTCAATTATCTTGCATGTAAATGAACTTGTTAACTTTATGTGTGGTATAACACGTTTCTGCATGAATATTGCCGCGTTCAGTCTAGCTGAGCTCAAATGCCAAATCAATCGAAATGACTTATTTTAAGGTGGCGAAAAGTATGCTTAAATTTAATAGCACAGTACGAAAATTACACTTAATATTTCCACCTAAAAACTACATGCTTCGTACCAAGATAATCCATCTTTTTTTTGTATTTACGTACATTTATAGTAGAATGAAAATGAACATATGTTTAAATTATGTGTTGGTAATCGCACACAACACCACATACACCCCCCACACACACACACATATATATATATATATATATATATATATATATATATATATATATGTATGATCAGTTTAATTTACACAAATTTGTACAAAATCTGTGACACTGGCATGCCGATGTAATCAATCAACAGTTATTATAAACTAAGGTCTCATCAGGCAGAGTTAGAATCCGATCTTAACATTAGATCATATTTGTAAATAATGCTTTTCCACATATGATCTAATGTTAAGATCGGATTCTAACTCTGCCTGATGAGATCTCAGTTCATAATAACTGTTGGTTGATAAGATCGACATGCCAGTGTCGGAGATTTTGTACATGTCTGTGTAAATAAAAATAATCATATATAAAAGCTCTATTTTACATTGAGCACTTTTTATAAACCCGGTTTAAATTATTTGGATTACTACCCTGTGGATGTTTTAGCTGGATTAGTATTATCATTATATATATATATATATATATATATATATATATATATACATATATATATATATATATATATATATATATATATATATATATATATATATATATATATATATAACTACTGTTTACGAAAGAGGACACGATTGTGTCCTGAAAAACACGATCTGCAATTGTTGGTGTAAGTCGCGGTTTTACTTTGAAAACAATCAATCATATCTGCAGTCGCCTCTATATCAATGATCCCCCCGATATATACGGTATGTAAAAAGATATAACATTCCAATAAGTGTGAATAACCATTCATTATTGAACTGGATCTAAAGACACCGTTGAATTCCTTCAAATTGTCTGGAGTTATTCAGGTCGATTATAGGTTATGCCCCCAAAAAACTTATATTTATTAGAGCGTGAAATAGCACAATTCGTTTAAAATAGTGTGTGGCCATTTTATAAAAACACAAATAAATAACTTAAAGAATAGCTCAATTAAAAATGTATGAAAACATATTTACACATTTAAATAATAATGTATTTTAGAAAATTGTAAATAAAATATATTTCGATTCGTTAAAGTCGCTTATCTTTCCCCGACAACAATTAATATTTTATTTCACTCAACCTTATATGGAAATCGGATTTTTTATTTTTATTTTAAAGAAAAATATTGAAACCATGATGTATTTAAACGTGAGTATTTCTAATATAAATTGATCCATTAATGGAATTACACAAACATGGCCGGGCGAATACTCTTACAAAATAACTGGAAGTAAAGGATATTCAGTATGACAAATTTAATTAAAATGTATCACTCTAAACGTAAATATTTTTGTGTGTTTCTATCTAAAATAAGAAATAAAATACAGAAGACAAAACAGCTGTCTATTTTCTCTCAGGTGTATCAAACTCTGTCATAATGAAAAAATGGAGCGAGTTGTACTTTAATCTGGTGTGTCAGGTATATAAGTGATGGTTGTACGTAGTTTGGTCTGCTAGACAGGGATACTAGTTAGAAGGCTCTCTACGAATATTTCATGTTGAAATGCAGCGAAGTATACGTCGTAGACGCAAAAATGTGAATGCACATTTATATACATAAGCTATATATATATATATATGTATATATATATATATATATATATATATATATATATATATATATATATATATATATATATATATATATATATATATATCAAAATATACATAGTTTAAGCGCCCGAAAATTGTTTCAAAGCTCTGCCGGCTTCTTATCAAGGGAAATACTGAATTATCTCGTCAGTTATAAAAGCGAAAACACCTTAAAATAAAACAGGAAAAAAGAGGGAAAAGGAAGGCTATGAGAAAGAAAAAACTATCTTACATATTAGACCTGCGACAGACAACTCGGCCAAACTCAATAGACAGTCAACGTGTCAACACATTATGCCATCCCCAGAGCAGGGAGAACACAGAGATAATTGAATAGATCCCTTTATAAGAGGCTTTGAAACAATTGTCGCGCGCTAAAACTATGTTTATTTTAATATAAATAGCTCTAATATATATATTGAGCACTTTTGAAAAATATTGGTTTTGTTCATATTTTTAATATTTGAATTGAATTAATTAATATATATATATATATATATATATATATATATATATATATATATCAATATATATATATACATCTTCGTTGTATAGATGTATCAGTTTCCTTGGGGGAAATATGGCAAAGTTGACTAGTCAGGATTTCAGATTCTGCGACATGTGGTACATCTATAACTATACACCCTGGTGATTTATAGTTAAGATGCAGTCTTTATGGGTGGTGATATTTAAAACACATATTAATAATAAATAATTATTTAAACCTCCCCCCAAATGTAGCGGATTCTGCAAAATCAATATAAAAAACAGCCGTCTAAATTAATAGTACAAAGTTACCGGACCTTACTTTAGGTAGTGTTACTGTGTTCATATAATGCATATATATTTGTTTTCCTACTTTTATCGTCTATATATATATATATATATATATATATATATATATATATATATATATATATATATGTATGTATATATATATATATATATATATATATATATATATATATATATATATATATATATATTACAGTAACTGTGGCGCTATTATGTCGAATGTAGGTAAAAAAAATACTTCAGTTTGGTGTTCGGATCTTGCGACTAGTAGGGCAATAGTAAGTAACCACACTGACACTTCCTGGTTAAGATGAAAATATATGATGTAGATAGTAAACTATATAAAGTATAAATAATTACATGTATGTTGTATAACATCTTGATAATAAGGACTCATTCTTATAAGAGTACATCTTTTGGAACAGTTTCCTTAAAAGTAGTTAGCGAATACACAGACACACAGACATGAAGACTTCATTAATGTGAGTGCTCATATTGCGTTTAATGCTAATACTGACGGAAATAAAAAAAATGAAAATAATAAATTGTATTTAATTCTTTAAATTAGGACATCTTTTTTTCCTTTTTAATTAATTTCAGGCATTGTAATTAATTACTAGCAGGTTTCAACATTTTTAAAATCGATTCTCCCGTCAAGTGTTCGCCAGTAATGCAATGAATCACTTCAACCACAAAGGGAAAACATGTCTCTTTTAAATTACATTTCACCTTGACCCAAGCGAACTGCAGGCGGTTGTTCTGCCGTGACGAATGTGCTTCTCCCCGCATGGAAGTGGAAACACTATTGACCCGCAAGCGTCACTTGACCTCCCTACATATTCAGAGTAACCTTTAGATAATATCAGAATCCAGCCTCGTGACTATCATGTACACATAAGGGCGGCTTGTCTCAAACAAACACAATGAGTTTGTCCAAAGGCCTCGCTCACAAGGGACTTAGTATTAATTACGTCCGAGTCTCTGTAAATGTGATGTAAAGTTTGCTATCTATCTCATGTCATACTAGCTCTCATACCCGTGATCAGCCGTGTTCGGAATATTTCATATAACGAATTATTTGAATCAAGTTCAACCAAGTAATAGTGAAATGTGTATAGAGGTAGAGTTTACATGTTTAAAATTATAGATTGAAAATGAAATATTTTTCCTACTAAATTTTTCATCTAGCAATCGTAACAATCCATTGGCGAACTTGACGAACAAGTGGCAGCTATTAGCTAGAATTACCTCATCTCAGAAAAAAAAAAACGTATGCTTTTGCCTCGCTTGTTGAACATCGATTCTAGAAAGTACACGTACACACTACACAAAGAGCATCTTTACATATCGACCACGTATGACCGACGGTATTTGCTATCACTTTAAGACGGGCGTAATGGGTATGGACAAAAAGGCACTCTAACCCTCGACGGACTTAGGGTTATTCAGTGATTAAGATAAGTATTTGTCGGTGAAACATTCCCGACCGATTAACGTACAACGGTGATACGATGTTACATTTAATACGGCGTGTTTTGAGGTAGAACTATACGGGATGATGAATATTGCGTTATTGCATTTAATAAACTGTCCCCGTAGAAAAGCATACGACTTAACACATTTCCAGTTGCGAACACGTTGTTTCAATCAACGGAGACTGTATTTCCCTCTTTGTTACTTTGTTGACATATCTTTAGTCGATATTTCTAATGAACTTCCGAGTCCAAGGTATGGAAAAAATGTGAGTCACTTCAAAATGTTTTCTTTTAATTTCGGATGGGTCTGACAGACTTTCAGGTTAGTAGGTTTAATTACATTTTACTCCGAAAAAAATTCGCTTTTGTCGTGCAAATTATGCATGTTACAGACATGAAGTATAACTATATTTACTTTGAAGAAGTCAGTGACTGCGTACACATTCAGATCTACAGTGAGTTTACAGATTAACCTGTTCTGATATAGCGACGTAAGTGATGGATGTTAAAATTAAAAGTCATCTTGCCAGTAAACTTATGTCACAGGTGATGCATTGTGCACTTGCTAGAATTCCTGTATTCATAAGAAAACACGCGGTTAACCTTTCACATGTACAAGGTGAACAACCTCTAAAAATAGATATACATGTATATACTGCGAAACTATCAAATTAATAATTTTTAACGAACGAAGGCTGCTCAGAATTTGTAATTTTTATAAGAAATGCTAGAACACAATTAAAGGATATCTAAATAGATATACATGAATAATATATATATATATATATATATATATTTATATAAACTGAAGTAACGAAATCTGTAACATTAGAAAGTTTTTGAAAATAGGCATGTCGCTATCATACCACCCACTTTGTTCGTCTCTGCTTGTGGTTCATTTTTCTGTTCTCTTCCTCCATCCGTTTTTCTCACACCTTTTTCGTACGAAAACATGAGAATCTAAGTAGATCTGTTTTTATATGTGGATATTTTTTTTTCAAATATTGTATAAAGCAATTATATAGTTGTGTCTATTAAGTGTAATAAAACGCCCACTGGAGACACATTAAAAACGATTCATTTAAAACCCTGAAAACAAATATGAAAGTATATATTTACTTCATTCATTTATTATATTACGTTAATTTAAATATGAAGAATTAGTGTAAAATATGAATAAATTCTCAAAGTTTTATTTTAACTCTTAAAGGTATTTTTATATAATACATCATATATGCATCGATAAAGAACTAAGAGTCTACCGTAGCACTGGCAATATTCCAATTGTTGATAGGAGTGATACCACAATACGAAGAGCTTTGTCGTTAGATAGAAAAAATATTAATCATAAAGTGCACAATTCAATGCAACAGAATGTAATTCAAGCGATGTCAGAGAGTAAAAGAATTATATCAATATTAGGATATTTCTCATTCCCCCAGTCCAAAAGCAAATTAGTGGCCTACCCCTCATCTTTCTTAATATTTTTCGCAGACAAAACTTACTTCTTAGAAAAACAGAAAGACACATAATCAGGTTTAGTGCACACGCAGATTTGGTGTAAAACAATTATCTATTTAATAATAACTTTCTTTTCTTTTTTGTAGACATACACATACATCTCATTGTTTTATGTTTTTATTTTTTTCATGAACGTCTCTCCACATTAAGCATTAAGTCACTTGATGTAAGGGGCTAACAAGAACAGATGATGATTATCTCAAAGACAAGAGATGTCTGTTAGCCTTAGTCATGAGAATACCAATGATGTAGCAAGTAGGAAAACCGTCAGAAGTAAAAGAGGTCCACGTGCCTGCAGTTCTAGGAAAAAAAGCTAGTGGAATAGAAAGCAATATTACAATGAGATATCAAAAGAGTGAATTTATGTACATCACTAGACTAACGAGTCCAACAAAAAATAAGGAATAGATTATGCATGTATAGGATTTAGAGTGTTATTCTAAATACGGCGCGGATACGAGTAAAAATGTTGACTTTAGACTAACAGATAAAACATACATAAAAGGTAGACACGAACACCGAGTTGGATTTTAAACGTTCAGAGAGGAGAATATGTTTTTTAAATGATGAAGATTGAATTATTTGTACATTGCACAGAGAAACTTATTTACAAGCCTGCATTTTATGTTCCACCATATTTTTTAAAACGACAAAATCTATCGATTTTATATTTCACCAGCTTCAAAATATATATATATATATATATATATATATATATATATATATATATATATATATATATATATATATATATATATTTAGATGTACAGCTTTTAATTGTAATTGAGTAACTTCTTGTAATTATTAATGCACATAGTTGTGTTACATAATTAGTGGACACTTATTTTATTGCAATTAATGTTTTGAAGAATGCCATGTTAGAATTGAGACAGAGTCTAACATGTGCTACTTATTCTATGATGACGTCTCTGTAAATCACCTTCACTGCAACCTGTTTCAACATAGCAGGTAATGCAATGAACTTGGGAACCTGCGATGAATAGGAACTTAGAGTGTCCTAATAGATTCCGAGTTTAGATATATAATTATGTTTGTTGTGGCTAATTATGATCATTAAAATGGTTCATGTGAATTATGTTACAGTGAAATAGTTGAATACTAAGATTAAGTCATGAATGGTATATTGTCCTGTTGTATGTAAATAAAATATACTATTTAACCTATATATTGTTTTCCGACAGTTATTATATGTGATGCCATAAACACAAATGAAAGATTGCCTCGATTCACAAAATAGTAATGCTTCTTCATATCCTTTTGGTTCCAAAAGATTAGAGTTCTCACCAAGGTTTCAATTTTCTTTTAACGCCGGATGTCACTGTAAATCTTCAGCTGAACTCGGACTATATTTACTTGCTTGCTCTCAAATACAACGTTACACACAAATCCATTTTAAATGTAAGAGATGCACATATTTTTAATAATAGGAGAAGTATCTATGAGATGAAAAAATATTGCTCAATTTTATATGATTCTATCTGAACAAAGATAGAAGGCATGCTAGAGTTTGGTTATTGGCAAAACACCAGGAAGTCCAATTATTGAACAACATTACTGGTTACCGTTGAATCACATCGCACGGCATCCGCGGTTATTCATCTTTCTATTTGCTATGAATGCACACCTCATCTATTACTTTCCAATATTTCTTCTCTTTTCTCCTGACTTTTTTAGCAATCTTTCACGTGTTGTTATTCTTTATTCTGATGCTTTGATTAGTCATGTAACATACACAGAATGTACGATATGTCCACACAGTAAACTACTTTTTTATTTTGGTTGTATTTTCCACACGTAATGCCCGACTATTTTTTGAAGCACCGCACGTCGAAATATTTTACTCAATGCTTTGAGCAACAGAAGATTTACTATACTTCACTGTCGAAATTATTTTATTACAGAAGAATATTACAAGTGAAATATTAATTTTACGAAGATGTAATCACTTCGTAGAACTTACCTTCTTGTTTAATATCTGTAATCGTATACGCATCTAACTACTTCTCTATATACATGTATCCGTATCTGTAAAAATAAAAATAAAATTATTAACAATATATTCAGTTTGTAATAAAATATGAGGTCAAACAATGAATATAAGATAATTCAGTTTTAGATAACATTTTAAGAGATAAAATAAATGTTCGGTTTCGCAGAGATTAAAGAATTGCTTGAATCGAGAGGTTAATGTATTTAACTTGGACTTCTGCATTTTATAAGATATTGCTAGTTATATAAAATTTATATAAGTAAAGGATATACATATATATATATATATATATATATATATATATATTATAAAAACAACTATTTACCTTATTATTAATTGAAGCGTGCATAGAAAATATTTTTACATTTGTTCCGAAATTATTTTTCTTCGACCTCAGTATTTAGAGGATAAACTATTTCAAATGTCGATTTATGTTTTTTTATAACGACATACGAAAAAAAAAAGTGTTATGATAAAATACGCTCGCCTCAAAAAATATTCCTGAAACTTATATAACAAACATGGACACAATAAAAGAAATGAATTGTCACATAATAGTTCAAGTAAAAGTATTTTTCAAATACAGTTAAACTTCAATAAATTCGGGAAACATTGCTAAAAAAAATAGAACGGATGCTTAACAATAACACGGACAATACATATAGAAGAGGAGGCATGTGAGATACTAATAAAACAACTCCAAATATATTTAATATTAAAGTGTTTATTATCTATAAAATATATCGTTTCGGGTGTTTTACTCTCATCAGTGCAGGAGTGGTGGTTGTAGGTAGTCGCATGGGATCATACGCAGTTCATAAATTTTGGCTACCAACAATCAGCACCTACAGTATTTGGGACACAACTACTCGTAAGTGCAGGGCAAAGCTTGCATTATTGGCAACAGTGCCAAACGCTCGTGCGGATATATATATATATATATATATATATATATATATAAAGTAGATAGATAGATAGATAGATATTGTTAGATGTGTATGTATTTACAGTCAAAATAACTTATGGATTATTATGATTTTTTCAACAATTGTTCGGCGTAAGGTTTGATAAGTAGAATATATCTAGTTCAATGTTCTTTCGTGAAGAAGTGTGAACAGTATGTGAGCACTGTGAGAATTTTATGAACACAAAAATACTAACGATTTTTGTTAAATTAAAACATTAAGTAATATACAGATACCTACATGGCAGTGTTTTCTAAGTATTTAAAGAGTTTGGGGATGTATAATATGTGTACACCGTCCCGTTTGAAAATTTAAATTTTTTAGTTGCGGACTAAAAGTTAATGATGTCTAATCCATGAACATTTCTTACCCGTAAAATATTTAAGGTGGGCCATATTTTAATGCTACATTTACTTGTCATATACTTACGTATTTTCCCACAGTCTGAACTGGCAACATTTAATAACAAAGGAATTCATTTGTGTTATGACTTCAATGAGTGAAATGTTGTTTGAAATTTAAGTGTATTATACTGACCTTATTCAATTGATTAGACCAATCAAAATTATTTAATAAGATATTGTTTTAACAGTCATTAATAATATATCAGTCGGACCATTTACTAATAATATTCCAACGTAATATTTATCGTGCATCAGTATATAAAATATATATTTTATTTAATACTTAGGGCAATTGTTGATTGTCCTTCAATAAATAAATAATGGCATATTGATACCTGCTGTAGGTTGTATTTTCCTCAACAATAGTTTAGAATTGTACGCGTAAAAGAAGGAAAATAATATGTTCTCTTGATTTGCATTTCTAAAATTAAAATGCATGCCCCCGGTGGTTCTATTGCATTTTTCTTTATTAAAATAAAATATCAAGGCGTTTTTAATGCAATAAAGCAAATTAAAACCTAATATGCAATGTGTATTGCATTGTTCAACGATTTCAATTATTGTAGTATTGTACTTGCGCTTTAAACCAATTGTTAATATAGTGTAACTACGAGTCAGAAAAGGTTATTTACAAAACGTGCAGTACTATATGATGTAGGATATGATTCTCTCACTGTTTTCCCCGATGTGACACCGACGGTTTTTCTTTATATCGAACCACGTAATTTATATGGACTTAAAGAATGAATTATGTATTTAACCCACGTTTAAATTGTTCACATGTTGTAAGCCATTGCCTGGTCAAGGCTTTACTTATTTTTTCATTTCATCATTAGTAGTAAGGATTTTATATTTAATTTCAAGAAAACCGCCACTTAGAACTGATCATTACTAAATTCATTTATCAATGGCGACACGTATCCATTGGGACCTTGTGAGAATAACATTCAATCAATCATTATCTAAATACATTCGGAAACTAGTTTGGAAGTTTCGAAAATATCACATGTAATGATACTGATTGTATAACAAACAACCGGACCCACTATTATTTTGTCTGTATAGTAAAGCAATTCACAGTCACATAATCGATTATTCGCATTTTAAACTGATTTGAACAAATATTCAAATGTTAGTTAGATGTTATTTAATAGTAAAGGTTACTTAAAGTATAACCAGGCACACTAATACTGTAATATTGAAGCGATAACAAACTAGCTACATTTGTAAACATATCGCAGTATTCAAAATTGGCGGAAAAAAATCCGTTTATGTTTCCAATCTTTTTATATGAGAATTGCTTAGTTGGGTTGTTCCAATTCTTAGTATTATTGTTAACTTTTACTCCTAGAACGTTTCGGCCGATGTAAACTCTTACTTTCGTCACGTCCATCTTGCTGTATACGAGAATCATTATATCGAACCTGGATATCTCGAACTAATAACAAACAGATCGCTTTATTTAACCTTTTAGGTAGATTGTTCTCGGTCAGTCAGTCATGACACGTGCCCTTACGGATACATATGTTAAGTACAAATCAATTCTCAGTGACAGTGTTTGGGGTTTAAAGGTTATATATACACTACATGCGATCATTTTATTTTCTAACGGGCCACAGTTCATCAATACCAAGGAGCAACTCGAAGACACGGGTAAGTCGTCTGTGTCATGGGGAATTTTAAACAAACACTTTGCCAATCGCAGACAAAAGTTTAATCTGGCCTGAATTGAATTACTTAATGAGACGACTCTTCCATAATTGCTTAATATTTACGTTGGTACGACTATTATGTAGTCAACGAGGAAGCAGTCGCGTGGTATTACGTTCCACATACGGACTGTTCTTGAAAAGAAACTCTGCTCATGGATGTTTAGTTCAGTTTTTGTACACATGAAATAAATAAAAAAATGTGTTTACACTGGTTGTAAAAAGACGTGGTTTTCTGTTGAAGTTTTACTAGGAAATCCCCATAGATGGTAGTTACGGCGAGCTCATAATATAAAAATAAGGATAGATAGAGAAAGATTAGCAACGCTGGAATTATTCTACAGGAAAGAGAAAAATACAACTCCCATTAGATTTCGAAATCAGGGTTGTACTCTATAAAGGCAGAGAAGTGCATTGGCTGTCACCCCCTCCAGATGTGAAAATAGTACTACATCGTAGGGCGTACCTGACTATTATAAAGGTAAAGAATTGTATAAGGAGTTGTATAATTTTTGGAGCAGTAAAATGGTTCAACAGTATGACATTGATTGCGGGCAGTAGTAACGCAGTGGCAGTGGTACATTCAACCAATCACTTATATCGACCTCTAGACATTAAACATTCTGTTTAAATATGGGATGTAACGAAATGTTCGATATAAATAATCTAAGACCGTCCC
>OY744523.1:163722722-163777722 GCA_963556195.1 Sepiola atlantica
ATAGTGTTTGAAATAAATCATTTTAAGTCTCCATCCAATAATATTTAAGCATACTTAAAACTACAAATAATTAGTCTTCGCAAGTTAATGAGTAGTAAATTAGCATGTTATTTCATATGCTCGACGTTATTTTGAAAATATAATTAAGTTGTCATAAAACAATTCGTGAAGTTACTTACTTGCAGCTACAGAACATTTGAAAACGCCTTAGAAGAAAACATTCATCGGTTATTGCATTCAATATAACAGAGCGTGAATAAAAATGCAGTTTATTATTTTGCATATCCGTGTTTTAATAGATGCAATACAATGATAGCCTCTTTATATACTCATATTATGAATTTAGTCACAGTCAGCGGTAATATTGTAATATTAGACTACTGCAATATAAAACAATCTGACTAAAATGTTTGCATTACTTAAGTAAAACGATTCCCCCTACACCATAAACACATATGAGATAAACACTTACTTTGTGGCGCAAGGATTATACAAGCAGTTTTGATGCTATACCACTTAACCTCGTTAATGACTTGACTCGATTTCGTGCAACTTCAACGAGGTCACTTCTCGACATTCAATGTCAAACACGTATGAGCATACCGCTGTACAATAAGCAGAAAAAATACTAGTAACGTCACATTGGCTTTCAACGAACTTCGACGTGTGCTTATTGAAATAATAAGGTGCTTGATAATGTGTGACGCATTAATTCTATATTTCCGAATATTAAACAATTAAGTCAATCTCTCGGTACTCTAGAAGAAAGTTAGCTTTATTTTTGCTATATGATTCATTTTACGATACTAAACTAACCGGTTATAGTCCTACAGCGTAAGTGTTTAAGGGAATGAGTTTTTTGACAGTTACACCATATCATCGCTGATACGATTTCGTCTACACACATACTTTGAGGTGGTAAAACAAGTGGAAATGCGAGACATGACAGATCTAGATTGTAAAACGGGTTTGGCAATCGTCGATAACCGGACGATCGCAATTGTCCTGCAGAACTAAATAAAAAACCTCTGTCGATTGAAGAGGTCTTTGTTTGTACTTTACATGAGTCAGTTTTAACCGGTTTTTATTTCAGAAACGTATACATTCTAATATACTTGGGAAACAGTATTATAGATTCAAAATGGTGTATGATAAGCGAACACAAGAAATAAGATAAGAGGTTTCTAGTTCAGCTGAGGATATTTTGAATAGTCAAGAAATAAATTTTTATGTAACTCGAAAATAATGTGCGTTTAACAATTTCGTTTCGAGTTTTGCAAAATAATGCTGGAATATGTGTTCACTTTCTTTAGTACAAAAACGTAAATAGAAAATCATCCACGTGTACGTATCTCTCGTTTCATCTATTTGTCTCTTTGTCTAACCTATCTCTATATTAAAATGTACATATATATATATATATATATATATATATATTATATATATATATATATATATATATATATATTTGAATAGATTTTTTGTGGTAAAAATTTTTATTATACATTTAAATAAAATAAGTGGAGCCATCTTGGAAAAAGGGCCATATCACAAGTAAAAAGTAAGAGAGAAAAAAAAAAAAAAAAAAAAAAAATGTTTTCAAGTATAATTATCGAATAAAACAATTAAGATGTTTCGTTACGAATAAAAGTGGAAGAAAAAACAAAAAAAAAAACAAAAACAAAACCCAACCCAAGGTACCTTTCGTCCGACAATTTTCAAGGGGGAACGTCGGTAGAATATCGTTTTAAAATAACAAAAAAAATTTTTCTTTTTTTTTTTAAAAAGATGTTGTTTTTTTTTACAGGGGGAAAGAGAGAAGAAAAAAAAATTATAAAGAACCGTGGAGAGCAAAAAGAACAACAAAAAAAAAACACACAATAAAAAAAAAGGAAAAAGGAGAAAGAAAAGGCCACAAATCACAGGAAAACTTAGAAACAATCACACAAAATGGATAAAATGATAATCGACACACTGCAGGCAAACTTTTTTTTATTTTTTTTTTTAATTTTTTTTTTTATAGGTCTCTAAAAAGATCTAATTTATGAGACAACTCCTTTTGCCTGCAGAGTAAGGGTTTTCGTCTGGTAACGCTCACGGCCTCCAGGACCTTAAGATGGTGTTTAGAACGGGCCTTGTGCACAATACGAAACCAATCATCGGTATAGTTCTCGCCACATTTTTTGTTATCGTATAGGTGCTGTCCAATAGATGACTCATGGACCTGTGAGCGTTCAAATGTACTTTGTAGACGTCCGGATCTTCGTTGCAAAGATCCGGCTACGTCCGTCGATGCATTTCTCCTCAGGGCGCGTGAATTACGAAAACAAGCCGGGATGTGTTGGGCCACTCTCACTCCCAATCGTTGTACTGTACGACCGACATAGTCAGCTTCACACTGACATTTAAAATGGTATACTATGTGGCTTTTTTGAAGTGTCGGTAGTACGTCCTTCTTGAAAGCTGGGAAAGCAGTCCTTGTGTGGAACACCACTCGAGGCTGTACTGCGAAATAGCACCGTGAAACAGCTGAAGTGATTTTATCCGAAAATCCCTTACTGGTGGAACCAATGTAAGGCAATTTCAGATAAACCGGACATTTGGGTGGACCAATGAAACTGTCGCTTTTAAATTTCGCAAGCTTTGTACGTATGCACCTGGAAATTAGTCCCTCCGGGAAACCATTATTAGCAAGAATTTCTGTCAACTTTTTCAGTTCAACCGCAACAGGGATTAATGTTGATCAACATGTTTTCAACTTCTCAAACGCCACTCTCTCTCATACCGAGAAATCTGTACTTGCCAGAGGTTTGGATGTGGGTATTCCCCAACTCGGGATTGATAAAGAGAGTATATTTGCTGAATTCGAAATATTACAATCTCAACTCAATCATCATGAGCCGAATTCTAATGATGATGTTCTTCACATGAAGGCTAGATTAGCTGAACTAGCACATAAGTTCGCTAATTCTCCCATCAATTCCCAGGAATTTGCTTGGAATAAGATTAACTACCAGGCTGCCAAACTTCTTAAATCCAATAAAGAAATCTACATCACAAAACCGGACAAGGGTGCCGGTGTTGTCATTCTTAATAGTAATGACTACACCGAAAAAATGTTGAGCATTTTGGATGATGAAACTAAATTTAAAAGGCTTGGTGACGTGTCAGTTGATAATACCTCAAGTACTGAAGTAAGGCTTCAAAAACGCCTTCTTCAGTTACATAAAAATAGATTTATCAATAAGGACACGTTGCATTTTATTATAACTTTAAAAGAAATATAATAAACTGTATGATCTTCTGTAAATCTTATTTTCTTTTCTGTAATAACACGGGTTGCTTTATTCTTCAATAAAATCTTCTTTCTGTAAACTAAATTTTTCTCATTAAAAAAGAGATGTTTATCAATTAGCTTCAAAGATGTTAAATAAATCTTCGCTTAAGCATTTTGTTCTATGCAAATTCTTTGTAGTTGCCAAACAAGTGAAACATTTAGAGAAGCAGTATATTGACTGTAAGGATGGTAGTTATATCCTGTGAGAATGCACCGATCTTTGTAGATAAACAAATGGTACACTCTGTAGAAGTTAACAATGTTTAGATAAAATCATTGATTTACAACTTGTAACAGCGTCTGCCTCATAGTCATGAGATTTGAATCCTCTACTATCAACAAGTTAGTCGTAGTGTCGATTCCGTATGAAACCGATTCTTATCTAATTGCAAGCAAGAGCTATTATACAACAGCACAGTTTTGCTGTGGATATATATATATATATATATATATATATATACAGGGTGATTCATAAGTCACTTAGCTATTTAAAATGATTACCATATGAAGCACAAACACACTTTGAACTTTTGATAACTGTTATCTTACTCTCTAATTATTGATATTTGTTATTTTAAATTTGTTCGTTTTTATCTTTGTTTCTATATATATTTATTTTTATTTATTTATTTAAATTTGTGTAAATCATCACATGTTCTTTTTTTTCAGGCAGTATGTCATTTACAATTGAAGAGCGAATTTTTATTGTTATTCATATGGCCAAATTTTATGAATCTCCCACACTTGTTGAAAGGCAATGAAGACCTCAAATCAAAAGACACTGCCGAGTTTGATAAAATTAATCAATCAACTATGCAACAAAGAGTCGTAAATTCCTTGCAAAAAAGAATGGAGCTATGCATGCAGGACGAAGGTTGACATTTTGAAAATATGCTGTAATTTTAAACTCCCATAAATGAATTTGTTGAAAACACTTTCTGTTTTGTATTACCGTATTTTTTAAATTTAGAATTCAAAAATAAATAGCTAAGTAACTTATGATGTATGTATGTATATATATTATTACAATTCTAAAGTTCAAGCACGGTAATTGAAATTCTTTAACCCATGGGTTTTGAATATATATATATATATATATATATATATATATATGTATATATATATATATATATATACATGCATGCATATATACACATATATGCTTACACATACATACATATACATACATATAACAATTATACGAATTTAAAGTAAGTGATGTGTCTATAAATAATGATAATCTATTGTAATGATGTAAATCTAAATATGCTGAATTATACAGATGATGGATCACACAAAAGTGTATGAGTATAAATGTAAAGGAAAAGAATGTCATTATCATTAGCTTTCAGTATTCTTTTTCAAAATATATTAACCGAAACGGCATTTTTTTACGGTGACTTTTCTAACATTCAGATTTTCTGAGCCAAACACAGTTTTAGCATATATATGTGCATTTATTTTCAAAGTCATATTTTACTGAGTTTAATCCTCTGATAAAAAAGGGTTTCTTTAAAGATCCATGAGTTAAGGATAATTACACTACTTTTGAACGTTTGATGTCTTAAGAAATATTGTATTCATAGAATTGGTCATTTTCATCTTTCATCTTTTGTAAACACACACACACACATACACACACATATCTCTCTTTCTCTCTCTCTCTCTCTCTCTCTATATATATATATATATATATATACACACATATATATATATATAGATATACGGAAGACTTAATTTATAATAAATATTCGTATTTGATTAAGATAAGCACTTCTCTTATCTTGACGACTAACACACCTTGTATCTATTCATATATTCTCATGATTTACCCCATAATCAGAATAAAACTGTTTTTATTAATGTAAATGTAATGTAATATAAAAAATAAAATCGAATTTATTGGACAAAACTATATGAAGTTCATCGATACATATAAGGAGACAGCTGGTTACTATTTACATTAATATGCAATCTGTCTGCTTGTAAAACTAGCTTTAAATATTGAAATAATAGTTATCGTATTGCAGATGGGTTTTTTATAGAGCAGACCACTGACAGAGAATACGGCTTTTTATGTGTTGAGTATTGATTTACTCCTCTCCAGGAGTTAGGCACAAGGCCAGTTTTTATCTAACTCCCACAAGTAAGATGTGACCCAAGGTCGGGTCGGGAAAGTGGGGTTTTAAAAGCCAGCGCCCGAGAGGTGAGCACGCTGGCCATTAAACATTGGCTTGGCAGCCCCACAGCATTACCCGGTAAGGGCGCCTCAGGCAATAAGCAAAAAACTTACTCCTCCCCAATGAGTTGAGGCGAAGCCTAAGAAGGGGGGACCGCCTAGAACTGCACAGGACAGACCCATAGACCGGCATAAATCAAGCCCGAAGGCCAAGACAATACCAATCCATGGGGTCCAGTATCCATCGAAACATATACTACACTTTGATCTTAGCCAAAAGGAAAGCGCCGTTGGTACAACTCTTGTGATGATGGCGAAGAGCACGACTTGGCGCAAGGTGAAACACTCCTCGATGTGAATTCCCGTTGATTGTATTGCACGCCCGAATAAGGTCTATTCGCACCTCTGCTGCTCAAGTGAGAATATATTTAGTTTTAACGGCCGATTTTAGTAGGATATCGTAGGGAGTCGTTTACAAATCATGGGAGTCTACCGTGGAACACACTCCGGCTTTGCGATATCATCTTCTACATAAGGGTTTCTTGGATAGAAAGGGTCGTACCAGACTTATGCATAAAGGATAGCAATTGTTTGCTTTTAGCTTTAGAAAACAAAAAAATCTGGATCAGGTGACCCTCATGGCTTTGTTTGCTATTTCGATACAATAGCGTGTTGCTTTGAAAGGGTTGTCTACGACTATATGAAGGAAAATAGCATCAGACACGATATTGAGTGGTTTAAGTAGGAAACTGATAGAGAGTAAACACTATATAGATTGCCAAAATTTAAGAAAAGTTTAATAATCGTAAGATTCTAGGCAACCTATTTTACAGAGATGTATGTTTCTGTGGCATAGACTCACATTTTCTTGCGATCACTATCGGATAAAAGTATATTATAGATATATTATGCCAATGTACAAGACGAATTGTCCTCACACAAAAGTTATATATATATATATATATATATGTGTGTGTGTGTGTGGGTGTGTGTATGTGTGTGTGTGATTTTTGTCTGTTAGAGTTCGGTATATATAAAATGTTGCCAATAATATTTTTAATTACATTGTCGGCCTTTCCCTACACTCTGATGAGAAGAGTTTATCTTTGAAAACCATGGATTAAGGATATGCAGCTTTTGATTTTCTTATAAATATTGTATCTTTACAAGTGTTTATTCTATTCTTTTATCTCTAGAATTGAGTGCATTCTTCAATATATTGAGCTTCATATTATCACGATAGATTATTATTATTATCAAACGATAATTCAATTATCGTTATTTAATTCAACATTTAAACATTAAATATATATATATATATATATATATATATATATATATATATATATAGAGAGAGAGAGAGAGAGAGAGAGAGAGAGAGGGACAGAGAGAGAGAGAAAGAGAAAGTGAGAGGGGAGAGAGACAGAGATATGGAGATATATAGAGAGACAGAGAGATGATGTCTATGTTTAGAGCTTTCCTAACACATACGTGTTCATTGGAACTGTCGTTTTCAAAGTGCAGCATTAGACACATATGGACACTCGACGGACGAAGCCCCATCACAAAATTTTAGGACGAATCTCACAGTTGAAATGCCAACTTAGTTTCATATCGCATTAGTCTATTGCGA
Organism: Sepiola atlantica; assembly: GCA_963556195.1. Lineage (NCBI taxonomy): Eukaryota > Metazoa > Mollusca > Cephalopoda > Sepiida > Sepiolidae > Sepiola > Sepiola atlantica. The sequence goes on from OY744523.1 coordinate 163,729,872, forward strand.
ACGATAAGACATGCATATTAATCAAGGAGAACTATTGTGGCGATGTCCATTACAGGCAGTTTACTTTTTGCCCTTCGGTGGTTTACTTTTTAATGAATAATATTTTGTCCGCTTTGCCTGTTCAAATCAGTTTTATCATTTTCATGGCGATTAGCTTTCTTGCATTATTTAATAAAGTGTGGCGTGTGATAAAATAAAATGTAGTTACTAGTGGATCTTATGCCTCGGTTAAAAAGCAGAACCACTATATAAACTAAATATAAAAGTGTATCAATTATGAAACCAGATGTACACGTAGGTTCGCAGAGCAATTTCATGAGAAAAACATATTTTTTGAAAGAGAGATAATACACATATATTAATTTTAAGAGTAAACTCACCTTTACTGGAGAGTAAATATACTCAAATATATTTTAATTGCATATGTTTTGTTCATTCTGTTGATAGGGAAGCGCCAAACCAAGGCTTTACTAAAACATATAAATAACTATAAATAATGATAAAATAATGCTAAAATAATTAAGAATATGTATTTTTATTCAGTCATGACATATACCTTACATTTTCTGTATCATACTATCGCGGGTCTTTTTAGCTGATTTTCATTTTCTGGGGGGCAATCACAAAATAATTACTTGAAAAATAGTGAATGTCTTCATGGTAGCAATGGACTTACCCTATAAGCAACCTAAAGAAGAAAATATGTTGCTGTTTATAAATAAAACTTGAGAAAACCCAGAAATGTTCTTCCCAATTTTACTTGTACAGTACAATGTTTCACCTTGGTGTGTATATGCATGTAAATATATTGTATTCGTCATATCTCAGCCATGCCTATTTTGTTATGATCTAACACAAGGTCGTTCAGCCAGTATTTCGTAGGTCCAAAGTTTTGCAATCAAGTCTTTGTTATCAAGATGTACATGTCGTTTCTTGCTTGCAGTAGAAATACCGCCGATTTTTCTGATGCACTTGTTAACGAGAAACTGTGTTTTACAGCGTCGCAATTTAAAAATCATGAGACTTTAACACGAATAAAAAAACTATTCGTATATAAAATAATCTGGTAGATACGACATGGCATGTCATAACCAAGGTGTTCATTCTATATTACCCAACACACGACAAACATTGTGCATATATTTTTTGCCACCCGAACGAGACATATCATTAGACGAAACAACTAAACGTGCACAGCATTAATAAAACACGTCGCAGTGATACACAACAGATAACAAATAGAAACTAGCGTCATATAAATGTGTCGTATTTATGGGCGAGAGAGTTCATATTAACTACTTCGGATCTTTAATATTAAAGTAAGCATAATTAAGCAAATGACGATGACAGTAAAACTCACGATGATGATGATGATGATGATGATGATGATGATGATGATGATGATGATGATGATGATGATGATGATGATGATGATGATGATGACGACGACGACGACGACGACGACGGTAATGATGATGACGACGATGACGATGATGAAAATGACGACGATGATTATGACGGTGATTATGAAAATGGCATGATTATGACGATGACGATTACGGTGGCGACGATTACGATGAGGATGATGATGCTGTTCCTGGTTTTGCCGCCGCTGCTAATGATGATGATGTTGCTGCCGCTGCTACCGCCGATGATTATCATGATGATGATCATGATGATCATCATGATGATGATAGAAAATATTGTGTTTTCTTTTTCCTCGAAAAGGGTTACATTTTCCAAACTTGCCTAAATTTATGGATTCGTTTCTTCTGATTTCTAACTCTGGGTAAATGCGCCTCATGCTTTCGTAATGTAAATTCTCTTCGAGAAGTAACACTGCATAATTGCACATATATGGTTTAACGTGCTATTAATCCTCTTGAAATATGAGGTGCCACTGAGAATAACCGATGATAACCTCCAAAAACGACCCGTAACGCTGGTCTTTTTTCAAAAAGTCTGTATGCAGTCAAACAGCAATATATATCAACCGTCTTTATAAATAATGCATTTTCTGTATATAATAATACGATTTCATATGTTTTAGTTTCACGTTTATTCACCTAAACGGGACGTATTGCCACTGAGACCTAACGGGCTACTCTGCTTATAGGTGCAATTCGACTGGAGAGTTATTCACATAATATTACATTTCTCAATGTGTGTACAGTTACGGAAATAACATTCAAAAGGCGAGCGACCCAAGGAAAGAATCCATTAAAGTAGAAAGTTTTAAAACTTAAGTGGGGGTGTTCTGCAATCAGGGTAGTCGTTGCTAATATTTTGCAGTAGATACAACCACAGTAAGTTAGTCAGATCACATACTTGTAAAACAAAAACAGGAACATCTTCTGGTGCTTGAGCAACAGTGCGAGTTCTATGAGCTAAAATACTTCGGTTTACATCCTGTCCAAGAGAGAAATACTTGTGGTTTCTCAGCAAATGTAACAACGGTATTCTATGCATTGGCGATTTGCGACTTTGTAGGAATTTAGGATACTGGCAGGCGTAGGAAATTTTATATCTTAGTATAGGAAATTTATTTCTATGCAGCAGACTTGGGAATATCTTTCATGTATTTATTCATATTTTTGTCTCTTGCAAATTGTGTTATGAGCTATAGCAGTGAGCCGTTGGAAAACTTTCTAATAACTGTTTTTTCTAATAGCCATAATGTAACAATCCGTTTTAGGACACATTTTACGGCATATCGGGCATCATTTTAAGAAGTAATTCATTGCCTTTGATATGTGTAACTTAGATGTGCCCGCATGTTGAGAATAAAGTTTGGTCTCATCCGGAAATATATCCATATAGGTAACACTTGTATCACAAAGGTCGTTTATAAAGATCAAGGATATTAAAAGATATAAGTATCGACTCCTGGGCGGTACCCGTGCAATTTTATTTCATAGGTGTTTTGATGAACCGCCATAAACACGGCTTACATCTTTCTTTTATGAAGGGAAACTGAGTATATTTATATACTCGCCCAGTAATACGGTATGAATTAATTTTCCTCAGAAAATGTTTAATTAGCATGTTGTCAAAAGCCTGGGTTATATGAAGTGCTGCCACACTTGCGTAACCTGTCTTATTCAATCCATTGTACACCCGTGCAGGGATGATGATCGTTAGGATATCTGCCATAGTACGGGATTGGGTAAATCATGTTAGTAATTAAGAAATTTAGCAGTTGTTACAAAAGTGTTTATGAAATCTGGTACAATTTAGGCAATAGTCCATCTGCAAAAGTATCAAGATTACACAATACATATGTTATAGACACTGAGGACGACAGAAATCGGCATTTCGCTATTACTATAGCAAAAGATAAGATACGGTATTAATAAATAGGTAATATGCATATTTTTTTTTATTATAGCATTTTGAACAACTTAAGATGTAATATACTTTTACATTATATACATCCTTGTCTTTCTCTCTTTCGATCTTTAACTCTCTCCCTCTCTCTTTCTCTGTACATATATTTATATATATATATATATATATATATATATATATATATATATACAGAGAGAGAGAGAGAGAGAGAGAGAGAGAGAGAGAGAGAGAGAGTTTGTATTTTTCTAAATGTTATTTTCATCCTTTAATTGTCCATATCATTTCTCTATCTCGTACATCGAGCATACTTTTTCATGATAGGTTTTATTTAAAAAAAATATACATTAATCTTTATTTTCGTTTTTCGATATATACCCACATTATATATATATATATATATATATATATATATATATATATATATATATATACATGTGTATATATATATATATAGTCTGGGAAGTGTCTAACCCATTAAAACTATATAAGGAGAAAACAAATATTTTTGTCCCAAGTCGTTCAGTAGAAAACCATTCATGTAAGTCAATCTATTTTTGTAGTTACTATATTAGTTTACTTCAAAGAATTTACATTATTCTTAACATTATTTAAGTGTTCACTAGTTGTTTACCATGAAAAACTGTTTCGGAAATTTAAAAACAAAACCATATTTTATGTCATCGCTTCCCAACAGAGTTGATCAGACCGCACTATATATATATATATATATATATATATATATATATATATATACGGAGTTCTTGAAAGTCTATTTTCAGCATGTTTTTTTTTCAGTGATCTTAAGATTTTTGGACGTTTTAAAAATGTTTTAATCATATCAATATGTGTTCATTGCATGCATGCTTTTGAATACCTAGATATACTGAAACATTGTCACAGATATATAGATCGTATAGATTTGTTTCAAATATATGAAAAACATTTCTATGATCAGAAGTATATAATCTAAACCAGTTGGTGGTGTATTGTATATTTTAATGATGTAATATATTCCAACGATATTCTGGATGCTCTCCCTTGGACTCTGTTTTTTTTGCGGTTATATATTTCGGGGTTTGAATTGATTCTGTTAAAACCGAACACACCTACTAAATATTTACTAGTTATTGTTTCATTTTAACTAGTTATATTTGTTTTCGAAATAGAACGCAATGTTATAATTACATAGAATATATATATATATATATATATATATATATATATATATATATAATCATGTACACTTCTCGTCACGGATATTGATTAATGACGAGGATTAACGGAAGGTGTGTGTACGTTACACTATGTTTTGTTTCATTAAGCCGTTTCGTTTCGTTACGCCGAAATCCATAGTATTATGGTGAAACCTTCCCAGCTTCTGTAACACAATTAATCAAATACATATGTGTGTTTTCATAATTGAGCACTCCGTTTGATTTTTTTTTTAACATAAACATTTCCGAATACTTTCGTCGAACACTCTCGACTAGTCTTTTAATTGTGTCCGGTTCTAGGTATGTGTATATTTTATTTCCCTTTAATTACGTGATAATTTCCGTTGGCCGAGGTGATATGGCGACTGCTTGCAGATTCTAGGCTGAAATTGTTACAATAAGCCTGAAACGCTAGCGTCTGTAGTTATTAATAATGTAATATTTATTTATAAATATTGTATCTAGCCGAAACAGTCTGTATGTTGATGACTATATAAAGCTCCCTCCCGGAGTAGAGCTTAATTTGTAAGGATATTGCCAACTGCTTTTAGCTTTAAGGCATAGCTCATTAGGTAAAACTAATTCGAGCCACGGCAATTGCAATGTTTACATTGAGATATATCTTACATTCAGTCAGTGTCGCATGATAGCGTAGGGGTTAGAAGCACCGACCGTCAGCTCGACGGTCGAGTTTCAATCCCGGCTTGAGGCACTAACTGGTCTAGCCGCACTGATGAGGTGTGAAACAGCGAAACAGTTTGTATATATATATGGGTGGGTGTTCGTGTGCTGAATTCTTGAAAATAAACAAACACACAAGCAAAACATTAGGATTTCAATTCTAGATATAGATCCTCAAAAATATTGCCGATCATATAATTACTCACATCCATAATAATTATACTCAACTAAAGAACATGGGAGTCAAATATGCTGATTGCAGTCGAGTAACTATCATACGACAGTTACGAAAAAAAGGCATGGCAAATTAAAAGCGTACCCAAATTCCTCGGCTGCTTCCACGTCACAAGGATGACCGCTTAAGGTGTGGTCGGGAATACCACACATGGGATGTTAAGAATTGGAAGAAAGTCTTGTTCTTTAATGAGAAGAAAATCAATATATTTTGTCATTATTGCTTCCAACTATATTGCCACTACAATAACATACCTCCTGAATCTGTCTTCACACGTTATAGTGGTGGAGGGGCCCTAATGGTATGGGGTGCCCTTTTGACACAGGTTCGATTGAGATGCAGATGGTGCTGAGTCGTAAGACAGCGCTAGTTATGTTAGCGTGCTACAGAAAGCATCGTTGATAACGGAGGGCCACGTTTGTGTGGGTATGGATGTTTTTAAAAGGTATCATGCTACAATCTACGCTGCACTACTGACCTTTATCTTTCTACAAGAAAATGGGTCCATATTTTGGGACATCCTGCATGCTCACCGCACTTGAACTCAATTGAAAATGTTTAGGGATGAATGACAAGAGCTGTTTATAAAAATGGCAAACAATAATAAACAAACAATTAACTTCGTGAAGCCATCTTCAGAAGCCATCTTCTTCTTCAAGATCTCCGCACCTAAATAGAAACGCTTATTTCTCGCATGCCTCTAAGAATGTTTGAAGTCATCAACACTAGTTAAGGTAGAACTCCTTATTAAATTTGGTTGCTGAATGTATTTAATTGTGTAGTATTTTTGTCCCCGGTCTTATAATTTTGATCAAGTATACAATGCCACATTTAATATAAATGTAAATTTCTGAATAAAATGTTTGGAATGTAGCTTTTTGTTCCCATAACCTTTTAGAGTTAAGTATGTGTAACTTGAAGTGGGAGAAATTTAAAATCTATCATTGAAAAAGTGTGTATTTATTAAAGCTACATAGTTAAGTTAATATGCTGAATTATGCATTAACACTTGAGAGATATATCTCATTGAAGGATACTTTTAATACGCATGCAATGGATGTTCTATCTTGTTATCTGTAGGATTTTATTTTTATGTTAAAGATTATCGTGTTTAACTCACCCGTTAATAGACTTTTTCGAAGCGAAATAATAATTACTCCCTTAAGATGTCTGCGTCTAAGCCAATCTCAATCTGATCAGTAGTTAGAAACAAAACTACTTCATGTTAACTGGTTCTACTGAACGTGTTCGTGGAAAGATCATTCGTTCATAGTTACTTAGCGAGAAACGATAGATGTAATAAGATGTCGGATTGTAGACTCTTCTTATAAAAAAAGCCTATATCAATTTCATTCCACACGTTTTCGAGTAACATTAAAATCTTAGTTAAAAAACAAAATAAAATTTAACAAAAGCACCCATACATTCCCAAAAAATGTTGTACAGTTTATTTGAATACCACATCATATAACTATTATGAGACAACTAGTAACTCACTTTGAACTCGGATAATGCTTAAGCGTGCTTTATGAGTAAAGTATTTATAGTTATTCTTATTTTACAGAGCTTTAATAGTAAAACGTATAATTTATATATATATATATATATATATATATAAATATATATATATCTATATATATATATAAATATATAAATATATATATGAATATATATATCTATATACATATATATATACATACATATATATATATATATATATATATATATATATATATATATATATATAAGCGTGCTTTATGAGTGAAGTATTTATAGTTATTTTGATTTTACAGAGCTTTAATAGTAAAACGCATGATTTATTTATATATATATATATATATATATGTGGGTGTGTATGTGTGTGTAGTGTTATTTAGACTAACAATGTTAATTGAAATCAACTAAACAACTAGTAAATAAAATAGGTTTACAAAGATTATTGATATTGAGATTGACACAAAAATCGAACTATTGTGTTTAAATGTTTAAAGAAGTATAAACACGGACACACTTTTTTGTTTGCAGTTGAACTATATTTTCCTTTTTTTTCAGATAAAACATTATTTACGAGGATAAAACCAAATAAAACTTAGTAAAATAATTGACCGACTTCTTTGGGGCAATCGTAACTATTTATTAAAAAGTGTTATTTTAATCGTCTGGTCTATCCGTCAAAGAAAGTGTATTGAAAACAAAAAGTCTGATGCTCCACCAACTGCCAACGTCACCTTTTCCTCTGTGCACTTAAATCTGCTCATTGAGCAACACACTTTTTCAATCCAAAGAACGCAGTTGTTATACTGATCAATCCACCATTAATGCAAATTGACTCGAAATCATAGCCATCTAGCGGTTAGAGACACCAAACTACCAATTTGAAAAGGGAGTATAACTCAATTGGCGGCGAAACCACAGATCGGCCCTGCTATATGGTGGAGCGACATAGACAGACAATCCTGGGCTCAATGATTATTTTATAATAGTATGTAGGGAAGAAAATTGCAATCGCTGAGTTTCAGATGCAAGTACCAGTATGCATAGACATATAAACAATTGTCTACTGGGTCAATTCAGAATGTTTTCCTTAGGTTTAAGAACATATGGTGTTGATAAATCTGTGAATTCACCGACACAAACCGAATGGTTTAAAGACCAAAAATATGTCAAGGTTAAAAATATATTATTCTGTCCATTATGTTTTCGAATACGGTTTTAAATATAATTCTTTAAATGGACGAGGACGAGAAGTATATATATACATTTAAATATATATATATATATATATATATATATATATATATATATATATATTTATATATATATATACATATATATATATATAGGTATATATATATATATGTACATATATGTATATATTTATATGTATCTAATACATTTTTGTGTATATATATATGTATATATATATATATATATTCATATATATACCTATATCTATATATATATATATTAATATATATATGTATCTATATATATATATTAATATATATATATATTTATATATATATATATATATTAATATATATGTTTATATATCTATATCTATATCTATATATATACATATATATATATATATATATATATATATTAATATATGTTTCTCTGCACACTATTTACGTCTGTCAGAAGGTATCATATATACATATAAATACACATATATATATATATATATGCATATATATATATATATATGTATATATATATATATGTATATATGTATATATGTATATATATATATATATATGGCATTTAATTGCTGAAAATGCGTAAAATCGCAACAATTTCTTTGATAGCATGAGTGTCTGTAAGTATTTATTATGTATGCATATATATATATATATATATATATATATATATATATATATATATATATATATATATATATATGCAGCATTTAATTGCTGAAAATGCGTAAAATCGCAACAATTTATTCGATAGTATGAACAGGACTCTTGCGTTATTCTTTTTTCGTTGCAGATATAGATTTTCAATTTTTTTTCTCATTTAAAATTGTTTTTGTTATAAGCACAGTGTTTTTTATGGTAAGCGTATTTAGGTCAGCGTCAACATTACACAGAAAATGCTATTCATAACTCAATGTTGTCATCCGCATTTTTTTACATTACTTTATTTATTAGCCTTACACACAGACACATATGTATAACACACACATATATATATATATATATATATATATATATAGGTGTGTGTGTGTGTGTGTGTTTTAAGAACTCTTTTTCATGAAGCGTAACGCAATATAAAATGTCAGAGGGTGTCTATTCTGTTCATTTATATACCATATTTTATTACGAATGAGATAAAGGACAGGATTTAAAACGTAATTAAAGGATTTTTATTTAGAAAGATTATCACAGTTTTACAGTATACGCAGCAAATGTACAGTTGTAATCTATTGTATTCCCATCTTGAAGCCATGTGCTTATCTTACGCCTTGAAATTACCCATTCGTATATTGAAATCGACGTAAGCTGTTTGACTGAAAGCAATACTCTGCCAATAAACATGCTCCAATAAACTATGACCGAAATGTACAGGGTGTTTCAAAAGTCTTGGGAACATAACGATTTTTAATAACTCAAAAACTATTAGGAGTTGAAAAATGAAATTGGTACCGTTGGAAAGGTTAAAGTTTCAAGTTTTGTGGGGAATCTTCAAAGTTGCTCAATATGAGCACCATTCGTCACACGGCAGACATCTAGTCGATAGTCCATTTCCTGCCAAACGCGTTCCAGCATCTTGACGTCAATGGTTCCCACAACTGCCGTTACTCGAGCCTTCAGTTCGTCAATATCTCTTGGAAGGGGCGGCACATAGACTTGTTGCTTGACAAAGCCCCAAAGGAAAAAGTCACACGGGGTAAGATCTGGAGACCTAGGAGGCCAGGGCATGAGAACGTCAGCACCTCGCCCAGATCTCCCAATCCATCTACCAGGCAGCCGTGTGTTAAGAAACTGCCTTACTCTAAGACTCCAGTGTGGTGGTGCACCATCTTGTTGAAAAATGAAGTCATCAGATTCTGCTTGTTCCAACTGAGCCATTAACCAGTCTTCCAGCATGTTGAGATAGGATTCACCAGTGATAGTTGCCTCTTCAAAGAAGAACGGTCCATAGACACCTTTCTTGGAAATTGCACAAAACACGTTTACTTTTGGTGAATCTCGCTCGTGCTCAAAAAGTTCATGAGGATTCTCAGTACCCCATATGCGAGTGTTATGCTTGTTAACTTTGCCATTCAGATGGAAGGTCGCCTCATCGCTAAAAACAAGCCGGTCATCAAAGCCGTTATCTTCCAACTTCTCTTGCATTGCAATGCAAAAGTCACGGCGAAGTGGCTTATCAGTGTCCTTCAACTTTTGGACCAACTTGAGCTTGTAAGGTACCATTTGCAGTCGTTTCCTTAAGACACGCCAGACAATTGCTGGAGCAAGCTGAAGTTCCCTGCTGGCTCTTCTCACTGATTTACGGGGGCTCCGCTGAAAAGCTGTCCGAACTTGCTCAACTGCATCTTCTGAAGTTGAAGGGCGACCTGTTCGCTTACTTGGGCACAAACACCCATCTTTCACAAATTTAGCATGCCATCTGACAATGGATTTCCTTTCAGGGGCTTCTTTTTTAAATTTCCTGCGAAATGCACGCTGAACACATGTCCACGATTCAGTCTTTGCAAATTGGAGGACGCAAAATGCCTTGTCTTGTTTAGAGAACGCCATTACTGCACCTGGAAAGATAACACGAAAATCATTAGTATGACCAAACACTTGATTAAGCAAGCTTTAAAATGGAACCAGTTTCATTTTTCTACCTGGAATAGTTCATGAGATATACGCATTTGTAATGTTCCCAAGACTTTTGAAACACCCTGTATTTCGAAATATTTACAAATATTGTATTATAAAAATTAGTCCAAATCTGTTCTATTTTCAAAACTGCGTAAGCGGACATTCCCGAATTTTGCTTAATGCGTTTTTCGTATTTTGGGGTAAATACAAAGCAATATTCAGTAAAAAATTGTCCTAAACGCCTCAAAATTACCTTTCTTCCACATTAAAAGTAGAAAAGTACAAAAAACTGAGGCTTCGTAGACGCTCGACGATCGAATGTCAGCCATCTTTGTTGATCAGTCGAACGAACATTTTAATTGAAATATTAAAAACGTTTTCTTTATAATTAAATATTCATATGCAAATTGTTTTGTCTTTATAAGACTCATAATTGTGACACAAACATAAATTAATCAATAAAAACTAATACAATAATCAGCTAAATAGTTACCACCATATACATTTATTTTAGTGATACTAAATGCATCCGAACTTAAAATTGTATGAACAGTCCTAAAAACGTAATATATCATATCGAGATATATATATATATATATATATATATATATATATATATATATATATTGTAGTAACTGTAATAAGAAAACAAGTTTCATTATGTTATTTTAATATCAAGAATATGAAACTTTGTAGTAAACAATACATCTGTTCATGCATAACAACACAATACCCACAATGTTATATATTAATTAAATGCTATTTGGGTTAATATATATATCCGAGAATAATAAAGACAAACTAATTGCTACACCATGTTTAATACCACACGATTAGTGTATCGTAGGCAACCCTTGCATCTGTTCGACACTAGCTTTATTTGGCAACACCTAAACACATCACAGTTCCCTACTAAATATAGAAAGATTAACTGAGTAAAACAACCAATACCCGACGATACAATCATAAAATAGAAAACGTGATTGCACCATTAATTCTGAATATGCAACAATTAATAATGTTAATCACGAAACTAGTCACAAAATGTTAAAGTGTCTCACGCAGTAATACTGATTGTTAACTAAACACCTTCTTAAATGTTGCACTGACTTTGTAGTGTATGCTTATAAATAACTGTGGATATTTGACTGCTACCTTGTTGGTCAAGTTTACTTGTAAGTAATTTAGATAATCACTTTTTTTATGACGAACATGTCAAAATAGTTGGGGAGTTTTATATACAATAATTTACGTTGGTGTTGATTACACCGAGAGCTTTTTTATCTACACATCATACACTCTCTTTCTCTCTCTCTTTTGATTAGACCGAGAGCTTGTTTAATTACACATCATACTCTCTCTCTGCATACTGAGCCTTCTGGCTAAGATCAAAGTGTAGTATCTGTTCCGATGGATACTGCACCCTATAGACCGGTATTGTCTTGGCCTTCGGGGCTTGATTCCGCCGGTCTATGGGTCTGTCCTGTGCAGTTCTAGGAGGTCCACCCTCCCAGGCTTTGCCTTCCCTCTTTGGTGAGGAGTAAGTTTGTTGCTTACTGCCTGAGGCGCCCCTACCGGTGAATGCCGACGGGGCTGCCCAGGAAATTTTTAAATGGCCAGAGTGCTCACCTCTCGAGCGCTGGCTTTTAACCACACTTGCTCGACCCGATCTTGGGTCACATCTTACTTGTGGAAGTAAGATAAAACTGGCCTTGTGCCTAACTCCGCGAGGAGTAAATAAATACTGAGCCTTTTGGCTAAGATCAAAGTGTAGAATCTGTTCCGATGGATACTGCACCCTATAGACCGGTATTGTCTTGGCCTTCGAGGCTTGATTCCGCCGGTCTATGGGTCTGTCCTGTGCAGTTCTAGGAGGTCCACCCTCCAAGGCTTCGCCTCCCCTCTTTGGGGAGGAGTAAGTTTATTGCTTACTGCCTGAGGCGCCCCTACCGGGGAATGCCGACGATGCTGCTCAGGCAATTTTTAATGGCCAGAGTACTCACCTTCTCGGTCGCTGGCTTTTCAAACCCCACTTTCCCGACCCGAGCTTGGGTCACATCTTACTTGTAGGGGTAAGATATAACTGGCCTTGTGCCTAACTCCTGTAGCGGAGTAAATAAAATACTCTCTCTCTCTCTCTCTCTGTGTCTCTCTCTCTCTCTCTCTCTCTCTATATATATATATATATATATATATATATTTATACATATATATATATGTACATATATATATATGTATATATATGTATATATATATATATCTATATATATATATATATATATGTATATATATGCATATATATATATATATATATATATATATATATATATATATATATATATATATTCAAATTCTATGATGTCTAATGCCACGAATTCTCAACCTAACTACTGTACGTCAACAAGCAGCAAATACTCAGCAATCCCGTGAAATGAATTCCTCCTGTTTAATAAAGTGTGCCAATTGTGCGCTTTTACTTTTCATACAGTTATTTTCAATCCTGTTCGCGCCTTTTTTAAAAGCAAATGATATTTCTTTATTTCATGACAAAAGAGCTTTTCTCACGCTAAGCAAACGCCTACGTGCGATGGAATCACTTGCAATGGCTCATGCTGTAAACTTCAATTCTGACGCCATCTTTGTGAAGGGCAGCCATTCCGTTTCTAGGTCGACGTATATTTTCTTAACAGGGAACACTAAGTGGTGTCGGGTTTTCCTTGCTACGAATGTACTATCGAAACAAGACTAGTAAGGAGGGGGTATATGTACCATTGAATTACGCGCCAAAAGCTTTTATTACACTTACACACGTAGATTATTAGGTCTTAGGGTATGAGGCTAAGGGTATATATACAGTACGGATGAGTGAAAGAAAGTTATGGCAAAAGAAAAAGAAGGGATACAAGACGAGAGGATTAATTGATAAAATGTCGCTAATAGCAAAGAGAGAAACAAGGTTTAAAAAAGTAAGAGGGGATGTCATGAGAAGAAAATATATAAAATAGGAAAGAAAAATAGCGGAAGATTCATGACCATAAAAAGGTGAAATGATAAAGCAGGAACAAATAAATGAAACGAAGAAAGAAAAGTTGAGTGAAAAAAAGAAAAAGGAAATATAAAGGAGAAATTATAAAGAGAAAAAAGAACAAATAAAAAAGGAAACGATGTAAAAAAATAAATGATGAACATGCATGTAACAAAATGTAGATACATTTATACAAAAATAATGTAAAGATCAAAATAGAAAATAATAAACTACAAAAAAGGAGAAGAGAAAGAAAGAAATATATGCACGTAAAAAGAACAAATGAAGTAAAAGGAAAGGCAAACAATAATGAACAGTGAAATTGATTAAAACAGTGCAATACGTAAAGAAGAAAAGTAAGGACGGATACACACAGGAACAAATAAAAGAGAAAACAAAAGAGAAAACATGGAAAACACAGGAAACTATGAAGTAAATTCAATGACGAAAAACACAGGATACAATGAAAAAACATCGAAAAAAAGAAAAAAGTTAACGCTACGAATCATGTGAATTACAGGTAAATATTTTGAGTCCCAATCGAAACAGGAAATGTAACTGATACTATTTACAATTATGAAACATAGAATATACGCCTCTTAATCCTTAACTTGAACTTAAGTAGCATTCAATACTTAATTGAATATCATTAACACTTTTTCTGTGTACTAAACCTTAATCTACATTATATATATATATATATATATATATATATTATGTAGAATAAGGTTTATTTTATGTCTAGTATTTATGGAATTTTCTTAAAAGAGGGTTTATGCGGGATTATTGATCATTTGCCTCGTTATATGTTTATACCGAATGGAAGCAAGTCAGCCCTAGAAAAAGGTTCGCACGACCACGTACATTGCTAACGGCGCTTATGATATGTTTTTTCTGATGGAATAGGTGCGGAATGCGCACACTACCCGTGGTTTGGAAGGTGTTCTTGTGGATTGTGGTTTGACCACTTTATTTTTGTTTTGTTTTTTTTTGGGGGGGGGTGACTTCATCGTTGTACCGCCTGATGAGGAGGTTTATTCACTGAATAAAATATCTTCTAAGTAAAAAATCTAAATATATATATATATATATATGTGGTAATTATAAAGTGTATACAATAATGGCAGAGTGCTCAATTTTGTTAAGAGCATCATATATTTGTATACTTATAATAGCAGGAAATTAGGAGCTAATACACGTGTCTTCCAAGCGATTTTCCGTGGCCAGAGGCATGTCGAGACAGGTGACAATACGTGGACAATTTTGAGGGATATATAATGAATTACAAAACTATCCCGAAACCAAAAAAAATCGCATCTTACGCTTCAAAGGTGTTTGCTGAAAATCAGATGGACTTATTTGTGTATACCTTATTTCCGCGTCTTAGTTGTCGCCTTATTAAAGGCGTGGAGACACACACTCCAGTTTTACGTTTACTTTTACGTATAATAGGTAACAAAATAGTGTTTACTTTACCACCAGAGCTTCCAGTTATAACATAGTAAGGTACATGTGCCTGTTGAAATACATATACACAGATTTATGATCCTTAAATACATAATACTATCATATTTCTGTAGACATCACAGTTTACATAATCGGTTCTTCACACTTCGGGGATCGTTTTGCAGCCAGTTAGATATCCTAAACTTGGTTTCTTATTTGGTTTACTTGACTCAAGAGATAGAGGATGTAGCTCGAAGACTCATATTACTCTACAAACTCTAGGTATGCATTGCCTATGTGCGATACATTGTCGTATTTTATATGCATATACATATATATATATATATATATATATATATATATATATATATATATATATATATGTATATAAATATAGAGGCAAACAAGCCTTCAAAAACCATGTATTAGATGCGAGTAATTAAATCAAAAGAAAAATAAAAATATTTCGAAACATTTAATAAAATATTTCAAAATACCTTCCGTTTTTTTTTTCTTCATCTTGATTTTTTTTTTTAGCTAATATTTCGCTTGACAAAAACAAGCTTCATCAGAGCCAAGACAAATAAAAGTATAACCTTTTTTTTTTCCATAATTTACTTCCTGGTGTTGGTGAAGTGTTACGTCCGGTGTTGTGGACTATTGTTGAAAATGTCTGTTTTAAATAGAATAGAACTTGAATGCGCATGGCCGCTGCGAGTTATAAATTAGGAAAGTTCATTTTATAAAGCATCTTTTGTAAGTTAATATAAATATAGAAAATGGAAAATGGAAAAAAAAAGGTTATACCTTTATTTGTCTTGGCTCTGATGAGCACAGAGATAGAGACACGAGTGAAATGCCATACTATAAGTAGTTCCATAAAGCCAGGATCAGAGTGGGGTATCTGTTATACTTGGCACCGCGACCAGGATATAAAACACCTGTGTGTGAGTGGCCAATGATACCCACGGTGTCGAAGAGAGTCGGGTCCGGTTTATATATATATATATATATATATATATATATATATATATATATATATATATATATATATATATATAAGTTCATGTCTATAAAGATAAGAGTTAGCTCAAAATGTGCAGGATGAAAACCAATTGGAATGCCTATAGTTTGGAATAGTACTTCAGTTCTTATTTTAGAATAACTCTCTTTAATAAGCTGACTTATAAGTTTTGTCAGCCAAGTTTTGGAAACACGAGTCTTACTAATCTAAGGTTTACGCGAAAAAGTCTTCGATTTAGAAAAGTCTACGTATTTGCTTTTGCTGTTTAGAAAGCTTAATTTACAGTATGATATAATTCTTTAATAAGTTACTCATGTAACTTAATAAGTATTCATATATAAATCATATGTGGAGGTTTATTTTTCTGATTGATGAGAATTTATAGGATATACATTTTATTTTTACGAGATCTTAAGTGTGTCACATCCAAAGTAGACTGATATTACTATAGAATGTACTTTTGATGGAAATTATTTATTTGGATAATTATTAATTTAACATAACCTTAAATATAGCTTTACTCAAAGCTTGTGTTCTTCACATCTTAGCAACAAACAATAACACGAGTGGCAACTTGTTTTTGTGCATTTTACATTTTAGGTGCCTAATACATACGTGGACGTGTCTTATATTTTTCCAGAAATGTTAATCTTAATTTTTCACAAATAAAAATGAAGTTTATAATATTACTACCTGTTTCACTATTACTTGATCTATAAGTATCTGAAACGTTACTCATAATTCCTACGTCTAACAAAACACGCTTTATATGTTATCTTTTACAGATTAAATCTATATTATTTGCTGCCTTATCAATAGGCACTATGCGAAAATGTTTTTGAAGTTTAATATTCATAAATATTTGTGAATGTCTCAAGAGTGGATTCGTTTTTTAGGGTGTGTAATTGTTTTTAAAGTTCAACTTTTTATTAACGAATCTAAATACATTATTTTTCCATGCGTCAAATGTATCCTAAATTGCCAGGGATATAATTGAATTATATATAACACATCTCGTATAAGTTAAATTTTTAGGTGTTCTTTAGTTCGAAACTTTACTAAAGAGTTATGTTAATTAAGTATTTGCAACTATCGGTAGATTACCGGTAATTATACCTCCTCTGCTATTAGTTACATTCACATTCTGTAAACGTAACTTTTATTATAATCATTTATATTCTCTACTGTTTATTTATAGTTCGACGCCTTATTATATACGGGCTGCCATAGTTCATATGTCATTATTCGATCATATCATTCAATTTTTAATTAACATAGTAGTTATTGTATGATTACTGGATTGCTAATTATTTCAAGTAGATTAATATAATCAAATCCTTTATTTCTATACAATACTACACACGCATGTTTAGGTGTATTGTTATACCTTAACATAGGTATTTTATGATGTTCAATCGATTATATTAATTATAGACTACTACCGTTGAGTAAGTTGTTTTCTTTAACATAACATCAGTTTGTAATTATATTTTGGAGCTTATGTCTCTCAATATTTTCTTGTTCGTTTTATTAAGAAGTGTGTAATGTAAATCAATAACTCGGTAGTATTAGTAATGATACTATATATATATATATATGTATATATATATATATATATATATATATATATATATTTATATATATTGTAGAGATGAAAGATGAGTATAAAAAACTGTAAATATACCATATTTATCAGAATATCAAAAGTTTAGAGCAAGGAGCCTATTATCACGATAGATTATTATTAAACGACAATTAAATCATCGTGAATTATATTCAACATTTAAATATATATATATATATATATATATATATATATATATATATATATATATATATATCTATGTGTGTGTGTGTTTGTGGGTGTGTGGGTGTGTGGGTGTGTGGGTGTGTGGGTGTTCGTGTGTGTGTCTTAAAGTATACATAGAGCACTTTATCAAATTGCCTCCCTGATCGTAAAGACCAGCAATCCTCAGTTCTCGATATGTTATTGACTTCACTGGTCAGGTCTTGTTTGACGAATTCCCATAGTCCGCTCTAAAACGCTGACCCTTTTGTGGGAATTATTTATATGCACTTATGCGACAATTCTAGAGCAAACCTGCAATGTTCAGCTGTTAATTCTCAGTGACAGAAAGCATTACAGCAATTCGACCGATATACGTAAACTACGAGTAGACAGCAATTTATAGCGTCAAGAGAAAATAATAATACTGTTGTAGGTGAGGAAAAAAGACGGTATATATATAGATGACCAGAAAACGATATCGATCGAATCAGATACTAGTGATATCTTAAAAGTATTCAATAGCGTGGTGCTATCAAACCACAACGATTTCCTTTGCACGGCAATTGACAAGGCTCAACTACCTGCCCAGTGTCTCGCCTACAACTGTATTTTGAACTCCGCAAACAAGCCCCTTCAAAATGTCGCACTGCGAAATAAAGCTTCACTTGATTACCTGATCTTCTCTCCACCTCATGCCCGGGACATCATAAACAAAACCATGACAACTCCAAATCATGTGAGCCTTATATTATACCAGTAATATTCATAAATACATTCTCTGTTGAAAAGGTATTTATGCTCTTCAAACTATACAATAGATGACATGCTGAATCTTTCTTCCCTGATAGCTGGAAAATTACTAATGTGCTACAAGTCTACAATAATTCTGGAGATAGAGCTGACCCTTAGAATTATCGCTTACATATTTTAATACTTAATCAATCTAGCGAGGGTCGGGCACTTCGGTGATGCTACACAGGTTGCTGACCATCAGAATAGACATAGGCAAGCAAGGTATACTGCGGATATACTAACGGTCATTTCTGAAGGCATATACTATACATTGGACAAAACAGATAAAGCTAAGGCGGTAGCGCTTGATATATTTTCACACCCTAAACAAGACAGGACGCCACTGTGGACGTAAAGGGCTACTGAAAATATGGAAGTAGGTTTACGGAGTCATTCTAAGTTACAAGCTGTACAACAAGATATATGTTTGCATTAGTTTTAAACCTCTGCATGTCGGTACTGACGGGGAAACAGGGGCAGGGAGGGAGTTTCAGAGGGCAGCAGCACGGGGAAATAAACTATAGGAGTAGAAGGATATCCGGCATCTGAGTACCTCCACAGTGAATGGATGTGATTTAGCTGATCGTCGATTTGGGCTAGTGAATTTACGTTGGTCGAGTGAATTTACAATGTCTGCCATAAAAGTATTCTGTAAAAATAAATTCATATGTTATTACTGTACAGATATTTAATATAAATATACCCTTCCAAACCAAATGATACTAGTTTTCCTCGATGGCCTTTTATCCAAACAACATAAATGCAGGTTATCCCCGGGGATACACCTTAAGATCTTTGTTGTTTTAATTTTAATAAACGACCTTCCTGATGATATTTTTTTTTTAGAGTGGTATATCTTCTGACGAAACCACGCCCTACTTTCGTCGTGTGGGCAAAATGTATGCAACTGCTTGATTATTATATAGTGACCTCCAGTGTGTAGTAGAATGGTGTCATAAATGGATTGTAACATACAATGCTGCTAAGCAAACTTGTTTCCTTCTACTACTACAAAACACTTCTTCAATCACCGTTTGCCCTGGCAAATAACACGGTACTTAAGAGTCCAACGGGCACACTCATTGACTTCATATTCAGAGGTACAATGATTTAGAACAAATACATAGACACTATTAGCAAGTGTACTGCAAACAAAGTGGGATCTCTGTACTGGCCTATAAAACTTCTCATACATGTCCATATCCTATATATCTTCAAAGCCACCACCAATCATGCATAGAGTATCGTTGTCATATCTAAGCTGGTGAATCATCTATTAGTTTATTTCTTTTTGACAAGGCCCAAATATAGTCGCTAATCTGATAGGTCACACACTATCCATCACACTCGTGTCTGATGTTGCATCCTTGTGCTTGTTTTACAAGTACTTCAATGGTATGTGACCCGATTAACTTCTTCCTCTGGTGCCCCTCGATGTGAATCCACGTTACTAACCTGGCAATCAGGTTAATTCCATCAATTCACTGTGGAGATACTTTTATGCCGGAGATCCTTCTACTTTAACCGATTCACTTTTTCGTTCTTTCAGCCTTTGGAACTCAATTTCTGCTCTGTGTTTCCCCAGATGTACGGACACGCAGAAATGTAGAACTATGTGAACAGGGATCCTGCTGCAAAGCTCCTTATTTGGGATGCCACCCAGAACGTTCACCTTAATTATCAGTGTCCCCTTACGTCTAAAGAAGCAACTTGCTTTGTTTGTTAAAGGAAATCCTCTGTTGATTCCTAGTAATCCAGCTACATTTAGTGTATAACTTTTAGTGCCGAATAGGTTACATGTAAGTTAGCATAGACTTGTTAGTTCTTAAAAATACCTGGTGAGTATCGTTGTCTCCTTTTTTGCCAGATGTCTGAAAAATGCGTAAAATGTGTTTTTTCAGGCTCTCATTTGTCATTCCTATGTATAGTTAACTAGTCGAGTTAGGTGTTGTTGTCGTAATTAAATCCACGTTAAAATGTGTTTCTGCAACACCACGTATCCCAGAATCGGTTATCACCGGCTCTTCAGGAACATGTGTGTGTATGATATGATATAACAGTCCAGTAATGTTGTAGATGAAATGGGCTTATTCAGAAGTATTTTATTTTGGCGGAGGGCGTACTCCTAGCAGCGACACTACTGTTTGAAATATTGTTGAAATATATCATAAGTAAGCTATCCACATTTACTCTGACTGAACGAACATTTGCGAAGGTAGTAAACAAAACTGTATTTCTCATTTGTTTTACCTATTATTGTTCTAAGACGTTAGTCATATTATATATATATATTTTCATTGAATCTGTTTTCGCTGAGTCCTTTCAGGCGACGTCTTAATCATTTCAGATTATATGTGCATAAAGATAAGCATACTTATCTATGAGAAAATGTCTATTCGATTTGTTAGATAATGGCCCTGTGAGAGTTTGCCGCATCTATTTGAGACGGGTTTGACTTGCGCGATTTGTGGCGGAGTCATAACGTGCAGGTTCAATTCGATGTGTTTTCCCACGTCTCACGGTGACAACTGATCTAACCTTAAGGTTGCGGGAGGTCAATGAGTTGACATCACACCTGCGTGTTTATCGCGAGATTTGGTAGCGAGAGTTCCGCGTGGGAGAATTGAATTGGGATTTGAATAAGTTATTGATTTGGGAGCGAAGAGTCAACATCGCCAAATATGTAGCGGTTACGAGAAAGATTCCGAATGACAAAAATCTAAGAGCCAATTAGTAGATCATCCCTATTCCTTCCTCTCAAGTTATTAAGAATATAAACTCGTGAATTTAGTTAGCGCAACCTCTCTCTCGATCGCAGCGAACTCGTTCAGGTCCGCTTATTAAAGTAGTTAAATAAAGATTGCTCTAATTAAAATAGGAGACTTTGTTAGTTTATTGAAGTGAAGGTTTGATGTTCAGTGTGCGAAAATAGCAGCCCGAGAGAAGTAGATTCGTAGTAGTTCCAAAAGTTTATACGGCAGCGACACAAACAGAAAGAGTAATGGCGACGGCGTCGGCGGTGACGACGATGACAAGACAGCATAGCAGTGCGACACAATGGTTGCAGGCGAAAAAAAGGCAGTACGAATATTAGGGACGACAGCGACTGAAAAGCGTGCACGAGTAGCAGTATCGCGACAACAGTGAACGGAGAACGCGGATCGGTAGCTACGGTATATCAGCCCGTTCGTACGAATCAACAGCGAAGTTCTACGACAACCAAAGAGTTATTGGGAAGCCAATAACTAGTAATACAACAGAGTGAACCTATTTAAAAAGGATTATGCATATTGCTAAATACCGCTATATATACATGAATTGGTTTATACAGAAAACAATAGAAGATAACAGTTGGCTGGTCACAAACAAAGAAAATAAATGTTACATGAAATGTCCAATCTTATTCCCGTTAGTAATTGCACAATTACGAAGACCTCGAGTAAGATTAAGGAGCAGAGGGGGCAACATGAATTTTACACCTCAGCTGCTTGACAACAAATATAAACTAAAACTAACCTTTGAAAAATCATTTTTTGTAAAAACAACTTCAATGACACTTATTGATAAACGAATAGTGTAACAGTGAATTGTGTGTTTTAATGAGACACAACACCTATTGTTATAGTTAATAACATTGCCATTGCGATTGCGTCCCTGCGTTATCAGGTACTCCTAATATGAGTGTGTGCACGATTGCCAAATCTTAACTTAAGAAGTACGTAGAAGACATTTATTTCTCTGACAGAACAGGATTATAGGATTTTCAAAATAAAGTTTAGTATCGGCTGTAGAGTTGTAGTCATTATCACGTCAATCGAATAATCGAAAAGTCGCCGGACGGTTATATAAAAAATGTAAATAACATCATTAAAAAACAAAGTTTCACTGTTAAATCTTTAACAACGTATTGTGATTCTACAATCACCGAAGAGATACATGAAGATTCGCTTCAACGGCCAGTGCTACATTGCATACGTTAAAGGAAACGAGTCAGCATTCCAACCTGCTTTTCCTAGTAAAACACGCACTTCTTTGCTTTTAATATAATATCAGAAATGCCTTTTAATTAATAGCCCCAATTGGCCACCTGAGATGACATCTCATCTGTATTTATTTCTGCAGGCGTACGAATAGTATAAACCAAGATATGGCACGACACGGATATGCTATGTTTAATTAAATAACCCCTTAAATATTTTAACTCATTATGCCATATTGAGGCATATGGTAATATATGTTACACTTTTCGTTTATCAAACCAAATATAAAGACCGAAAGAAGTATTATTATACTCATATTTATGAACTAAACCCATAAAGATGTAACACTATTCCATATATAAGTGACTCTTCTAACTTTTCTATTGTTACTAGATACTTATATGTTTACAACTATCAACGATCGACTCTCATTGTGTCCGATAGTAGTTTCAATCCATGCCGTTTGGAGAACGGACAGTATAGTTTTATATGACTAACACATGCAAAACAAACCTCTCGAATGAAGTTGTTTGGGCGTATTATATCAGCATAATCAGCAACAAAGGCAAACAATACAACATATTGAAAAAGGACGGCATCACTTACTTTATAGTATTTTGTTTACCAGCATGCGACAATGCCCACCCACTCGCCAGCGGATCCCGGAGTAAACATTTAAAAAACATCTGGCGACGAAATTGCTTATATTACATGCCATTACATTAACTTGCTTGGCTACAAACTATAAATAAAAGATAAATACTAATGTTTATGAACTGCTATATATTAGTTTCATCATCTCTGTGATATCTTTTTTTTTATTTCAGATAAATATATAAAGCATTCGAAACTTAAAGAGATATTATTTACTATCTAAAAATATAATGAGGACATTCTATTTCATGATCATATCATATCATAACAGCTATATGAGTTGTGGTTGTGCATTAGACACCTTTTTTAAGAGGGGGCATACTTCAGAATCCAGAACTACACGACTAACAAACTCTTGTTAGATCTTCCATGCAAATACTTCAATCATTCTCACCAATGAAGCACATATGTAAACGCATCTACATTAGACATCCGAATATATAATATATGTTCTATTATATGCTAAATTCTTGGAATGATATTACTTATACAGAATTCATAAACACACAGTCCTGCTGTGATGCCTTAAAGAATAATCGAAAAACACATACGTGCTCAAGCAATTGATACAATATCAAGTATGATCGGGGTATGAAAATAAAATCGCACATGCTTATAATCCGTGAGTTAGCATATTACAGAACAACATTCTAAGAATGAGAGATATATTTGGAAGCATTTAGTTATTATGGCATTTAATGTTTCATCTTGATATACAAATTGGGAGGTGACCTTCGTTAAATAGATACGACGCGAATTGAAGAATCATGTTCGAATTGTCTTATCAATAGCCCCCTCTCCATTATGCACATTGGCAATTCTCATGTGGTCCATTTCGTGTGTAAAACATTTTATCGGGCAAACAATGGAACATCTGGCCTAATTTTGGAAGTAATAGAATCGACACTAGATGTTTTATATGCACTAGTGTTGTGCATCGGAAGTAGCGTTGTATCTTTAATACTCTATAAATTTGTAAAATTCCCTTGGGAAAGTTGTGAATAATAAATACAAGTAGCGCAGATAGACCTTCAAGCCTTGCTTGAGCAACTACTCTAGGACAAGAAAAACACCGAAATCGAATCAGTATTTTATGCATTTATCTGCATGTATTCCACCCGTTCGGTACTGCGCATTATCACTGAACTCAATCAAATCGATATAAGATACAATAAGATAGGTATTTTGTAACACTTTCCTGAGTATAGACTACACGGAACGACATACCATTATAGGGTATAACTTGTCTCTCGGCAATAAAAAAATGGCACTTCAAATTATGTATTTTGAAGTGGCATCCAATACGAAATGTATCGATCTATTAATATTGATTTTTAATTTAATGAGTTCAATGCCGTAAAATAACAAAACGCATATTAATGTAGATAATTTTTTCGTGAATTTAGTCCCGCATTCTGGAAACCTGTGCGTTCCGTAGTTTTCGCATAATGGGTATAAAGCACTCTACATCTTGGCATCATGCCTTTTTCTTTGCATTTGAAATGCTGTGACGAAGTAAATCATGTTGACAAGTAACTGCTAATAATAAAACATTCAGTACCTCAAAAACTACACACACTAACACCTGTTGAGTCCACCACAACGTTGCACTTACTATATCATAATACTATCTATTAATATTGTTTAGAAAAGAAAAGCAAGAATAGCAGAATAGTCGACCGTGAGAAACGTAGACATAAAATAAATAAAAAGTATTGTGAAGCTAACTAATGATGAAACATCAATCAGGTATATGAGATAGTTGCAACTTACAAAGACATATACATTTACTTACACAAACACACTCACACTCACACTAGTACACACACCTATATATATATATATATATATATATATATATATATATATATATATATATATATATATACATATATATATATAGGTATTTTAAAAATAATTAATATTTATTTATAAAAATATTATTGTTTATCAGCCCCCCACAAGGGCTGGGCACTTTCTAGCAGTTTAAATAACAAGCAGTGCAAATAGCTATATGCATGATCCGAAGCACCGCTTCGTAAGATCACTCTTAACTGCCTGGTAAAATGTCGCCGATTCAGCTGTTTACATTTAAAGTTTCTATATATTTACTAACTAATTGGCGATGGCTTGATGGATAAGATCACCGACTGATAATCAAAGGCGATTTGTGATCGGGGTTCGCACCTTCCGACCGTTGAGAATTAGTTCCTAGACTGAAGATTGCGTTAGCATGAAACATTGATGTCTCGAGGTATTTTAAAAATAATTTATATTTATTTATAAAAAATATTATTGTATATATATATATATATATATATATATATATATATATATATATATATATATATATATATATACATATAGCTATATATGTATATTATTTTCATCTTAGATACTATTGTGATAAGGAAATGCTCAGTAGATAGACAATTTATATTCGAAAAAAAACTAAACGATAATTATATAATCAGACAATTTACAACATGTATTAATTCGTTAAGTGTTTAAGTAAGATGATTATAAATAAAAATATTACCCTTAATCCATAGATTTCCAAAGATTAGGCCTCCTAATTAAACAGAAAAAAAACGGCAACATAACAAAATACTGGTAAGCATAACTTTGAACATTTTAAAATTGCAAGCCACATAATGTTTTACTATTTATTTAAAGAAAACTGATTTCAAGGAACATTTCAAAATTGTGTAGAAAAACAACGTTTCGATATAACATTCTTAAGAAGCAAACAGTAAATATTAGAAAGAAGTTGAGCATTGAAATGTATGGATCCAATAGAGTGCAATGGCAAAGTTCGTGAGCAATGAAAAGATTGATTGCCAACAATGTAAAGCAATAAATCAGTAAACATTGATGTGAATGACTGCACCAAACTCGGAATCGAGTAGTTTGTAAAAAATCAGCATATAGATATAGTCTTCTTGCCGTGAAGAGAGCTTTATTAGCAAGCATAATCCAAAGGCGAAGATGATAGTCAGACGGATGAATTTAAATGTGCAGGGTGTCTCAAAAAATGTACTCACTCGTAGAATGACGAGAAAACTTTTATTTATGAACATAGAGTGAAATGAAATAGCATCGAATACATGAGACAGATGTAATTGAAGAATCATGTTCGCAAATGTTCAAACTGATGACCATTATTGTTCAAACAAAGCTGATAACGCGCACCAAGGTAAATAAAGGTTTTCTCGTCATTCTAAGAGTGAGTACATTTTTTTGAGACACCCTGTATATCAGAACAATAAGAAAGTGCTCAGCCCTTGTGGGGGGCTGATAAACAATAATATTTTTATAAATAAATATTAATTATTTTTAAAATACCTATGTATATATATATATATATATATATATATATATATATATATATATATATATATATATATAGGTGTCTGTACTAGTGTGAGTGTGAGTGTGTTTATGTAAGTAAATGTATATGTCTTTGTAAGTTGCAACTACTTCATATACCTGATTGATGTTTCATCATTAGTTAGCTTCACAATACTTTTTATTTATATAATTTAAATATAATCTCAAGCTCAATATATACAAGGCAACACTTTGTGTGTGTGTTTGTCTCGCTGAAATGTTAAAACACACAACAAACTGCTACAAAGTAAATATTATTTTAACCGGCACAACTCCGTGGATACAAGCGTGAAATTACATAAAATGATTCATTGTTGAGTCGGTGGTGGGGATTGCAATATTTTATTGAATGTGATCACACTTTTTAATGTTATCTTGATCACAAAATGTCATAGTGATTGGTACATGACGTCATAATGATTGGTTTTGATAATATTTATACCACATCCCCACATTATTCTTTTATTTTTAATTTTAAGTACGTTTTACTTCGGACTATTGCCCTCATCAAAGAGAGATGGTATAAGAAAGAGTAATTTTAGCAGAGCTCTGGAGTCCTCCTTGATTTTATATTCATAGAAACAAGTACTTAGCGTTTACCGGGAGAAACGTTCTGTTGCTATTATTACATTTCGAATGAAGTAGTTTAGATGTTGTGTACAACTTGGCGGTGTCTGGCAGCAATACATGCAAATTACAATATTAAATTAAATCTCTTGAGACTGTTTTCATTATTAACACGATTTCTCTTAATATCATAATGTCATTGTGTTTTGTTCTACTCGACGTTGTCCAGGAGAAATAAATGCAAGATTACAATCTTACAATAAAAGGAATTAATTACATCATTATATTTTCAACTAGTGAAAACAAAAGAGAAAATGGGCTAGGCAGAGGAGAAAGAGACTGATAAAGAGATAGACGGAAAATGAGGGGGGAGTGTTGCATTTCCCCCCGGGCAACGCCTAGTAGAAATAAAAAAAAAATAAGGAACAGAAGACAAAAAGCAAAGTAAAGTAAAAAACCTAGGGGAAATTAAAAAAATGATATTTACGTTAACGTTAAGAGGGAAAGATAATATCAAAGGCGAAAGAAGGAAAAGTAAAAAGATATATATATATATGTATATATATATAATTAAATATTACTTTGTTAGCAAACGTCCTTTTCCATTATTGTCATTCCCCTTGTCTTACGAAGACCCATCTTTCTTTACCTTGACGGCGGTTAATGTTCGACTCTACCCAACGTAGGTTATTTTCACGAACACCAAGCAGACTGATTTACCTTGCAACCTAGAGGGAAAACCGACAATACGTCCTGTAGCATACATTTTCCCAAACACATATATAAAAATGATGTTACCAGTTTAAAATGGTTTACAATGTATAAATATTAAAGGGTCATTTCTAAAGTTTATAGTCTAGCATGCGTTTACGGTTTTAAATATTATGATTTTAACATATATTAAGATATCATATTTAAATAAAACGGTAATTAACCGTTTGTTTTTTAAAGAAAATATTTACATGTTTCTTGTTTCTAAATATTTATTTTTCTTTTCTCTTCTCTCCTTTTTTTTCTCGTGTTCTGCTTTCCCTTTTACTATTCTCTTTTTCGGGCCCCTATCCTATACTTGACTTTAACGTCAATCTAATACTTTTTTGTTACTCCTCCGTCTCCTACTTCACTTTAATGTTTGTCTTCTTTTCTGTCCTTTCAATTTCTTTTATATAAATATTTTATTTTCATTTCATATAGTTTAAATTCATCCGTTCGATTATCGATTTCTGTTTGACATGAAAGCTAAGTTTACGGGAAGTTAAGTATATATATATATATATATATATATATATATATATATATATATATTAATGAAAGCAGAGAGCTATGTACGTATGACAAATCTATTTCAAGTTCGATTGTTCAATGCAAGGTCTATTTTGTAAAAACATGAATATGTTTTGTTACCTTAAGCCAAGGCTTTCAAAGATTAAAATCTTATCATTAGAGGAATTACATAGATCGATATGTTGTCAGTGGAAAAGCCAAAATACAAAATTTGAAAACATATGAAAAAATTGAGAGTAAGAGTGTGCGTGTAAAAACACATCGGGAGTCTGTCTAGTTGGTGAATGTTCGTAGATAAGGAACATTCATATACAAAAGCACGGACATTCCCAAATTGTTACACTTTCATTATCATTTAGGTTATGCGAGCATTACTGGGCTATGTATTTTACTGGTAGGAATTTTTCTTCAGCGAATCTCACATACTTCATCCACTCATGCATAGATAATTATACTGTACAGATGTGATAATGAAATGGTTTGGTTGATATAGAGTCATACCCTAAATGACGATAAAAGTGTAAACATTTGGGAATTAAAGGAGGCGCGAGAGCGCTCTATCTCTTAATAGACTACACAAATGGCCTATGCACGAAATCTCATCTTTTTTATCAATCAGAACTCAAAGACCAATAAACCAAAGTAGTTAAAACTTTGCACAACATTTTTATTTGATAGGTTCTATAAGTGTGTAGAATTTCAGCATAATTAGTCAAGGCAACATAGAAATCAAGAAAGTTCAATCATGAAATACTGTTTCAAATCAACTCAATGTCAATGTAATTAATTAAGGGCATGACTATATATAAACCAAACCATTTCATTATCACATCACTACAGTATACATCTCTACGCATGAGTGGATCAAATGTGTGAGGTGCGCTGAAGAAAAATTCCTACCAGTAAAATGCATAGCCCTTTTGTGCTCGGATACTCTTAATGACAATAAACGTATAACAATTTGGGAATGTCCTTGCTTTTGTGCTTTTAGTGAATCGGAATGTTCATCTTAACCCTAATAAAGACATATGATTTCAGTATACGAGCATTTTTAATGGGATTAACATGTATTTCAAGTTGTCTGATTTTATTTTAATCATTTCATTGTTTTCTAATGTATATGTGACGGAGTTGAGACCTAAATCCCCTAAAAAGTAGGCCCTTTCTGATTGCCCACAGTAAGCTAACCGAAAAATCGACTGCCGAAAACATCTCTGGAAGTCTTCTTTTTGAATGGGACTTATCTCCAACGTCGCGTTCCGCATGATATTTTTTCGCACCCTCTAATCAACAGCAGTAGTCTGATCAGTTTAGGGACTGCAAGAATGCTGGTCACTCTCCGCTGATGTTAGGCCATTTAGGAATCAGTTAAACCAGTTCTTAATTTGGGTTACACATCACATCTCCTCCATACAACTACTGAATCTAATGCGACGGCGAAGATGAACACCATTCCAGGGTAAGACATCCATCGGTGTTTCCGGCAGAAGATGGATCGGTTGGCTACGTGTGGGCAAGCACAGAAGTCTACTTTTAACGAAGGTACGGTCTCAACCCAGTAATGTATTTGCCAAATTTTTTCTGACTTAAGGTCGGATACTTTTCAGACATGCATTATATATATATATATATATATATATATATATATATATATATATATATATATATACATATATATATTATCGTTTTCATGTATTTGTTGTATTTATGAAAATATTATTGCTATACATATGCACGCCCGCTTTTCTGTTGATATATAACAGTAACAATATACATTTTACCTTGATAAATGAACAGCGGAAGTTTGTTTGAAATAGTAAACTCACAAATATATAATGATATGCATAATTTACAGGCGTTTTTGTTGTTTTTAATGAGATGTTTCAAAATTAAATACATTACTCATATTTATCCGAGATACACACACCTAGACATACACACACACATATATACACACACACACGCGCGCATATCTATCTATATATGTATGTATATAAATATATATATATATATATATATATATATATATATATATTTATTAGTATTTCATGTATCCACATAACATTTTATAAGGAGATATATTTTTTATCTATCAATTTTCAGTATTTGCTTCAACAGTCATCGATACATTAATACAGCTTACTAGTAAGCTATGAAAATATATTTATGGCAATTAAGGTACACAGAGTCTCACGCGTTTTATCCTCGGGGGAATCTTCAGGCTAAAATGCCCATATCCATTCATTGTAGCCTGAAGATTCCCCCTCGGTATAAAACGGGGGAATGTATGTATAGCTTAATTGCCATAAATATATTTGCATAGCTTATATATATATATATATATATATATATATATATATATTTATATATTTATATATTTATATATGTATATATATATATATATCCATACATTAATGTATATATATATGTATATCTATATATATATATATTTATATGTATATATATATATATTCCTATATATATATATATACATAGTTATATATATATATATATATGTATATGTATATATATATATATATATATATATATATATTTATATATTTATATATTTATATATGTATATATATATATATCCATACATTAATGTATATATATATATGTATATCTATATATATATATATTTATATGTATATATATATATATATATATTCCTATATATATATATATACATAGTTATATATATATATATATATGTATATGTATATATATATATATATATATATATATATATTTATATATTTATATATTTATATATGTATATATATATATATCCATACATTAATGTATATATATATATGTATATCTATATATATATATATTTATATGTATATATATATATATATATATTCCTATATATATATATATACATAGTTATATATATATATATATATGTATATGTATATATATATATATATATATATATATATATATATATAGAATTATAAAAAGAAAAACTATACACACATTAAGGTTGTACACATAATAACTTATTTCGACCCCTTTAATTAGGTCTCCTCAGATGTATGGACAACCACGTCAAAAAACCGTTGTCCATACATCTGAGGAGACCTTATTAAAGGGGTCGAAATAAGTTATTATGTGTACAACCTTAATGTGTGTATAGTTTTTCTTTTTATAATTCTGTTTTGCTCTGTTTGAATTACATTGAGCTCTGTTATTCAGATTCTCTACACAAAATTGAAATCCACACACTATATATATATATATATATATATATATAATAAAATAACGGTTCTCATGAGGTCATATACACCGTTGCATCTTATTATCAATATGAGACGGGAATATCGTTGCTTTTTATAAGCAGTGTTGTTTTAATTAAAATTTCTTGGAGACTCCCATTGATTTCTCTCATAATTACCACTTGCCTAGTAATGACATTTTGCTTTTGTGTCTGCCTAGTGCGTATAGATTTCCCATAACACATCAACTCACTGAAATTAAAATATATTGATCAACAATCATTTTATTACATTTTTTAGATAGAAGCATCACACTTGATTTCATTACGTACTGATAACATAGCCATACTACAAACAATAGATCAACCCACTGCAAAACTCATTGACGAGAACAATTATACGCAAGCAAGCAAACTGATTACCGCCAGTTACGATATTACTATTAGTGATCCCTTTAGGTTTTTGCCGACTTATAATTTGTGACGTTATATTAGATTGCAAACGAACACCCTGTAGGTTCGCAGCTAAATAATTTTCCAGAAAAATACGGTCAATTATGTCTGGGGTTCTGCATACTCACGCAAACAGTCAAGAGAAAATACTTAAGCGTATATATTCAGAAGAAGCAACCGACGTTGCCCGGGATAAACTCGTAACTTCTTTCGTTTTTCAGCCAACCATAACCTATATAAACGTATTTATATTTTGTGTATATATTTTATAATATTCAAAATTTGGGGTGTGTACAGTCTTCATTTAGTAAACATCTGTGTAAATAAAGTAACATGTCGGTAAATAAGTCTTTAGTATCACCTACATAATAGACACGACGCAGTGATTTTATAAGGTATATTCAGTAAAATAGACACATCTTATATGGTGTAATAGCTAAAAGTAATTAATTAATAATATTGTTTTAATTTACTAATAAAGTTTTTTAAAAATAGTAAATAAAAAAAGTAATTATACGACATTGTTGGAATAATATTAACTAGGGCACGTATGTATTTTTATATTAATTAAAGAAAGCAGGTTATTCCTGACTGAGTAGATATTGTATATTATACGTTATTATAATAAGATATAACACTTTTTTTATCTATATCGCAGGTATGTTCGTGCTCGCTTTAGTTCGATGAATTCAATTTTAAAATAATGTATAATAATTAAAAACACCGGTTTTTCTTTATACTTATAAAATACAAGATATTAAAAGAAAATATCCTATGGATACATACGGGGAGTTATGAAAGCTAGTTGTGATCTCTGAGCGACAGACTCGAGTGTTCTTGTTGTTATTGCATCGTGTTCAGAAAAACAATCGTGTTTGTATTATGTCGATACGCTATAAAAACAAGACATCCACAACTCTTAACGCAAAAGTAATGATGAACCATAACGATGGAGAGTACTGCTTCGAGATTTCAGTAATCTTCAGTCGGCACAAATGCTGATGATGTATGCGAGATTTGTGCCGTTATGTTTCTGTTCCTTTTAACTTTGAATTCATCAGTTTCGTTTAATTGGTCGCTATGTACGCCTACACATTAAGTAATTTTAACTTTTCTGAAATGTAAACCATGTAAATTAAATATAAAACGATTTGAGAGATTCGTATAGATTTCGCATTTTCCTATTATTCTAAGACAACTTAATGTAGGGCATGACTCAACGAAATAAAAACACATGGTACATTTTCTCGTGTTAGTGCAATTGTAAGATGTTACCATATGTGTACATTCTAATTACATTTAATTGTTGAGACGGGTTTGTTTCCCGCACAGTTTAAGATTGCACTTGAAAGTAAATGAACTTACACTGATTGGTTTGAAAATATTTAATTATATGTAACGCAGAAATAATGGAGTAAACTTATATCTATTATAAAAATATGGGTATCAAGTATAAGGACATAACGCATTAAGTTCTTGAGTCCAATTGTGTAATATCAACTTTCTTCTTTTGACTGTTTACTTTTGGAATAGATGTGTGATGGTCTAAGATAATGTGTGAGTATACTCGCTTATGTTTACTCATAAAACACTTGAAACCAAAATGTCAAATGATAAACATTATATTTAAAGTTACTTGCACACGTAGGCTTACTACTTTCGCATTCATTCTATATACTAGATAAACTTTAACTATTTGGTAAGTTTTACACTACGTTTTACATTTATATAAGACCATAAATAAAGGCATACAAACTTATTTAACAACTAGATAGTGGGTGGGGGAGAGGAACTTCTGTTTAACGTTTGTTGTTGGAAATCAAGTTAGTATTTCTCAATTCTAGAGAAAAAAATTCAATACAAATGTAAAACGTGTGTATATATATATATATATATATATATATATATATATATATGTGTGTGTATGTGTGTGTTTGTGTGTGTGTATATAGGTGTTATCAATCAGCAGAATATCATAAGCTGCCAAGTATAACAAAAGTATAATAATAGCAAATAAAAAACTAGAAATCAAAAATAAATAAATAAATAAACGTGCAACTTACAATTATGTGCCGAATTTATTCGACGGTTTTAAAGCAAAGTAAGGTAAGTACTCATGTCAGGTTTTCTGATTGTTTTTGAGGTATAGTCTATACAAGATTATCGGGAAACAATCCTCTTCTACACGCCTTCTATGAGGTGTGAACAGAGTACTTGTAAATTGCGAACTAAAAGTTAGAGTATTTTTTATTATTTCACAAACCGTCCACCAGAGGTCGCCTCTCAAGGTAGTATATCTGGGTTCGTTTCCGGTACACATGTATAGAGAAGCAAAAGAAAGATAGGGAATAAGAAACGAGGGGAGTTCTTAAGTTATAATTGTCCTCTCGGTGTGTGTAAGGGGTATTCTCTTCCAACAAACTATACCCAAAAACAAAAACTAAACTTGGGATTTACTTTACAATTGTCCAATACAGTTGGCACAAAATTTTCGTCGCACGTTTATTTATTTTTATCTTTTTTCTTAATTCCGAGTTCTTATCAAGTATTATGATACTTATTTTCACCCTTGTACGCTTATGGTTTTCTGTTGACTTATTACACATGTATGCATACACATATACATCTAAATATGAAGCGACAGTGAACACAACACTTTAATATATATATATATATATATATATATATATATATATATATATATATATATAATCAATGTGGTGTATATATGCCATTTGCAAAACTAATATTTAGGTTGTAGAGATGTTAAATGAAACCAATAATTTAACCTTGAACTCACATTCTGAAAATAAAAAAAGAGAAAAATTATACTTGGAACACATCTAGCTGAAGACACGTTTAATAGCCAATATTGGCATGAAGCTATGTTAATGTACAATACACAATAAGTAGATTCACTGAATCACCGACCAACTACAAACGAATAAGATCAAGCTCAATGCCATAACTAGTATTTCGTGTTTATCTTTCAAACTAAAGAATGAATAAATTATAGAATAGATATCATATATTATGGCACCACTTCAGCTTCTCAGTTTGACTAAAAACACATTTTAGGTGATCAAGTAAACCTTACTTCTGATTAGGCAATTTTCATTGTGTATATCTGTACCAAGTTAGTTGTAATATAATAACGCTCTTTGCTACAATTTATTTTCATGTTGACTCAATCAAACACAGATAACTGGTAATAAAACACACTTTTAATCATATAATAGAAGTTGTCTTACGATTTATTAAACTGTTTCCTTTTTTCGTATGAGTTTAAAGTCTGCTAACAAATGCTAACTAAAAACTTCACATATCAAGTACTTAACTTTATCAATTACAATGTCGTATAGATAAAGATAGTAAGTAATACGCACACTAAGCACGTTAAAGGGGTAGTGAGGTCAATCAGAAAGAGAAAAATGGGCATGCAGCAGGCATCATTAAAATAGAGAACAAGAGAAATCCGGTTCCAAAGGTTATGTAAGATTTCAACATTTTTTCACAGTACAATGAAATCAATACATCGGACACAATTGTTTACGGATATAAGAATAACGATATATCCGTTAATAACTATTATACTTATTGGGATGTTTATGAAAATCAAGTGCATACTCTTAATTTTAGACAAAAATGGTCAGCGAAACAGAAAGTTATATATATATATATATATATATATATATATGAACATATTTTTTGTGGTACAACATTTTATTATACATTTAAATAAAATAAGTGGAGCCATATTGAATAAAGGGCAATATCACAAGTAAAACGTAAGAAGAGGGAAAAAATGTTGTTCATGTATAATTATCGAATAAAACAATTAAGAAGTTTCGTTACGAAGAAAAGTGGAAAAAAAACCACCAACCCAAGGTACCTTTCGCCCGACACATTTTCAAGGGGGAACGTCGGTGGAATATCGTTTTAAAGTAATATAAAAAAGAAAAAATGTTTTTTTACAAGGGGAAAGAGAGAAAAAAATGTTTTTATAAAGAACCATGAAGAGCAAAAGAAAAAAAAACAACAACAAAAAAAGAAAAAAAAGGGCACAGATCACAGGAAAGGAATGAACTATCGCCAAAACCTTAGAAACAATAACGCAAAATGGAATAAATGATAATCGACAAACTGCAGGCAAAGACTTTTTTTAAAATCTATTTAGAGACCTTTTATCTATGTAGAGACCTCTAAAAAAACAACAAAAAAAAGACTTTGCCTGCAGTTTGTCGATTATCAGTTTTTCCATTTTGCGTGATTGTTTCTAAGGTTTTGGCGATAGTTCCTTCCTTTCCTGTGATTTGTGCCCTTTTTTTTCTTTTTTTGTTGTTGTTTTTTTTTCTTTTGCTCTCCATGGTTCTTTATACATTTTTTTCTCTCTTTTCCCCTGTAAAAAACTTTTTTTTTTTTTTTACTTTAAAACGATATTCCACCGACGTTCCCCTTGAAAATGTGTCGGACGAAAGGTACCTTGGGTTGGTGTTTTTTTTTCCACTTTTATTCGTAACGAAACTTCTTAATTGTTTTATTCGATAATTATACATGAACAAACATTTTGTTTCCCTCTTCTAACTTTTTACTTGTGATATTGCCCTTTATTCAAGATGGCTCGATTTATTTTATTTAAATGTATAATATATATATATATAAACAAATTCAAAAATAATTTTCATTGATCGCTCATATATTATATAGAACGGATTTTGTTATTTAAATTAATAATAACTGATATTTTTAAATCAGATATATGTATATATAGTACAGATACACGATTCAACAACAGTTCTTTTGAATGACTTATTTGCATGACAATTTTTGAAACAGTTAATAAAAACTTAATGTTTAGTGTTATTAAGTTGTAATTTTATTGCCCTATTTTTACTATATATATAGACTAGTTTCGTCGCTGGAAACAAGAATTAATTAAAGTTATTTAATAAATCAATAGATAACTTACTAAACCCATTTTGTAAACAAACATCGTTCGCTAGAATTCTTACCGACAAGTATAAGCGTGAAGAGAAATCGGAGTGAAAAGACAGCTTACTGGCTGGTGTTCTTACTCTCTTTCGTTTTCTCAACTTATCTTCTCTCTTAAATCATCCTTAGTCTCTCCCGTTTATGACTCAATATTACGTTTATTGTGTTCATAGACCCCTTAAGAGTGCATTTAGCTCTTCGGGAATACTTCTACTATCTTCCTCTTTTAATTTTACATCAGAATACACTTTTAGATAAAATGAGACCTTGGCGTACAAAGCGTCGTATAGTAGCGGGCTGTAGCGGGATGTTGCCGCCAGTATCGGATCTTGACGCAGTGACAGGCAGTGCGAGTTTCTTGCCTTCTCCATTTGAAAATAAAATGACGTAAAGAAACGTTAGATGAATAAAAAGTTATTTCCTGAAATTATGACACAGACTTTTCAAATTATTACATAATAACATTGAACTTCACCCCCCCCCCCCCACCCGACAAAAGCTCCCCCATAGACCCTGTATGTTTGCATTTAGATCCTCTAGAATACTTCCATTATCTAACTCTGTTAATTTTACATAAGAATATTTTTTAGATAAAATAGAACCTGGGCGTACATAGTGGCGGGTAATGGCGCGAAATGGCGAGTAGTAGCTGACCTTGATATATGTGTTAGCAGTGGCGACTTTCTTACCGCACTCGTACTTTAAGAGAATTAGCATTAAGAAACGTTAAATAAAATTAAAAAATATTCCCAGAAGTAATGACTCATCATTTTCAAATGATTACACATTGAAATCCCCCCCGACCAAATCTGCCACATATCTCGCTTATAAGTTCAATTCGAGATTCATTAATAATTTTACTATCTTTTTCATTTAACTTTACATTAGCACACCCGTGTTGATTAGCTAACCTTTTTTTCTATTGAGCACACACATACATACAGACATTGACTTCGTGTATATATATATATATATATGTATATATATATATATATATATATATATATATATATATATATATATTCACGGGGTATTGGCGTGCTTACTTCGATACGAGTATTGATTTACTACTCTCCAGGCCAGTTTTTATCTTACTCCCACAAGTAAGATGTGACCCAAGGTCGGGTCGGGAAAGTGGGGTTTAAAAATTGCCTGGGCAGCCCCGTCGGCATTCTCCGGTAGGGGCGCCTCAGACAGTAAGCAATAAACTTACTCCTCCCCAAAGAGGGGAGGCGAAGCCTAGGAGGGTGGACCTCCTAGAACTGCACAGGACAGTCCCATAGACCGGCGTAAATCAAGCCCCGAAGGCAAAACAATACCAGTCTATGGGGTGCAGTATCCATCGGAACAGATACTACACTTTGATCTTAGCCAAAAGGCCAATTAGTAGAAAGGTCGATAAGTGACGGGGCCTGAAACATATTACATCGACTACATATAAAAAAACCCGCGTGATAATGTCATGCATTAAAATGCAGTATAACATTTCGGGAAGTAATAAATAACTGACAATGAACACATATATAGCTTCATAAGAATCGAGAATTATGATTTTGTATTCATTTTTTACTGAAATGTGAATTATATTTCTGTGTTTATATTCATCCGTATGCTGATTTAATACAGCAACACCCTTGTTTACCAACAGTGAACGACCACGTATAGCTTGATATGAGAAGTACTGACGTGTAACCAATCAGAAAATCAGTTATTCATTCATTAATTGCCAGTTTAAAGATTGTTGTACTTAACCCTAAAACATTCTCATCTAGACTAGCCACATCTGCTACAAAAAGGCATTCCATATAAAACAAGTTACAACGTTGTATAATATCTCTTATAATTCTACAGGCATATTGAATGTGTCGTCAATATGCAACACATACTACAAAGTTATTATAATGTAAATGGATAATTACTCATGCTTTCGTATTCATGCGGAGGCATGAGGACCATCCTGAAATGTCTTCATATAAACCTGAATATAAGTAAATACACACGTATTTCTCCTCAATGTTTGTTGTTTAAGATATTCTAATTTAAATAAGTATTTTTATTAGAGGTAACCTATTATTATCTTGTTTACATGTTACGGTCATATGCTTATTTTGTAAGATTGGTTATTGCCTTCCCAGCAAGATATGTTTATATCAAATGTATGACCCAGTTATTAAGTAAATTTCACATGATTTCCCCAACCCTTACATGGCGTAGCGAACAGAATAGTTATTATAAAAGCTAGCTCAACAGATTGGTAATACTATTATACTGGAGTACACCATACTTCTATCGCTCTCCCCCTACCGACCATTTGCTTCATCGCAGGCATCATTAATTGCTGTACTATCAAAAACACAGCATTATATTAAATTAATATCAAATCGTAGACGTTTCTCAGCGATGCAAAGGAAACTCTCCACCCAGAATACCGTGCTCAACGGGAAACATAATTAGCACCATCTATCCTCGCTTAAGGTTAGTGTTACACTTACATATATGAACACGCCACGTTTTTAACAAATTATCACATGCCCGGTCTCTTTAAAACGCCCTCTTATTAAGGTTGTAGCTAAACATAGTATACATGTTTTATCGAACAGGTATTGTTGTATATACATGTTCACTCATGTAATTTTAATGCATTTCTGGAAGGAATTAGTTTTATTGTTTTTAAGAATTTAAAAGTTATTGCGGAAACTAATTTATCAACACATAACAAATTATTTTGGCGAGTTCGCCATCTTGATTTCATCAGTCCACCATTTTGATTTGCTCAGTTGACGGCCAAGTTTTCTGCTTAAATTCATCAGTATACTTTTGATTTTGATTGTAAATTAAAGAAAGTAATTAACATCATTTATCAATGAAAAGCAGAGAACATTTTATTTCATGTAAATCTACCTTAATGTATGAAACTATATAATATCCTATGAATTAAATGTTTCCAATTAAACTAAACTTAGTATATATATATATATATATATATATATATATATATATATATATATATATATATAATCCAGAAAAGGCTTCTTACACTTTTTAAACG
Organism: Sepiola atlantica; assembly: GCA_963556195.1. Classification (NCBI taxonomy): domain Eukaryota; kingdom Metazoa; phylum Mollusca; class Cephalopoda; order Sepiida; family Sepiolidae; genus Sepiola; species Sepiola atlantica. The sequence goes on from OY744523.1 coordinate 163,770,336, forward strand.
CAAGTTTATTTTTAAAGAGATTTATGAGAGATTACGACTTATCGGCTTTCAAAGCTTATCCAAGGTTCATAAACGCACCATGCCTTTACAGCCTATTCTATTAATGTTGGGTTCTGCACAACATGCGCTTAATAAATGGTTAGTTTATATTCTGAAACCCGTACTTACTTTTTATTCGGCCTATTGCATCTCTGATTTCTTTCAATGTGTGCCTTATATACACAAATTATCTCTCCTAAAGGATACCGAGTTATTTGGCTCCATTTGACATTAATAGTCTGTTTACCAATGTAACATTGCATCAAACAATTGGTATATGTGCAGATTATCTTTACCGTGACCCCTTAACATCTCCACAATTACCTGAACGAATTTTTGTTGAACTAATGGAACTTGCTACTAAATCAGTTTTTGTTCATTCTCAACAATATAATGTATCGGCAAATCGATGCTATATCCATGGGTAGAACTCTTGTTTCCATCGTTAGCCAACATTCTCGTTTGATTTTTGGAAAACCAATTATTTTCCAAAGTGACCAAGTCGGCGTTGATGACATTTTTGCTTGTTTTCCCTCACGCAGTGATGCTGAACAGTTTCTTCGTCTTCTTTGTGTTTTGCATCCATCGTTGCAATTAACCATGGAGGAAGAGGATTGTGGTCCCATGTTATCGTCGATAATTTAGTGTCTAAAGCTTGTTATCGTTTGACACCTCTATGTATAGAAAACCAACGTTTACAGCCCTTTATCTGAATTGGTTTTCCTTTGCCCCAAGATCAAGAAAATAAATTTCATTAGTAATCTCACTCATCGAGCACTTATGATTTGTTCATCAACACAACTCGATGCAGAACTTGGTGAAATTTCTAATATTTTTCTTGCTAATGGATATCTCATCAATATCATAAAAAGCACCATTGCACGCAAAGTTGCAATATTTAATGGTGGTTAATTTATTGGCCCGTCACGTTGTCCTATTCATTTGAAACTTCCATGGTTAGGTTCTGACGGCCTTGACATTGTGCAAAGAATTCTTCTCCTACTCAACGTGGTTTTCCAGACCCCATGCTGAGAGTAGTTTACACGACTCGAACCTTTTTATCTTATTTTCCTAATGATGTTTTACCAGCCATTCAAAATAATTATGTTGTTTATAAATTCCTGTGTCAGTGTGGAGCTGACTACGTTGGCAAGACATCCCAAAGATTACAAATTAGAATATCCCAACACACACCATGTGATATTCGTTTACACAAGGTTTTGAGATCCTCTGGGAACTTTCAGCCACAGGAATCAGCCACAAATAGTTGTTCTGACATGTATTCCGAACAGTTGTTTTCTGTTTTACACAGTGCCAGGTCGAACTACTATCTCAATATTTTATAGGCGTTAGTTATAAACGATTCTCGATCTAGCCTGTGTTGACAAAAGATATTGAAGAATCAGGTTGAGATATTTACTGATTCGAATCCACCATAACGTTGAGAGATTTACGTTTCTTTTTTTCCCAATTGTTTTCTCCAAATTTTACAATGTTTCCCCTCATATCTCATTCCATTTTCTTAGTTTTTAATTTATAATTGTGACGTTTCCCTTTAGAGGGTTAGACGATAAGGCTTTAATGGAAATTTTAGCAATATTTCCTCTGAAAATTATCCTACGATTTTGTTGTATGCAAAATATACTTATATATATATATATATATATATATATATATATATATATATATATATATATAACTTACCCCTAATGGCGTCGTATATATTTAGCCTATGATAAATGACTAGAATGGTCAATTACATATGTAAAAGCATACATTCCTATTTGAGAGAACACTATTCCTTAATTTGTTCGTCCATCGATACCTGGGTGTTCACAAATAAACACTGGACACACAGGGCTTATGATAGCATGTGTAAGTGTTCTGCAATATACACTATGATGGACTTCAATAATATGAGTTCATGATGAAATCGACTAAATTTAGAATTAATATATTTATAGAAGCATATGCTACTATCCCTATAGTAAACTGTGCCTTTCCTACGTAAAAAAATTGGAAAATACTCGCGAAGTGTGCGAAAATAACAAACTATTTCATAAATAAAGTACACGCATGATTTCTCCACAATAAAACATTAATTAATTAATGCTCGTTTAAACGATTGAATTAACCATTATCGATGTACTTGTTTTATTTCACTGCCTTCACAAAGGGAAGAGAACATCTCCCAAATATGTATATTTGTGATGTTCTACAATAGCCAACTTTTAAACACTTTTCTGTCTGTAAATTATGTCACGCAAGAGAGATTTACACTTCATCGCAATTCTTCAATCGATATGATTATTTCGCTTTAATGTTTAACCTAGAATGTTATTTTGTATTGATTTTCCTGTCTGATCGATAATACAATATCGATCAAGTAACTGTTCAAAGCTTTACGTAGAAACGTATTTTTCTTCATTTTTGTAGACAACAGATTTGTATCAGATTAGGATTCACAATTTTAGTAGAATTAGTTAGAGGTTTTATCGCTCATGACACTCGACTTCTTAGGCATGTATACTAAGAAGTTTGGTGAATGATTTCGGTTTGTTCTTTAAGCTATGAGTGACCAATAGATGGGCAACTTGCTAAACCGTAATATTGGTTAATGAAAACCCATTATTTTATGTTAGCGCTAAGTATAATAACACACGTTATATTTGGGTTGTAGAAATATCATGGGATATTTAACTACGAAAATAGTAAGGTGTATATTTGTATATCAGCTGTGCGTTTTTAATCAAAGGAGTAGTCGGTGAAACCTTAGTGATACTCTTACTTAAACGGCTATGTACAATTCTAATTTTAGGGGAACGAGATTGAAATACTTTCGAATATTTGTATGTCTAACCAGAATATGCAGTGTAATTGTTTAAGATTTTATTAATTTGCTGGAAGAATAATATAATGAGTTTTAAATTAAAATATTTTATCAAGCATCAGAGAGAAAACTAAAGAAAGACAAGTAAATTATATCAAGGTGACATGAGTGAGCTGCTTTGATTAAGGTACTCCACAAGTTTAATCATTAAAGGTATGAACATCATTAAAACGATAAGATTTGCATTATTTCATGCTACTGTGGTTGCTGCTGTAGCTGCAGTGCAGGATGAGTATGATGATAATGATTCCCAAATTTCGATATTATTAGGAAATTACTTCGCATTATCGCAACAAAAACGTCCCCTTTATTTCTTAACTAGAACAGTCGTTTGGTTTCTCTAGAATATTAGTTGAAAAAGTGGCTCAACAATCTATTAATAATGGAGTGTATGTATATGTCTGTCTGTCTGTCTTTCTGTCTGTCTATCTGAAGCCGAAACTCTATCAGAGTAGTATGACTATTTAACAAGTCCGCCAGCTTCATTATATACTATGAAAAAAACCGCCGTAAACACTATGCGCATTTCTCAATTTACATAATCAATTGCTTTTGAACCTCTAATAAATTAGTATTCGCAAATATGCATACATGATTGTTTTCTTCAGATTTTCCACACGCTATTTTGCTCGCTAATAATCTTACTTATAAATTATAATTATTTCTTTTATTATATATATATATATATATATATATATATATATATATATATACATATATATATATACACACATGAAATGCGTTACGTAGTTAATATAACTATGACAAAACTGATTAAACAGCCAGGCGTAATCCATTGAATTGCTTCCCCCCTCCGTTAATTGAGTATGGACGCAAGACGGCGCGTTTATAAACAAAACGCTGGCATTCACCGTGCTACTTTTAATTAACACGTTCTGAGTTTGTTCATTTTCTTAATCATATTAGCCATTATGTTTTAAAACACAAATTCACTTACTCAAATTGTTTAATTAAAATAATAATTGATTTAAAAATTACTATTGAAAAACACGCACACACACACATTATAACGAATTTAGTTCAGGTAAAGTTTTTCTTTCCGAGAATTAAAAAACTATTCGTGCTTACTGTATTTGATTTTTTAATACTTTCATATCCAATATTATCATTTTTTCACGACCTCAACTGAATTTATGATTTAAATTTCAGCTTATACGCTGTTAAGCTTTTAGTTACAAACTGTTTTTATTATTCAATGTTTCATTTATTTAAAAAAATGTTATTTTTCTTACTATCAACAAAAAAACTAACACATTGTACTGGAAAACTATGCAACTGATTTTATAATCAAATTGTGTAATTAAAAAAAAGTCATTAAACGCACACACACATCGTGTTCATTGTATTTGATTTATTGGTGCTTTTTCACTTCAGGACCCGAGCTTATTTTGACCCCGTCGTTAGGGTGAAGGTCAAGGTCAAGGTCAAAGTAGAGGTTAGAGTTAGGGTTAGGTTTTTTTTTCCTTTTTAATTAAAAATATTTGCATGTACGGGAGGAGGATAAACAAAATTGGGGGAAGGCGGTAAACATTTTTTTTTCTTTTCTTAACTAAAAATATTTCTATGTATGGGGGAAGGTAAAAGAAAAAAAATTGAGGGGGGTGCTAAAATGTTTTTTCTTTCTTTTTAAACTAAGAATATTTCTATTTATGGGCGAGGGTAAAACAAAAATCGGGGTAGGCTCGAATTTCTTTTTTTCTTTATTTTAAACTAAAAATATTCTTGATCATAAACAAAGAAAATCAATGTCTAACCACCCAAGAAATATGACTGGGACTCCGTCAGTTTACGCGTGAGCGTAAATTTCTGACGTAGCAGCTTCGCAAAACTATGCTTCCTCCGGTCGCATAGTTTTGCTACTTCCAAATATCATCGCTTCGTGAAAAAGGCAAGTTGGGATTATGCTTTTTCTCGTAGCTCTGTCGATCTTGCTGGTTGCGTGTTGGGGGTTTTATTTGCATTGTTTTTATTGTTCTTCGTATTTCTTTTTTATTTATGAAGATTGTTTACGCGTTAAGAATGGTTGGACAAGTCATTGTCAGTAATTGTTCATTGCAATAAAATATAATGTTTTCTTAATAAAAACTCTTCTACGATTTCCAGTACTCTCTAACTTTTCTGATGATCATGACAACTCAACATGTGTTTATTAATTGCCTGTTTGTAAGAACCTTTGGTTTTCTTTTGAATTGTTATTCAAATAAGTACCCCAGATCTTCTAGAACTCTCCGTACTTCCGAGTAGATGGCTCTTTTTTGCTATCCATGCTGGGTATTTTCTTGCTCCTTCACCTTGCACGACAGTTTTGTGGTGATTGTAATTATTGATTTCTAGCTATCAATGACCAATATCTCATTGTTATCCGCACTCTTCCGAAGGAGGTTCGGTCAGTGCTCTCGCACCTATGTCTTTCTCTCCTCCTTTACCATTGTGTAGTATGAGTCGAGATTCGTACCATCATTGTGAATTACTGGTTTGCGTTTGCGGTTTGTGTTGATTTGTCTACATTCAATCATCTGCTCCGGGATTTCAATAATTTACCGTTTGATTCAAAGGTCTTACATTTTTGTCCTCGTTATTAAGAACTGTTCAATGTGCTTTTACGATTATTTATATTAGCTTGACTTTCTTCATGGTTCATATCCCTTTTAGTTATCTAGCAAGTTCAGTGTGTTTCTCTTGTGTTTCTCTCTCAATATTTTCAACTTCTGAGCTGCTGGGACGGCAAAATCTACGATTTGGAGGGAATTTTCATTTTGTTTACTATTGTGACATCAATTCATCTTGCTTAGGTGAGTTATCTGTTTGTTTTTCCATGTTAATAAATATTTTTTGATTTTGTTTGTCCACTACTGAACCATTTGTATAACTGTTTATAATGCAGTTGTTTGCATAGTTTCCAGTGTCTCTCCCTTTCCCAACAATTGATACGTTCTATTAATACTAGTTGTCTGCATTCCCCTTTCATCTAACTTACTGTTTTGCCTATCTGCCAACATAGTCTAAATTTGCTTTATTTTTTTGATTATGAAGAGAATCCGATCATTTGAAGAACGCTTACATTAGCTAGTATGTATTGTGCTCTAAGTTGAATCCGCGAATTGCGTCCAGGTTGGGATGACATGTGTTTTGGTAAATTTGGTTCTAATGAGTGACTTATTTTGCTAAAGCTATACCATCAACTAGATTCGTCCGATATGAAAGGGTTCGAGTTGAAAAGGTCAAACATAAAGCGACATTGAGGCAGTTGTGTGAGATGTTTGCACAAGACAAGGCTGCTGACGTCACTTGTGTTATGGTCGAGACGAGCGTTTTCAGATGAGTCGGTTGTGGAAGCTGGTGCCAACCTGACAGGCAATTATGTCTGTCACCTAAAGATGAGTTCGCTATAGAAGCTGAGGCTAGAGTATGTATGTGTCTGAGAGTCTGCGATGGAACGCCGAAACGGGTGGACGTTTAAAAGATGGGCTGAAGCGTAAGTATATTTATCGATTAAGACCCGAAGTGGTTGCCCGAGCTGCGTCTGTCATGACCTTGCTAGAATGATTGAGCTAGAGTGATTAGAAATTGCGACAAGACGAGTGTGATGGAAAAAAGACATGTGAACCCTCTTCCAGACACGCTATGAGGAATACAAGCAATTTCCGAGTTTATTACCTTTGCATGTAGACGAAGTTTATTCTCAGAACAGGTCCACCACATTGAGCGATCATGGCCGAGAAAAAGATAGAAGAACGTCGAGAAGAGATATAATAAAACCGACGGCACAGCATCTATACGACGATCGAAAGCTCAGGACACGAAGACGACCAGCGAAGAGTGAGAAAATATCGAATGTAACTGCTGTACTCTATTTTAGTGAAGAGAGAGCCATTTAAACGTTTGTGTATCATCGCGTGTCGATGGACTGCCCTGTAGGAAGCGAACACCCGGATGACTTACCACCGCAAGAAAATAAGCATTCCGTTAGAGACGACACTGAAAGTCTCACCGTGACACGAGTAATGAAATGTGCCAGTAAAAAGCAAACACGTTCGTACGGGTCCTAATCTGATACAGTGTTGAGAAATGCTTTAAATGTATAGAAGTTGTTTAAAAATATGTAAGTCGGAGACAACCTATTAAGTGTTAAAAAAGTCGATAAAAGTGTAGAAGTAATACCCAAAAAAAACAGTGAAAGAACATGTGGTGGTGATCAGTTTACCGAATTAAGAACTATTGTGAAATGTCGGTCTAAACTTTCGTGAACAATTAGGCTTTGTGTGGTAATTAAAAGAAGTTCTAAATTATTTCGAGAAGCTTTGCTAACGTATCGAATGAATTTCGTATTTCGGGGAACGTAATAACCTTTCGACTTGTTCATTTTCGACAAACCTTGGACCCAAGAATATTTGTTCGGATATGAAACAGCAAGTGTAACGTATCGTTACTTGGTAA
>OY744523.1:163782722-163807722 GCA_963556195.1 Sepiola atlantica
ATCATGCCTTTTTTATGTGGTTGTTATGGTGCTAATACATATGTTATCTGTGGTTTTGCGATGCAATTAAACGGATAAATGTGTGTTGTATTTTATTATAAATGTGTCTTGACATCGTATCGAGTTATTCTTCGATATATGGTATAAAGTTTAGGATGAGTCTTAGCGAAATCAATGCACGACCTTAATACGAAGGTGAACAAAATGAGAAGTCGAAATAGTAAAATAGTGAAGGATCAAAGTAAGCGGTAAGTTGTAATAAAAGGTTTAAGAGAAAGGAAGCGTACACCGTGATCAACCGCGTGTGTTAAAGTGCATAGCGGAAACGATGTGCGATCGCTAGATCAAAGCACTACTGAACCCGACGGTGAAAAAAAGAAAACGACTGAGTAGTAAGAAAAGGCGGATGGATCAATGTAAGCGTGGGATGATAGTGAGACGATGATGTGGAACGTAGCGTACACCCTGATAAATCTTATCACAACAAACACATGAAGCGAAAGTGGAGACAATCTGACACACCTGAACGTTGAGTTTTGTCGGTGAGATAACAACGTAGATCCCATACACTTGTATTAATAACCCAAGGTCTCATCAGCTAGTAAGTAATCGAGCAGCTTTCGAGTATCTCACGGCCGATACATTTGTACTGATTGTAGTTTATTTTGAGAGTTAGTTGAGGGTGTAACACACAAGGTAACCTATTTGGTGATTTATTTAAATCAGTTATGCAGGTACGTGAACAGTTCACATACATCATGTGTTCTCTTGCTTGAAAACGAAGGTTAGACTTTAGTGGCACCTGCGTATACATGTGTTCACACATAATTATTAAGTGAAAGTAATATTCTAAAGAAAAACGTCTACAGATCTATATGCAATGGTATCAGGCAAACATCTTTGAAGAGTATTCATGTTTAGATGGCTGGTATTGTATACAACAGCGCGACGCTGTCTGTATCAGAGAGCATCATCTTTGGATCAAGTGCGTGTCTTGGTTCTGTCAGAATGGGTGGAACATTTATTTCCGATCAGCTATTTTATAGAAAACACCCCATTTCTAGAAATCGTCAAGGAACTATGAAATTTATGATTTAGGATCTGTCTTTAGAAATCTGGGTAAATACTACAATTCTAGTGAATAATTGGAAGTGGAAGTTTCAGAATTTTATGACTGGAGCCCCATCATGAAGCGATCATGAAAACGTTTTAGATAAACTTCCTTGATTTCTAAAACAATCAAACTTATTTAAACTTACTGGGTGGAAAAAGAAAATCTTATTCTGTGAACCCTAATATCCCCAATAAAGTGTATTTCAATTATATTCAATGTGAGAGTCTGGAAGTCTATTGATGTTCTGGTTAATCAACTTTATTTTTGCGATGTGATAAACTGTGAGAACAGCATTAGCAATGCAATGGATACACCCGGTCTAATTTATCGCATCATTGTTTATACGGTTGGCCAATCTAGTAACCACCTTTCACAAATATGGGTTCAATAAAAGATAATGATAAATTATTCACCTGGAATTATTCAGTATTTTTTTGTATTCTGGTTTGGCACTACGTAACCCAACACGTCTAGATCAAATGTAAGGAATTAACCGAACTTGTGAGGCATACTCGTATAACAAAATGACGTGCGAGTTCAAATTCTTCTCAAACTTAAATATAATCTTATGGCGTAAATATCATAAGTGGTACTGCGTGTAGCTATTGTAAGAAGCAGTTTCAACATATTTGTTGTTTTGTTACGATAGATTATAATTCTGTGTAATATGCCAATATTGTTTAATATAGGTCGTCCAATATCATGAGCAATCTCACATATTTTATTCAGCTCAAGACTCCTATTCTATATATACACTCCAACATATTGACATGAACTGCATTGCTGGCTGAAGATAACATTAAACGCTTTTCTTTAAGAAATAGTTCAAATTCCTAAAAAAACAATTAATCAATAAGGATTTTCATTCAATGTCTCGGCGCACGTGCTTCGCAGACATCTTTTGTGGAAACTTTACGTATTTGCTTTGTTGGCAGATAATCACAACTCGTTTACTATTACAAACTATTTTTAAACGTAAAAAATCGATGCTTGCTTACTGTAGAAAATAAAGGAAGATGGCGAATCATCTTATCATTTATTGGTTAATAAAAACACTTTATATTGGGAACATATTATGGTCAACGTAATGAAACGGCTGTCGTTCTCGCTGCACGAAAGTGTATGCGAGAGATTCCGTTTCAAATTCCTGTATTTCGGCGATGTGACACAACTAGTAAGCCAGACCAGGTAATTTCAACATACATAAAGAGACGAATGTAAGGAAATACCAGCGACCACTTTAATCAGAATTATATCAAATAGTCGAAAATCTACGAAACATATATGCATGTGCGTGTCCGTTTGTGTGTATACGAGGCATGTCTAAACGTTAGCTGACTATAGGCCAGAAAAATGATTTCAAATACATGACAGGGTTGGACCCCTAATCCCTTTCAAAATATGCTTCCTGTTCTTGCAACCACTCAACCCCCGATCAATACACTACTGGAAACATCTCCCGAAGTCTTTTTTTGGAATAGTGTTTAACTCTGCCGTCGCGTTCCGCATTATTTTATTTTCGCACCCTCTCAGCAAAAGCTGCACTCCGGGCAGTTTGGGGCCATCCAGGACGCCATTTTTGAATCGGTCGAACCACTCCTTAATTTGAGTAACACCCATCGAATCTTCTCCAAACACCTGATGAATCTAACGAGAAGGCGTAGATGAACACCTTTCCAATAGAAGACGTCCAGGGGTGTGTTCAGCAGTAGAGGGATCGGTTCGCTAAGTCTGTGCAAGCACAAGGGGCCTACTTTTAAAGATATAAATAAGAGTACCGATCACGTCACGAATTAGAAATATATTTTCTGGCTGAAGGTCGAATACTTTTTGGATTGCCTCGTATACTATATCACTAGGGTCATAATTGTGTATATATTATGCACTATTTATACTTCTCACCTTTTTATCGACGCTTTCTACTCTCCATTTCTGTCATTCTTCCTACACGGCTGTACTTTCCTCTTCTCTGCTTAATACACCTTCACATATCCTCTCTGCAAAACCCTAACCCTAACCCTAACCCCTGGCAGTCTACTTTTGGAATGGTGTTCATCTCCGCCGTCGCGTTAACGAGTATCTCTTCTCTAGTCTAAAAACGGGAGCATTTCAGTGGCGTCTTAAATTTTCGAAACAACAAAAAGTCGCAAAGATCTATTTTTGGAGAGTAGGGAGGTTGGCGAACGACTGGACTTCCATGTTTGGCCAATAAATGTTAGATAAATTGGGATGAATGTGCAAAGGCGTTGTCGTGATGCAGTTGCCAGTTTTTCGCGGTCCACATGTCTGTTTTTTTTTGTTGCGCCGAACTGCATCACGGAGACGTCGGAGAACATTTTGATAGTAATCCTTCTGCACTGGTTGTCTTTCCCGTGCGTATTTGTGATTCACAATTCAACGGATATCAAAGAACCCAGTCAGAATCACCTTTACTTTGATTCGCACCTATTGTGCTTGTTTGGGTCATAGTGACTCGGGATGCTTATATCTCGATAGCTTTCCTTTTGTTTATGGGTTGTACCCGCACATCAATAACTCATCCCCAGTTATCACGGTGTTCGGAAACCCAGGATTACTGTTGGCGGTTTCCAAAATATCCTGTGCCCCTTGAAAACGGTGGTAATTATGTTCCTCGGAAAACAACTTCGCCACAAATTTGGGCGCGACTCTGTGCATGTCACACTCATCTCGCAAAATTGAATGTTCGAACTCTTTACTTACTGCAAGCTTTTGGGTGATCTCCCGCACGGTTGAACGGCGATCTTCCATCACTAAATTCCGCACCCTCTCACCAACAGCTGCACTTCGAGTAGTTAAGGGCCTGCCAGAACGCTGGTTACTCTCCGTTGGTGTGTGGTTATTTTTGGTTCGGTTGAACTGCTGCTTTATTTGTGTTACACCCATCGCATCTTCTCCAACGACCTACTAAATCTTAAGAATAGATTTGCTTCAAGAATCACCAAGCTTTTGACAAAATCTGATGCAGAAACTATACTCAATACGTTCAGTCATTTTAGGAGAATCGGTAATCCAACGTACACGTTGTGTAGCACCTCACTGAGCGACCGATACGCAGCGACTAATGCACACATATTTATGAAGATGCCTTCTTTTACTGTGTAGAGTGGCGCCGCCCTATCGTCTGTATTTCTCCCGGAAAAAATAATGGTCGTATACTTTTTAGACATGCCTCGTATATATATATATATATATATATATATATATATATATATATATATATATGTGTGTGTGTGTGTGTGTGTGTGGGTGAGTGTATATGTATATATATATATATATATATATATATATATATATATATATATATATGATATAGATAATATATATTTATATATATATATATATTTTAATAACTCAGTAGAATACAAAACATATGCCATACCTAGTAAATATATGCTCCCTTCGATCGCATATTTTCCTAGGCTTAGATGGTAATATTATGATGATGAACTACATACACGAACCCCCACATATATTTGTTAGGACTGTTAGGATTATATCAGTATTGGTTAACACCCCACTCACCCCAAAGTAGGGTTACCTTTTGAGAGTATAATATAATAACTCACAATTAATAGTACACTACCCCATCTCACAAAAAAGGAAAATGTAATCTTAGAATAATTGCATAGTGAGATACAAACTATACAGGTGCCCCGCAAAAGAGGGGGTAATGTATAATGACGCACAATAATTTACTACACATAATTAAATAAGCATAAACCATTTTAATGGTTACAAAGTTAGGATAGAGGGAAACGAATAACGATAACTTCTTTTTATATTCTTCTAGTGAAAAAAATATTTTATAGATTTCAGTTTTCGTTCCACAAATGTAAGCGACTATATTTTTTTTCAAATTAATTTTTATTTCGGAGTTTCATGTATACGATTCAACTTTGCATACAAATTAATTAAACAAAGTGGTTGTTTTGTTACGAAAACATGGATTAAGTAAAAGTAATCAAATGTGTTTATGAGTACTCCCGAGCACTAGTTTACTCTAAATAATTTACGTGACTGAAATATGAATTAACTCTAAGTGAAGTATGTTCATAATATTGTTTATAGAATAATCTTAGAAAATATACCTATTTTCTAATTTCAGTCACGTAAATTGAACGAAAATAAAATAAGAGAAAGGTTTTATTAATATTATATATTGGAGAGAGTTTATTAATAACTGAAAGAAACTTTTTAATTAAAAAAGGAAAATTTAGACCAAAAATTCACTGGCATTGCTGTGTATTTTAAGTGAATTGCATTTTCGTCTCAGACTATGTATATCTACATTTTTTCATGAAAAAAGTTGAGCTCTAACCATTCGCGCTTTTATCTCGTAAATAAAGATAAATGTATCAATAATTAACCCTCCTGTCTAATATGCTTGCTAGCTTAGGATGATGCTATTATGGTGGACGAAGTCATAATACACTGATCGTCTGACTTATTGGATTCTATCATAACAAACATAACCTTCACTAAAAAAGGAGGTGATTCCTTGAAGATGAGTTCATGAAAACAAAACTGATACGACATTACAATATCGCAATAAAAAATAGTACGATAATATATGATGTAGTACCTAGGAACCTCCATCCTACATAGCTCTGACATGTAGAAGGCGATTCCTGAGACGGGCAGTCTTATTGTTCGATAACGGCCCTATCAGAATGGACGTATCTGTTGGAAAGTGTTAGTTTGAATTGCGCGAATTAACGCGGGTGCAGTCGAATGCAGACTAGGGCCTGTTCTAACAGCCAGAGTTAACAGACGTGACAAGGTCACTGTGTGACGAGATCCCAGATCGGGAACAAATCTGCACCTGCGAGAGGCTCTGTGACGTCACAGGCCCTTGCGTGTAAAACAGAGGGATCCGTGACGTCACTCGTTCTTCGTGAGAAGCGAGTTTCGTCAGTCTGGGTTTTTGAGGCAAACCGATGAGACGTGATTGTTACCATGTAATTTACAACAGATAAGGGGAATATTTCCCTGAGAAAATACAAGCGAGACATATCCTTCCTCCCCTCTACGAATGGTTAAGAAAATAATTGTTAAGTAACTACGATAAAGTAGTAATTTGCTCTTTCTCTCTCTCTCTCTCTCTCTCTCTCTCTCTCGACGTAGTGAATGGCCCAGGCCAATAAATAACAACGCTTGTAATAAAAAGAATTGAAAGTTAAGAGGAGGGTTTGTCTTCGGAGTGCGTCATGAGGCTTTTCTTCAGACAGGGGACGGCGTGGTTCACGGCAGGAAGGAAAGAAGAGGGAGGTCATCCACTGGACGACATCGGGGCGGCGACCCTCTACACGGCTTGAGAGAAATCTAAAAGTATGCAAACAAAATATGAACTATGTGATCTATGATGTTTTAAAAATGACGAGTATTTAATGTGAACTGCAACGACCCTTTCAAGGACAAGTATACGAAACGAGTAAAGCCACGGCCCACAGTTTGACTATTAGACGAAACGCGTACTGCCGCGGTCCGACCAGGACTAGCCATGCAACATTATAACTACAGAATAAACCCGATAGTACCAACAGCCATGAAAAAAATATTCTGATAAAATGCTTAGTCTAAAACTCTTTATTTGTTATAGTTCCTTGCCTTTTTACTAGGACCTTAGAGTAGCATCCCTTCTCTATACCTATGACGTTTTACCGATATTGTATTTTGCATGACAATTGCCTCTCTTAATTATAAAAAATTTTAACCCACGTGTTTATATATCAAATCAGTTTAACAAATTGTATTGAAAACTATAACAATTGTTCTATCAAAAATTACATTTGTCAATACAGATTAAAACATTTATATAAAAAAAATATAAGGAATATCGAAATATGTTTGAAAGAGTGTGTATATTACAATAAAAGGTTTCATATATATTATATAAAATAAGCAAAACAGGTGTTGATGTTTGTATAGTTAGTATATAGGGAAACTCACATTCGCATTTATTTATTTTAATTCATATTATTGACCTATCCTCCAAATATTCAACATAAAGATATGATAGTGTTTTTTTTTTATAAATATATAAACAAATCAAAATATGTAAAATAAAACACATCAAAATAAATAAAACACCTTGAAAAAATACGCAACTATTAAAGATAAACAAATAAGAAGTAACAATTAATAAAAACACTTAATAAATCGCACACCGAAAATACTTTCCAAGTACAATTTTTAAAAAAAGTTGCTTCAGCAATTCGCTGTTTAAGGATAAATCTAAACGCCATTTCCACTGTTGTTTCCATTCCAATACAATGAAGTATATTTTTTTAATAAATTATCGTATGTTATATATATATATATATATATATATATATATATATATATATATATATGTATATATATGTGTATGTATATATATATACATACCTATATATACGCATATACATATAAATACATACATATATATATATATATATATATATATATATATATGTGTGTATATATATATATGTATACAAATATACGTATATACATATATATATACATATATATACATGTATATATGTATATATGTATATATATACATATATGTATATATATGTATATCTATACATATATATATATGTATATATATGTATATACATATATATGTATATATATGTATATACATATATACATATATATACGTATATATGTATATATATGTATATACATATACATATATATATATATATGTATACACATATATACACACACATATATATATATATGAATATACACACATATAGATATATACGTATGTATATACATATATTTATATCTATATACATATATATACGTATACATACATATGTATATACGTATATATATACACATATATATATACGTATATATACGTATATATACGTATGTATACATCTTTCATTTATCTTTATATATATATATATATATATATATATATATATACACATATATATACATGCGTATATATGCGTGTGTAATTACACATCTGATTGATATACTATTATTTACTATGAGTTTCGGTATTAGAAACTTTTACACTTGTTTCTGGAAAACAATCCCAACTTCCTTGAACAAAACTTCTTGTTATAATTATAGCCATATTTAATTTTGGAAAATGTAGATAAATAATCCGAGTAAAAATAACAATTAAACATTAAAATCGCAAAGAGCGATATATAGATAAAACAGCTAACACTTTATACTAAAAACAATAAAACATAAAACGTCCCTAAAAAAGGTATATCTTTGTTGGGGGAAAAATATGCGGTTTGACCAACAATACAGGGTAAACTAATTTGGGAAAAATGTACAAAAAAGCTTAACATACAGCCTAGAAAAACAAACAGTCTTTTACACATTGGCAGATTTACTAAACTAAAGAGATTAAAAAGGGCAGATAATTCAATAACGATCAATGATGATTTTAATATCAAAATGTCGGCTGATGAATGAGTGACATTTCGGTATTCTTAATTTTGCTGGTAAAGTTTCCAATGTGTACGTAATAAAATACGAATGGAATAGTAAGAATGTTTTTAGTGTCGATTTGAGGCATAACGTAATGCAATATTATTCGCCTATTTAGCAATCGTGGCGGCTTGCTGATATAGCTGGTGAATTCGCAAATTAAACGCTAATTTTCTTTCCCATTTCTACGGCAATGCTTGGTTTACATCGATATGCGGTTAGACTACTGAGTAAAATATGAATTTCGTGTTGGGTGTCAGACAGTATGACTGCCAGGCAGTATCCCCTCCGATAATGCGGATTGCAGGTGTGGCATTAAACACATATGTGTATAACTTTATTTGAAAATAGTTTTTTATGAATTATTATTCAAAGATTGAACACTTTAAGTAACTAAACACTAAGCCGGCATATAGAGCATAATGCAATACTTTTAGCTTCGCTTATTGGTTTCTATTGACGGTTTGCTGATATGACAGCTTACTTTTGCATTTAGATTTACACGTACAAATATGGGGGAAGGGCTATTAAATTCCGATATCTCCTATCAAAGTTCTAAACTCAAAATGTGCGGTTCATGGGATACATTGTGTAGACAATCAGCGCATGTTGGTATTAGGTTATGAAATTATAAAAAAACAGCATATTCAAGCGAGAAAATTTGAATGTAATATAAGTATATATATATATATATATATATATATATATATATATATATATATAATTAACTTGTTACAAATATCCGGGGGGTATAAATCCGAAGGAAGTTGAAATCGGGTTTATGAGAGTTCTAAATGAAAATTCAGAGCAAAATATATTTTTTGTTGATGATTTTATTATTCCATTAATTGCGACAATATATATGTTGTTTCGTTAGCATTCATAATGAAAGCCAACTTTTCAAGCTTTAAACGGAATCACTGCCTAAAATCTTAAATTTAACTTCAACCGGAAATTGAAGATGCATAAAAGGGAAGGGGGGGACGAAGATGAGGCTTAGCCTATAGCAAGGACAGGAAAGGGGGAGGGGGGAGACCCCAACAGGTGATATTTTAGAAAGTTGAGTGGGGTGATATCTAGTGTCTGGTCCATCGTGACCTCAATTTCAACCGGGGCAGAGGGGCGGATGGGTTTAATTTAATAATGAGAATAAATTATAAACGTCATTTCTGTTGTAATAGGTGATTATCGTGTAGATAAAAATGTTTGATAATTTTAATTTAGTGTATTAATTGCTACTTTTGCATTCTATTTCAATGTAATTATTTATGGATTTTACAATGAGCTAAGTAACGTTAGTGAATTTTGTTGTGATAATATCTGTTAAGTGTAATTGTATTATACTAAAATTAATACTAGTGAAATTACTATATAAAAGTGTGATGGTGTTACTATCTTTAGTATTAAAAAAACAACTATAATAACAATAATAAAGCCAATAGTCTCTACGATAGTCGCAGTGACAATAGTATCAATAATAATAATAATAATAATAATAATAATAATAATAATAGTAGTAGTAGTAGTAGTAGTAGTAATAATGGTAATTATTATAATCGTCTAATTTGTGAAGTCATTAGGCGAAGTAAGTCTGCAAGTGATGGTAAGCTTTTATAGTTCTACTACCAATAATCAAGACTAGGCACTAGCCAATAGTTAAGTGTACAAGATAGTAATCGAAGGATTAAGTAATTGAGATTTGATCAATCTAAGTGATATCAGAGTTAATAGTTATCATAGTTATAGGTTTAGGTAGGGGATGAGTCTGGTATAATTGGTAGTATGACTGAGAGGCTTTTGAGGCTGAGAATTTTAGGTAATAATTAGGTTGTAATGTGTTTTGAAGAAGTGTATAATGGGGGGGTTAACGTAATTATTCATTTCAACATTTTTTTCATTTTTAAATATGTGGGGGATTGGTGTGGGATAAAGGTAGGGTATGTGGGTTGCTAAGGAGGTAGAGTCTACTATGTTTACAGTTGATAGACGTCTATTGTTTTCTATTTAGGAGTTTATTTATGTCTTTAAAACGGATAATTTCTAGTTTTTCATCGAAACAAATTCGTGCGTAGATAAAAATATTCTTTTAAATATTAAAACTAATTTAATATTATTATAACCCTTTCCAAGTAAAATGAAAGTTGAGCACTGTCGCAAAGATTAAATATAAACATTCATCTAAAAGCATCAGTGTAATGCTCCGATTCTCTCGTTGAGTGCTACTGAATGGTTAGGTGTCAACACTAGCCGTTTTCAGTGTAAACATCACTTAATTTCTTTGTTTTCACGTGGCAATCCATCGTGGCTAACTGGGACTAGTTTAACGCCTACAGAGTCCAGATGCATCTACCAACGGGGTTCACGCCTTATTACTGTCTGATGGTCGTATCTCACTGCGCTGATGTGACCCATAAGATCGAAACGACATCGTACGTAGGTAAACATATTTTTTTTAAATATTAAAAATAATTTAATATGATATATATATATATATGATATATATATATATATATATATATATATATATATATATATATATATATATATATATATCACATTATATAGATTTAGTAATGTTTCTCATGTTTAAATGTTTCAGGAAGAATGGTTTATATATTTTAAATTCAGTATATTTGCAACGAAACGCCACGAATAAAGATTCAGTGGATTTTCTATTTTTTGAGCGAACCGATTATATTCTTCATGTATAATGGATGTGATTTTGAATGGAGAGAATAAATCTAATGCGATTAACCTACACTCTCATTTTCTTTCTGACTTTTTTTGCAAAATAAATCTCTATCTCTCTCCTTCTCTTTCTCTATTTCTCAATCTTTCTTTATCTCTCTATATCTATGAACATAAATATTTATATACGTTTTAAATGGTACACTTGAAAGTAATAAGACAGCAGGCACTGCCTTCTGTGTAAGCTATGTGTAGAAGATAGATAGGCGTATATTATTATTGTCTTATATTGTATTATTTCATATAAAGCTATGCATAGCTTTCTAAAACAAGTCTAACTTGAAGCATTATTAATATGCACGTATTCACAACGAGTGGAGCATTGGCCAGTTTCTTGAAAATCCTTATTATTCATCTGTTTTTCTCCCTGTTACGTTTTCGTTTTTCTAAGTTTAAGTTTTTTTACTAAATACACCCATTTAAGGTCCTGGATACCTTCAACATTATCGTGGCGATTGCGTTTTTCATCATTCCAGGAGACTCCTCGCACCTGTGCATAGACGAATGGCAGAAAAGAATATGATAGTACCTTTAACTTGAAGGTAGATCACCGGGAAAGTAAATTGAATTATCTAAAACGTACTATTAAAATATGCATGAATCGGTGTTGCTAGTGATTGGGTCACTGAAAACATTGGGCAGCCAAAAAATGATATCAGTGCACACCGGTGTGTATGTTGAGGAAAGGGAAAGCTATAGTATCCTTTACTACACTTAAATAAAAACGGATAGGCATCCAAGCAAAAAAGTAACACGTTATAATAGTCTACATGAAAGGGGAACCTGCTAAATCGTAGGTTTCTCTGAACATGACACCTAATAAAGCTAAAACAACACGAGTAAATACATAGAACTAACCAGATATTCTAAAAGGGTTATGGAAAAAGCACATTACCGTATTACACATATTTTAGCTAGAGGAAAATAGCCAACATCTTAAACAAAGACCAGCAGAAATATAGACTAACGAGGATTGGGAGTTAAAACTAATGCAGTGAGAAAAATACTAGATTTATAAAGAACACATCAAAGCTTTAGAAAAACAAGTCATATAGCAAGGTTGTATAGATTAACACGAACGTGAATTAATACTATACATAATAACTCTAAGACGTCCGAAGGGATGGACATACTGAGGAGGGATCGTATACTCCTAATATTGATTTTACAGGAACGAAGATTACTGAAATCTTTAAGAAGGTTATACACAATCACATTTCAGAGAAAGCAATCGGTCGTTATCAAGATAAAATAAGTGAGTTTCATTGACGTTGGGAATACTACGGATAACTGTCTGTACGAAGACTCTAAATTGAATTAATAATACATCACTTGGACGACAACGATAATTATAAAACAATGAAATCGCTAATTAAAAAATACATCAAATAAAATCTTATAAATATATTGATTTATGTGCATCCGTTAGTTTATATCTCTTTCTTGTCCCGTATTTAGGCGAGACTTATTACAGCATGACACAAAAAGCATACCACGTGTTCAATCTGTGATGGTTTTAGTACAATATATT
This sequence comes from Sepiola atlantica, assembly GCA_963556195.1. Lineage (NCBI taxonomy): Eukaryota > Metazoa > Mollusca > Cephalopoda > Sepiida > Sepiolidae > Sepiola > Sepiola atlantica. The sequence continues at coordinate 163,795,589 of OY744523.1, forward strand.
AAGAGGAATTAATCAGGCGTGTTCGTTGTATTTGTATATTCAGAGCCAGCTCTCGCATTGCAAGTATGACCGTGTTTACACACCCCACATTATATTTTAAAATAGGCAGCAATTTTAGCAGGATGAATATAACTTTACTAATCTGACGAAGGCCGGTGTTTAAACCTGATATAACCTTATACAACTCTAGACGTAATGTAGAATAAGCAAATACGTAATACAAGCTATTCTTGTTTTATAATGTTTCCAGAAATAAGTCGTACGCATTCTTTTCTATTTTCGCTTGGTCAGCTAGTGTAATTTCTTCAATGAGTATCCATTAAGCTTTTTATAGTCTAGACCGTCATAAAAGGGTAAATGCGACATTCACTAGAAGCTAATGTACACTAATGGTTAAAATTATTTATTCATTAGTAGCTGAACAAGAAGAATACACGCAACAAGCAGACGTATATACGTCTTCATTACTGATAGTCATTGTTATCTAGGGAATGCAATTTAATTCATAATGAAGAATAATTAAAAAGACACATCAATGCCTATCATACTCATTTATGTAACTACATTATTGTATAAAAGTAAATACATTAAACATAATTGTCTATAAATAGCGTTCTCTGTTATGTATCTTATATATATATATATATATATATATATATATATATATAATATATATATATATAGTCATCGAGATACATAATGTTCGCTTTATCACAGCTCTTTAGTACGCGTTGAGTAGCTACTGCCTGAAACCGGCATCGATATATATGTATATATATATATATATATATATATACACACACACACAAACACACACATATATATATATATATATATATATATTTATATATATGTTAGTATGCGCATATAATTACAACTACTAGGTTATGGAGAAACATTTATAATTGATCCCATAGATAAGTACCAAAGCCAATCCCCCCACGGAGATAAAATTCAAATATTTATGTGCAGCTTCGTAGCATAAGTATTTATTATGCTACTAATCTATGTTCACGTATTGAATATTGACAAATAAATACCGAAATATATATGAGTAATATAGTATCAAATTTATTAATATTTGTGTATATACATGAACTTCCAAATTATAAATTTTGTTGTATTTTCCTTCAGTCAAAGTTTTCAGAAATCAGGGAGTGTCTCTACCTGGGGTAAACATATTATCTTTATATCAGATACTTCGTTAGAATATCCCATTGAAGTTTTTTTTACGTCTTAAACGTGTAGTAAGTGAAGAAGTTAAGTACATTAAATGCCCTCTCCCAAATATTACTAGTAAACTATGAGATAGTATATATTTCTTGTGATATATTGGTCCTACCGGATACCAGGATAATAATTCTTCAAGTCCGGTGGAGTATCTAGGTTAGTGTTGGTATTTTTGACAACATCACTTGCATAAGGTGCACCGTTCATCATAAAAGCCAGTGTGGCGTAGCCATTCTGCGGGGATATTATTTGTGCTGCGAATATTATGTCATTTGAAAATATTAAGTCAGTGATTACTTGTAAGATAAGGTACCCTTACGCCAGCTTGCTCTAACAACCCCCTTTAGAGAAAGTCATTATACTTTTATTGACAGTGCTTAGTGGTCATTCAAAGTGTCACCATGGGTATCTTTAAATATATGAACTAGGAGTACCTGTTAGTCATAGCGCATGTGCAACAACCACTATTTATTTAACTTTGATTTTATTAAAACCATAATACATATGTTAAGCCATTTTTCACTGCATAACGAAAAATAAAGTGTATTGGCTTATATAGTATACTCATGGGCAATCGGGATAATTCTATCTAATACACACACATATGATTCGTGCCTCAAAATGTATATTAGATATCGATACTTGGAAAATGGAGAGCCAAGCTAACTCTAAATACTCACAGAAGCGAAAAGGAACATCATAAAGTGGTTAAATAAACATTGAGTGTGGCATAGAGAAATGCATATATCGCTCAGTGAAAGATTAGTACAATGTTCACTTAAAAAGAAATGTTGGTTAATTAGTAACATTACAACATAATGAATTTCAAACAATGATTCAATCCGAGAACTTAGGAATATGCATTTTTGGGTGTGAGATGAGCATGCCATTATTGAGAAACCCACGGTTTATCGATCAATCTTTAGCGTGTATATATATATATATATATATATATATATATATATATATATATATATATAGAGAGAGAGAGAGAGAGAGAGAGAAAGAGAAAGAGAGAAGGAGAGAGAGAGAAAGAGAGACATAGAAAAAAGGAAAGAGAGAGAAGTATTTGCAGACTATCACAACAAAGAAAATATGAAGTTGTCTGCGACGAGCATTACTTATAGTTAAAATTTACTTGATTAATGAGTCCTTCTACATAGTGATCTAATGTGTGTCACCGCGTTCAATGATATATTTAAAGGAAATACCTCTTCATCAAATGGTATGTTAATCTAAATATCGTGAAATTTTTGTGGAAATGAAATATTGTTAAATGGCTATACCGCAGTAAATATCAATACACACATACACACACGCATATATATATATATATATATATATATATATATATATATATATATATATATATATATATATATATATATATATACCGGTAGTAAATTATAATTTAATAATTATTATTTATACTTTTCATAAAACTTACAAAGTTTGCGGGTACAACCGATAATTTATATACCTCTATACGAGAGTATACTGAATCTAGTATTCAAGGTATGCCTTTCTAATAGAGTGTAATTGTTTGTGTCTATGTCTGTTCAGCTCGGTTAATCTTATTATAAACTAGCCTCTTAGCTTTTCACCCTTGCTACTCAGCAAACCTAATCAACGCAAAGGACGAAGTTAAATGTACTCCAATTGTTAAATTAGGTTGTAATTAATAGCCGATGATGAAATAGATCTGACGATTATATTCGAGGTTAATCGTCATTCCAATGCAGTGACTTCCATTGATTCAGTGCAATTCGAGATAAAACAATAGATGTGCACGCATAACTCAATGTTTTGTATAGATACATAGTCATTCTGAAAGACGCATGACATTTTTTCATTTTTTTTGTTGTTTTTCTCAATATATATTTATAATATACACATACACATACTGTGGCGAGCGGTGGTCTTGCCTCATCCCCGCTATGAAAGAGACCGTCTTTTCCTGGTGTGGAATTCAAAAGTAAAAAAAAAAAATTTGATTTATAGGTCGAGTGAAGTTTCGAACACTCCCCGATGGATTACGAATACCGGCTTATATTTGTTATTTATATTTGCACATCCGAGACAGCAACCCCATGTGTAGTTATGCAGATCGAATTGGTTTTAATGTCTCCGATTAATCTCAATAAAAAAGAGAGATGAGAAATTGCATTCGTGCTCGGCAATTAAGTTCTAAAGACCAGAGCGGAGAGAAAGAAAAGAAAGAGAAAACAAGAAGAGAACATTTCGAGCGAGCGGCGAGCTGTTTTTTTTTTTTACTGAAGCAACAAGTATAATTAGTTTTATTTAATTTTAACGGTCTATTTGGAGTCAGGGGAAAAGTTTCTTCCGGATATACTGCCAAATCCCCTCTTTCTAGCTATTTCAGTGTATATACTTCTATATGGATGTCAAAGCTTCATACATAAGGCTAATTCCAGGATTTAGCGCTGCTACAACTGGCATGCCCATCGTTTAATGTATAGAAAATGTAGAGTGTGCTTGTTAAATCTGCGCCATCGACAAACCCGAGCGTGTTCTACTGTAACTGCTACGAGGTGGTGCTCCGCCGTATACAGACAACTGAATTAAGTGAAGTCAAACGCACAACAAATTAAACGAACGTTTATGATTGCATTTGCGACTGATAAGTTCAACGCATTCGACCAAGTTGTGGCGAAGCTTGTTCACCCAGAGGAAACGGTAGACAAATTACTGGCTCAAATACATCGTGTGATTCGCCTGATCGATGGATTGCGTGTGCATTTGTATCAATATGTCAGGCTTCTCCTCAGAGCTTCGTTCAGGATGGTCACACTACGTATAGAACAACTTCTGACTAGGGCTAGAGCAATCATGACGGATGACGAAGGGTGACATGTATCAGCCGCCACATGTGCAGGGCGACCGCGTTTATATACAGAACTTTCCTCCACTAACCATACAACATAGCAATCATCTGGTGTAACCATATTGCAAAACATGTTACAGAAGGACCTCGAAATGAGTACCATTGTAAAGTGGGAAGTTTTGGCAACGGAAAACGGTGTTTTCGATGCAATGGACTTAAGCACATTTCATCGGAGTGTCGGCGAACACTTAAGGGAAGGACACGTCAGCGCCAGTTTTCTTCCTGACCAAGTAAAATATTTTAAAGTAGCTGATGTTAAAGGGTTCATATATAGACAGGAATGCACAGCTTTAGTTGATTCTGGATGTTCACATACGATGGTGAATAAGGCCGTGTGGCGCTGCTGACGGCAGAAGGGGTAGAATTATTGACCGCTCACCGAGACGCCCTGAAAGGTTTAGGGTACGAAAAATACAGTTGATTGTTGGTTAGATTCAGTACGTAAATTTCAGACCCTGTTTGTGCTTCTTTGACTTGACATTACTGACTCCGGTGACGTTTGCTTCGGAAACCAGAACAAGTGTGAGGCTATTTCGATCGATAAGCTTGACTTGAGTGTAACGTCTGATCGGAGTAAGAAAGCATAGACTTCGTTGTGGAAATGAGCGAGTAGTAATGCTTCCAGCGATCTAACAAAAGGGTGCAGCAGTATTAAGTACCTGATCCCCTCCGGGAAGCGTAAAAAATGAACTCTCACTGTGGAAGATCAAGGGATGGCTATTACCATATCCTGTGAAAGAGCTTTGCCTTCCTCGGTGGCTCATTCCCTTGATGGCAATTGTGCAAGAGCACAAGCAGAAAGTTTCGACCACAAGTCAAATATCAATAAATGAACAGCTATGTGGTGCGTTTACCGTTAACGCAGATGTATGCGCGCAAACACTCAGTGAGTGGGGTGAAAAGTGGGCCGAGGTATCGCTTTTAAATTTAATGGATGAATACATACACATTAACGTAGAGAAAACATGTTGGCTTTTTCAAACACTTATTATAAAGGCAAGTGGTGTTGCCTTACTTTATTGGGGGTCAGGAGAAAATATGTCGCCGCTTGTTTACAAATATGTTATTGCACCGATAACGCCTGAGAAAAATACGTCGACGACATCTTCATCAATAAACGTTTAGTCTTTGTGGTGCGCGTGCGGCACCACTTTTAAGACTACGGACTGGTCTGTAAAAATCAGAAACAACTGAGTAACGGAGCTAAGGTCCTGGGTGTGAATCTCTGGAGAGGGTTTCACTCCGACTTAAACGGGGTAGTCAGATTCCGGAAATTCTCCGTGTAATGACTCGTCGACATATATTCTTTTTTTGTGGGAAGTTGGTGGGAAATTTCAATGTGTCTAGCTAGAATATTATTATTACTGAATTCATCAACCGCCAAGATAGTGCGCCAAGTAAGGGATCGGACGATTAATCTAGCAATGCCATTTTTGTCAAACGCTGGCGAAAACAACTGGAAGACGACGTCAATTATATCTTGTCGCGGGAGACAGGTGCGTGAATAACTACCAGATGGAAGTCTGAGTAGATGCAATTCCATGGCTGTGGGAGTGGCGTTAGAAGTGTATGGAAACATGTTGGAATATGCCTGTAGGTTTGGTCTGAGGAATGATGATAAGCACATTCATCTGGCCGAACTTTATGCAGTGATTAAAGGTGTTGATCTGACCGTTCAATGTCAGACACAAGTGCTGCATATAAAGCGGACATCGATGGGTGTCTGACACAAAAGCGGCTGGTGAAATGCTCAAAACACTACGATCACTGGTGTATAAACACTCGTTGTGACTGGTAAAATCTTGCCTAAACAAAGCTGGCAGTCTTCTTAAAAAGATTTACGCATAGAGTGTTGGGTATGCAAAAAAAAATCGAGTACCGCTTCCGAAGAGCTGCGCCACAATAACACTCCAATTAAATAAAAGTCAGGTGTCCAACATTCACTAACATAATTGACACTTAAGCGTTAAAAAGACAGTATATTTTGCTAGAACTGTCGATTCAATGATCTCTTAAGGACTTGCCACATCTGTTGCCAGAACCTGCCAAGCTTGTAACTCAATTGATCCATCTCTAAGTCAATGGAAAAAAAGGAGAACTGAGCGTCGATAAAACCTGGAGCAGGTTGGCAATAGACGATAAAACCCATTACGACAGGTTCCATTTTCTGACGCTCATCGATAGTGGTTCCGTCTCGTTTCACAACATGGCGTCCACTACAACGGCAAGAATCAACTAGTATCACTTGTTAGCTGTTAACGTTTTTTTTAAACAAAGCCCACCAACAGAGATATTGACAGACTTTATTTGCCGGTAATTTAAGGAATTTACAAGTCCCTGGGGTGTATATTTTGGTGCCGGTGCACTTACGCAACCAGTACCTGGGGTGTATATTTTGGTGCCCGTGCACTTACGTTATCAGTACCTGGGGTGTATATTTTGGTGCCGGTGCACTTACGTTATCAGTACCTGGGGTGTATATTTTGGTGCCGGTGCACTTACGTTATCAGTACCTGGGGTGTATATGTTGGTACCGGTGCACTTACGTTATCAGTACTTGGGGTGTATATTTTGGTGCCGGTGCACTTACGTTATCAGTACCTGGGGTGTACATTTTGGTGCCGGTGCACTTACGTTATCAGTACCTGGGGTGTATATTTTGGTACCGGTGCACTTACGTTATCAGTACCTGGGGTGTATATTTTGGTGCCGGTGCACTTACGTTATCAGTACCTGGGGTGTATATTTTGGTGCCGGTGCACTTACGTTATCAGTACCTGGGGTGTATATTTTGGTGCCGGTGCACTTACGTTATCAGTACCTGGGGTGTATATTTTGGTGCCGGTGCACTTACGCAACCAGTACCTGGGGTGTATATTTTGGTGCCCGTGCACTTACGTTATCAGTACCTGGGGTGTATATTTTGGTGCCGGTGCACTTACGTTATCAGTACCTGGGGTGTATATTTTGGTGCCGGTGCACTTACGTTATCAGTACCTGGGGTGTATATTTTGGTACCGGTGCACTTACGTTATCAGTACCTGGGGTGTATATTTTGGTGCCGGTGCACTTACGTTATCAGTACCTGGGGTGTACATTTTGGTGCCGGTGCACTTACGTTATCAGTACCTGGGGTGTATATTTTGGTACCGGTGCACTTACGTTATCAGTACCTGGGGTGTATATTTTGGTGCCGGTGCACTTACGTTATCAGTACCTGGGGTGTATATTTTGGTGCCGGTGCACTTACGTAATCAGTACCTGGGGTGTATATTTTGGTGCCGGTGCACTTACGTTATCAGTACCTGGGGTGTATATTTTGGTACCGGTGCACTTACGTTATCAGTACCTGGAGTGTATATTTTGGTGCCGGTGCACTTACGTTATCAGTACCTGGGGTGTATATTTTGGTACCGGTGCACTTACGTTATCAGTACCTGGGGTGTATATTTTGGTACCGGTGCACTTACGTTATCAGTACCTGGGGTGTATATTTTGGTGCCGGTGCACTTACGTTATCAGTACCTGGGGTGTATATTTTGGTGCCCGTGCACTTAGGTTATCAGTACCTGGGGTGTATATTTTGGTGCCGGTGCACTTACGTTATCAGTACCTGGGGTGTATATTTTGGTACCGGTGCACTTACGTAATCAGTACCTGGGGTGTATATTTTGGTGCCGGTGCACTTACGTTATCAGTACCTGGGGTGTATATTTTGGTACCGGTGCACTTACGTTATCAGTACCTGGAGTGTATATTTTGGTGCCGGTGCACTTACGTTATCAGTACCTGGAGTGTATATTTTGGTGCCGGTGCACTTACGTTATCAGTACCTGGGGTGTATATTTTGGTACCGGTGCACTTACGTTATCAGTACCTGGGGTGTATATTTTGGTACCGGTGCACTTACGTTATCAGTACCTGGGGTGTATATTTTGGTGCCGGTGCACTTACGTTATCAGTACCTGGGGTGTATATTTTGGTGCCCGTGCACTTAGGTTATCAGTACCTGGGGTGTATATTTTGGTGCCGGTGCACTTACGTTATCAGTACCTGGGGTGTATATTTTGGTACCGGTGCACTTACGTTATCAGTACCTGGGGTGTATATTTTGGTGCCGGTGCACTTACGTAACCAGTACCTGGGGTGTATATTTTGGTGCCCGTGCACTTACGTTATCAGTACCTGGGGTGTGTATTTTGGTGCCGGTGCACCTACGTTTCTTCGGCAATGGCATCGTTGAACGCAGTGGCAGGGGCGTAAAGACGATGCGGCTAGGAAAAATTGGTCTGCGTAAGAGACTGTCTACTGACATAATGTCGCACCGAAAAATAACTTATAACCTTCTAAGGTTACGGCTTATGTATTTTGCAAGAATTCCATATCCGGGTGAAATTCATTTACGCCGTGCCTACGCCTGAACTACAAATAACTGAATGGTGTTATGAAATAAGTAGGATTGTATTGGTTAAAACCCCACGCAGTAGGTGCACGTCCAAATTGAAAAATGGGCGCGTAACAAACAACTTAAAATGACCACCACATATTAAACCAGTGGTAACATTTTAAAATGCTTAACGTAATACGATTTTTTTCTGTGACGCTATCCAGCGTTGCTGAATATAACTTTTAATTTGAAAAAAAAAACGCGTTCTTACTCTGTTGGAGGATCCCCCCGTATGATATCACAACTAGTCGAGGTAGAGTGTTGCTTTGTAATCATAGCTATAAACAAACAACCATGTATATAGAAATGTTGCCACATGTAGGCCGTTTAAACATTTAAATCTAATAAGAATATAAATATTACCAAACCGGATCAGAGTGCTGGTGTTGTGATAATACAAGTTAGCATATATATTGTACATTGTTCAATAGTTCATTCTATGGTATAACCATTTGATGCTTTTTGTAAGGTAAAATAAACATATTTTAGATGAAAAGCTTATCTGTCATATTGTTTGCCTTTCATAACTTTCTATGTATCTGATTTATTATTGTTATATTTACCAGCATTTAAACATATATTTGCCTCCACATCTTATTAAAGACACGTGTTGTTTCTGAACTACACGAACATTTAACATTTCGATTTTTTTTTTAAATACTAGAATCTATTTTGATTAAAAGATAGCAATTCACGTAAATAACATTAACTACGAAACAAGCAAATACATTTGAAAATGTCTAACTTATCTTGGTGCGCAAATTCTGGAATTATACATGGAATTAAAATTATGAGAGCGTCTTCTTCGGTTTTAAGTTTCGACGTTTTACAACATAAATACGGCATTCTCAGTTGTTTTTGGAAATTCTCTTCATTTCTATAGAATTTGTTCATTGTGTTTTGTCAGCTGAATATGACAATACAAAATGAGCGTGATAGTATGGATCATTGATTAATATTTTTGTTCGTTTTGAAAAAAAAAGATAATTGAAAAACCTAAAAAATGCAATCAAGACGATTTTTTTGTTATTTTTAATAATATTTTCTTAACTATTTATCCATACACCCCCCCCCACACACACATATATATATATATATATATATATATATATATATATATATATATATATATATATATATATATATATATATATATTGATCTTAAAGACAACATCCCAGCACTTGCCAAGAGAATTCAAGAAAAGGATAACAAGCACAGGGCGAAAGTTGAGAATAGACAGTTCGACAAGAATACACGACTATTCTTCCGAAATTTGGTTGGAGAGAATATAACGGTGGAAAAACCACAAGAAAAGAAGGAGCTAGAAAACTACTGGAGGCCTTTGTTTTAAAGTGAGGGACCATACAACCAAGAGGCCAAGTGGATTTCAGATATAGCTCGATGTAATAAAAGCAAGCAAAACATGCCAGAACCATAGATAACGTATGTAATATTAAAGCGAAACTTGAATCAATTTCAGAATCACAAAAACACTGACATAGAGAATATACCCAATTTATGGTTGAAAAACTAACAGCACTTCATAGCCATTATAGTAGCTGCTTCACCAGACTTTTGATGGGTGAGTAGGCCACAGCAGCATGGCTTGTAAAAAATGATACGACCCTCATACCCAAAACAAGTGAGAAACAAATCCCTACAAAATATAGACCGATCTGTTGCCTCACTACAACCTACAAACTGTTCACTGGCCTGGTTACAGACAGCATCTACGAACGCCTCTCTTCTGGAGCATGCCTGGAAAAATACCAAGCAGGGTGTAGGAGGAAGTGGTTAGGCCCCAAGGACCAATGGTTGATCAATAAGGCCATCCTTGAGGACTGTAAGAAGAGGTAGATAAATCTAAGCATGGGTTGAATTGATTACCAAAAGGCATACGATAGTGTACCCCAGGCATGGCTCCTGCGCTGCCTTGATCTATATAATATACATCCGGTCATAAAGAAAACCATGGCAGTACAAACAAATATGTGGAAAATCACTATGGTATTAAGACACACTAATGGAACAATAACAACCCCTGACGTCAAGATCGGAAGAGGAATCTGCCAAGGAGATAGTTTATCTCCTCTACTCTTTTGCCTGGCAATTGGTTTACTAAGCAAATTACTAAACGAAAGCCAAAGTTCCTACAATCTGAGCCAGGGCCGCAAAACAGAAATAAACAAAAGAGTCACCCACCTGCTCTTCATGGATGACCTCAAGCTGTATGCTAGTTCAGATGCTGACTTAAGCCAAACACTTACAGGTTTTAGCAACCTTCTCCAAATTAGAATGAACTTCGGCCTGGACAAATGTGGCAAGTGCCCCCTTAGAGTTGGGAAGAAGATCCAAACAGTAAACATACAGCTTGATGAAGATACTGACATCAATGACCTTGATGAGCAGGAGTAATACACATACCTTGGCATAGAAGAAAACGATTCAATTCAACATGCCAAGATGAGAGAAAAAATCGGAAGCGAATATATACACCGTGTTAGAAAAATTTGCAAAACACAGCTAACAAACAAACACAAAGTAACTGCGATTAACCAATTAGCTATGGCAGTGATAACATACCACTTTGGAATTATTGATTGGCGACAAAAGGACATTAATAGATTAGACACTAACACGAGAAACATGTTGACAATATACAGGGTAATGTACAGAAACCAGTATCTAGCAAGGTTGTATCTAATAGATGGAACAGGGGGTGTGGGTCTCTATGAAATTGACCATTAACATCGAGCCACAATTGTGAGCACCGGCCAATATCTGATGAGCTCGCAGAACCCAAACCTTATGATAGTATGCCAACATCAAAAAACCAGAGCAAGCAGAACAGCTCTATCACAAAACTGGCCAAATATTTTGGACAGGAGTGTATTAAAAATAAGGCAGAAACAGACAACAATCCTGCCACAGAAATAGCTCGCAAAAGCCGTCAGAAATACATCAAGATCTTCCATTCCAGAAAACTGGAAGAATGGGGCAACCAACAACGTGCTAAGTATTTCCTAGGTTAATTATCACAGGAATATATAGATAAGGAAGGCCTTGTAGACAGGTTGAAAACAGGATTTCTACACTATGATCAGGAGATAATAATAATGGCTGCTCAAGATTAACGCTTGATACCCTATGCCTTTAAAAAGATGAGGGGCCTCAGCAACAATAACAAGATCAGGTTCTGCCACACAGAAGTAGACCGTGTGAGCCACCTGCCATCCAGTTGGAAGATTCTCCTGGGGGATGGCTTTTATACAATGTGACACAACAGAGTGTGTAAATATCTTCACTGGACTATTTGTAAAAAGTTGAATATGAATGTAGCAGCAAGTCCTGGGAGCATACACCAGAAAGAACAGTTGGAAATAATGTATAAACCATCCACTATGATTATGCAATCCCTACAGCTACATATCTAGAAAAAAGTGCTGTTAAACCTGACATCGTAATATGGGACAAAGGGGAGCAAATAGCAACCCTTGTTGAAGTCAGTGTCACTAATGCTGCAGGATTGATAAGGGCAGAAAAGGAAAAGA
>OY744523.1:163810222-163832722 GCA_963556195.1 Sepiola atlantica
ATATATATATATATATAGAAAGAGAGATAGATAGATAGATAGATAGATAGTGAGAGAGAGAGAAGGGTGGATGTAATCAAATGGTCTAATTCCTTTTGCACCATCTGTATCATTTGTGGTGTATACTACAGTCATGAATTAATTAACCATAGAACGACAGCATATTAGACATACTCAATCAAAGGGCAACCGCAACCGCACTGTCATCAGTTATCAGCCTCATTCTGCTTACTATGACTTTGCTGAGCGCTGAGAAGACAGCATGTATTCTTCTCACACCAAGTCTATTTGTTGAACATAAGAGACAACTTATGTCTGTATATCCTTTGGTAGATCCTTTTAATAGTCCGAATCTTAGTTTTGGAGGGAACTTGGCTGATGAAATTACCATAGTTTAGATGTGTGTGGCAAGTACTTTAAGACCCATCCGGGTCCACTTCCAGGGGAATGAGGATAATCAAGTACAGACCGTATTTTAGTATTATATAAGGTGGGGGAAGGAATTATGTAATACGTACGACACTATAGTTTGAATTATAGACATTTTAGTATATTATTACTGACATTAAAATTAATTCTAGTAATTAGGGTTTTTTGTTTATATATATAGGGGTTCTAAAGGATATCCAAAGGTTATCTAAAAGTCTAACACAGGATATCCAGACATAATGGGTTTCTTATACTCAAAAATACTTGCCTGCTAAGACGATGCTGTCTAGATATACTTGATTAGCTATAGTTTGGATTTGTCTCCCAAGTACTTTCAGACCCATCCGGGTCCATCTTCAGGGGAATGAATTTAATAATGCACATATCATGTGTTAGTATTATATCAGCTTTTGGCGGGAATTATTTAGTAAGTACGAAACTATATTTATAGCTTTAGACATTTTAGAATGTTATTACTGATATTAAAGTTAATTCTATTAATCAGGTTTATTTTGTTGTTATATTCAACAATATATATATATATATATATATATATATACATACATATATATATATATATATATATATATATATACAGAGAGAGAGAGACAGAGAGAGAAAGAGAGAGCCAGAGAGACAGAGAGAAATATAGAGATATATGTATATATATATATATATATATATATATATATATATATATATATATATATATATATATATATATATATATCACTTTAATATCGTTTAGTTTATTCTAATAATTTCCAATAACAAATCTTGATACATAAATATATCTTTCGCTTATATAAAAAAAACCTTGATAGGATAATCATAAACATGAATTTGAAAATTAAAAAAAAAAATTGAACACTGTTCTTGGCTGTTGCCCTTACTTCCCACCCCTACAAAAATATATATTGGAGTTGTCAACACACCCATATATATATATATATATATATATATATATATATATATATATATATATATATATATATATATATATATATATATATATATATATAGTCTCGGAAGTTCTTTTTACCTTCAAAACTGGGGAAAAAAAAAAAAAATTTGTTGAAAGATTTTAGTCTAGTAAGTCAATCAATCTACTGCAATCACTATTTTAATTTACTTCCAAGAATATACTCTAATATAAATATATTTTTATATATGTTTTTATATATAAGGGATCGTCAGTTGTTTACCATGAAAACTGTTTCGGGATTTAAAAAACAAAACAGTATTTCTTTATCATGGCATCCCAGCAGTGTTCATCAGACACCACCTCCCTATTTAATAATTATTTTTTAATTTAAAAAGTTTAAAAATATTAAATTTAGTTTTGCCTCCAGATTTGTTTTTCTAAAGTATTATAATATAGTTTCCTTACCTGTGTTGTTCCTTTCAAAGTGGGTATTTACTATTTTACAGAACATCTATTTTATAGAGTTAGATGATTCCATTATAATAGCCCCCCTTTTTTTCCCTTGGTTATTTTCTTTGTCTACAATTGTTTTAAAATTAAAAATATATATTTATAAAAATATTTCATATATACATATATATATATATACATTTATTTATTTATTTTATCATGGACTATTAACATATGTTATACATATTTATAGTAGAGTTTTGGATTTCTTTTATCAATTTCTTTTGATTTATTTCATATAATTTAAAAGCGTCAGGATAGCGTGTTATTGCCTTATTTAACTGTCTAAATATTTTATTTTTATCTCCACCTTGTTTAAGCATTCTTATTACTAATGAAGTGACTGGAGGTACAAAATCCATTAACCTTAAAGTAACGCGGGCTATTCATAGAAATTCGGACATTATACTCCCATAAAATATATACATAGGACAGGTACTACTTTTATGCGGCATACGAACGATATGAAAGGGAAAAGAATTTCTTTTATCAAACATTTTATAAATAAATCTACCATCCTCAATTTTTATATCTAAATCTAGAAAGGTAGCATGTATTCCTGTATGTTCACAATTTAATTTTATTTCCCTAGGATATATTAAATGTTTAGTATTTTCAAACTCCTCACTATCATTTATACAGACCAGGTCATCAATAAACCTCCTGCAGCCGTGGTAACTATACGTTCTAGATATATCATTTTTTATTAATGCTGACATATATGTATTCATATCTATGTAAATAGAGATTAGCCCAAAAGGGGGCAGGGTCCAAACCCATAGGAATACCTATTGTTTGTATTAGTGTATTATTTCCTATTTTTAAATAACTTTCTTTAATCAGGTGACTTATAAGTATTTTAAGGCCATTTTTTGAAATACTAGTTTTACTGTTTTTAGTCTTACACCAAAAGGCTTTAGATTTTGAAAATTCTATGTATTTACCTTTACCTCCGGCAAAAGCTAAATCTATAATGTTACCTAATATATATATATATATATATATATATATATATATATATATATATATATATATATATATATATATATAACACTTCATCAGTTAAGTGAAGTATAACATTTCGGAATAATAAATAAGTAATTAAAAAAAAAAACAAAAAACAATCAGATGCTATTTTAGTTTTATTCCATTCGCTGCGGATATTGATATGTGCTGCGTTATAAGCAATATTGCCATTCTATACGTGTTTGTGAAATTTGAAACACCTACCATTTGACAAAGAGTTATGCAACGAAATATATTATGAAACACGGTCACACACATTACATCACAGTGTTGAAGTATTGCCTAATCAAGTCAGATTTCCTATATAGAAACACATATGAATTGCTTTTGAAATAATATATAACATTTAAATCACTTGTTTTTGTCTTACTTCTCAACGCCGACATATTTCCATTTCTTGAATTGCAATAGCCTTCTGATACTATTCTCTATACGTATTACACGCAATGCTTAAGGCAAGCTACCTCTCCTTATTAGATTAATATATATTTGTGTATGATATATTTATCAGAAAACTATGTTTTGTCGTCTCTATTATTCATCAGTGTGACACGACTAAGCGAGAGTTAACTCTGCTGACCAGACTAACGCTATAGACTGATCACATGATTGATAGTACCCTTTATTATGTATAGCTTATTAAGTCTTGATACGCCGATAAGTTGCAGAGATGACTAAACACATATATGTGTATAAGTATCCTTTATATTTATACGTTCACATATGGGAGAATCACTATGGTGAATGGAATAACTGTTGCATACTTTGCTGAAAGCCAACACTTTTCCGTAATATATATATATATATATATATATATATATATATATATATATATATATATATATATATACATATATAAAACTATGTATATATATATATATACATGTATAAGTATATATATATACATATAAATATTCATGTATATTTATATTTATATGTGTGTATATATACATATACATGTATACGTATTTATATATATGTATATATATATGTGTATACATATACACACATATGTATATATATATACAACTATTTATGTGTACGCATAAACTTTCTTTAAAAAGAAAGACATGACTTGTGATTGAACTCCAATCTATAGATATTTTCATTGTTCCAATTAGAGCATATCACTACCATGTTCATGATTATCATGATCATCATCAATATCATCATAGCTGTCATCATAATCACTATCATCATAATCAGCAGCAGCAACAACAAAAACACTAAACATTATTGATAAGTCAATAGTTGCTTACTCATTAGTGCGTAACAATATTCATGTGACCAGCGGGTGAGTTTCTAATTGGCCCGATTCTAAAGATAATACACACGTGGCTGCTGCCAGTTTAGCCGTTGTAAACAGTTGCGCAGTCAATTACAACAGCTCGCCGTCTGGGGTACCTAACTCGGGATACTTAATCCTCACGTGTTCAATACTGCATGAATACATTGATCGTTTCCCCAACTCTTTCTTCTAATATTGTGTCATTCTTTATAGGAGAAATGAACAACCATCTTTAGTTGCTTGTGCATACTTATTTTTCTTAACAAGAAAAACACATCTATGTTAATTTGATCGTCTATCGATACCTTCGGATTTACGGAAAACCTGAAGACTGCGTCTATAAGGGTTAAAATACTAAATTAATCCTACAAAAAACAAACATATGAGAATGTGTTCAATAATATGAAGAAATATAAATGTGCATTGCAGTTATGAGACTTGAGTCTTCAGTGTTTTCCTGAAAACGACGGACTAATAGACAATTAAACAAATGTAAATTGTTTCTTTTGTTAAGAGGTAAAGGTAAATACATAGATTTTTCAAAATCTAAAGCCTTTTGGTGTAAGACTAAAAACAGTAAAACTAATACTTCAAAAAATGGCCTTAAAATACTTATAAGTCACTTGATTAAAGAAAGTTATTTTAAAATATGAAATAAAACACTAATACACACAATAGGTATTCCTATGGGTTTGGACCCTGCCCCCTTTTGGGCAAATCTCTATTTACATAGACATGAATACATATATATGTCATCATTAATAAACAATGATATATCTAGAACGTATAGTTACCACGGCTGCAGGAGGTTTATTGATGACCTGGTCTGTATAAATGATAGAGAGGAGTTTTAAAATACAAAACATGTAATATATCCTAGGGAATTAAAATTAAATTGTGAACATACAGGAATACATGGCATTTTTTTAGATTTAGATATTAAAATTAAGGATGGTAGATTTATTTATAAAATGTTTGATAAAAGAAATTATTTTCCCTTTCATATCGTTCGTATGCCGCATAAAAGTAGTACCTGTCCTATGTATATATTTTATGGGAGTATAATGTCCGAATTTCTATGAATAGCCCGCGTTACTTTAAGGTTAATGGATTTTATACCTCCAGTCACTTCATTAGTAATAAGAATGCTTAAACAAGGTGGAGATAAATATAAAATATTTAGACAATTAAATAAGGCAATAACACGCTATCCTGACACTTTTAAATTATATGAAATAAATCAAAAGAAATTGATAAAAAAAATCCAAAACTCTTCTATGAAAATGTATAACATATGTAAATAGTCCATGATGAAATAAATAAATAAATAAATAAATGTATATATATATATATATATGTATATATGAAATATTTTTATAAATACCAATTTTTATTTTAAAACATTTGTTGACAAAGAAAATAACCAAGAGGAAAAAGGGGGGTTATTATAATGGACTAATCTAACTCTATAAAATAGATGTTCTGTAAAATAGTTAATACGCACTTTGAAAGGAATAACACAGGTAAGGAGAAACTATATTTTCAAACTTTAGAAACACAAATCTTGAGGCGAAACTAAATCAAATAGTTGTAAACTGTTTAAATTAAAAAAATAATTATGAAATAGGGGGGTGTCTGATCAACACTGCTGGGATGCCATGATAAAGAAATACTGTTTTGTTTTAAAAATCCCGAAAGAGTTTTCATGATAAACAACTGACGATCCCTTATATAAAAAAAAACAAATATAAAAATATATTTATATTAGAGTAAATTCTTCGAAGTTTACTAAAATAGTGATTGCAGTAGATTGATTGACTTACTAGACTGAAATCTTTCAACGGAAAATTTTTTTTTTTCAGTTTTGAAGGTTAAAAGAACTTCCGAGACTATATATATATATATATATATATATATATATATATATACTTACTGGCTTTGTCAGCTCGTTATCGCTTGCCGAATGGGTACCTGAAATACTTGAAACTAAAATGTAAACTAATACACCTTCCATTCATCAGTGTGTTGTAAACATAGGAAGAAAATAGCATTTATTCATATAAATAGATAAAAAGTAATTCTCCGAGTTAACCCCTACATGGAATATTGCTCTTTAAAAAATAGCATGTATTCATATAAATAGATAAACTGTAATTCTCCGAGTTAACCCCTACATGGAATATTGCTCTTTAAAAAATAGCACACCCATTTTGTTATATACTTACCTGTAAGGGTCAAATAAGACAGTACGCCAAAGATTACGGAAGTTCTATCCAGTGTTTTTGGTTTTAGAAAATCCATTCCAGTTCTTACGGTAAACGCTTTGTAGTCGTCATTAGTTCGATGATTACTCAATTAGGTCTGAAATATCTTCCTTCACCTGAATAATGCCGAAAATGGCAACCAGCACGTGTTTACCGATAAACATAGATTTTTCTTTTAAACATAAACACTGGTTTAATTTAACTAAATGTATGTGTACTGCATTTTTATCCTAAAAGGTAAGTGCATAAAAAGCTGTTTGTGCAATTTTTTAAGAACAATATTCCATATAAACGTTAACCAGAAGAATCTCCAGACACACATAACATTTATTCATGTAAATAAATATTAATCCTTTTGTAATTTTTACACAACTATATTTATACTATTTTGATTATTCCAACTACTGTTCTAATATTGCATGTTATTCTCACAACGTTTCGGCCGAAATGTTGTGAGTGTTACAATTAAAATGTGAACAGTAGCCCGAATAACCAATATGTATCTAAATTATTGAGAAACATTAACATATTTATATTTAATTAGATACCGTGAAGAAATTAATACAGAAGGAAGACATTCAATTCGCCTGTGCGATCGAATGTTCTCTCTTTTACAACTTTTTTATTGAATTTAAAAACAAAAGTAATGTTCGCCGATAACGGGTTGGAACGTGGCCGTCGAAAAGTAAACAACTTACTTTAATGTTGGGAACGGTGTCACCCCTGCTTTTCCCCATGTGACGTTGCTGATGGGAGGGTAATGGAGAGATACTTACACATAGAGAGAGATATTGACAGAGAGGGTGAGAGATAGAGATAGAGAGAGAGAGAGAGAGAGAGAGAGAGAGAGAGAGAGAGAGAGAAAGAAGTGAGTATGACCTACTCACTTCTTCAGTCAATCACCTTTTCTCTTTCTGAACCCTTGCCTCGTATATATTTCTTTGTAGTAAAATTTAAATTACCCCTGCTTCAATAAAATCAGCAAATAGCTTAAGAAAGGTTTACTAATTCATCTTTTTTACTATATAGATTGAATTAATTATTATTAAAAGCGAGAAAATTATTACATACATATGTAATTAATTGAACGATACAATTACGAATGAATATCACCAAAGATTATGAAAGTATAGGTAGTTAGAGTTTATTTTTGATACATACCGAACTCTAACAGATAAAAATCAATCCGAACCCAACGAAACGAGCAATTCCAGCACCAAACTGATACTAATGCACATGCAGGATAAAACGGAAGTTACCAATTAACGTGGGACCACCCGAATCTTACAAAAATATTTGGATTTCTGAACAATTTGAGTATTGCTTTCTTTTTAAAGTCTACATTTCCAAATAACAGCTGCTTTCATTTTATTTTGTCCTGCCGTGCTTTTAGATAATATCCACCCTGATTTCACGCTCTCAACTCTATATAAGACTCTTCACCTATGGCTCTTATTGTTGTTCTTTATTTCTATTTTGTTTTACTTAATATAACATTTTCAAAGTTAAATGTTGCTGATAATATTTACAACTACATTATCGGCTTCCCCTATCCTCTGATGAGAAGAGTTTATCTTTGAAATATATGGATTAAGGATATGAGGCTCTTTGCTCTGAACTTTTGATGTTTTAATAAATATTGTATCTTTACAATTCTTTATTCTTATCTTTCACCTCTACAATATATATATATATATATGTATATATATATATATATATATATATATATATATATATATATATACAGTGTAACATAAGTGATATACTTGACCTTGTGCTAGTAATTGAATATGATATAAATGGTATATCTATTGAATGTTACCGAGAATATGTCAACCCTTTTATGTTGAGGTGTGCACCATTTTTATTTGTACGATCAAATTACGGGCGTATCTAGTGTTAAGCGCTACAAATATACACATATACATATATATATATATATATATATATATATAATTTATATTTGCATACGTTTATATATATGCACAAAACCAATGTATCTGTATATATACCTACATATATATATATATATATATATATATATATATATATATATATATATATATATATATGGTATTTAACATTTTTCTTATACACACATTTTCCCAAAATTAGCATTTTTGCCTCCATATTATAAAGTGGTGTGAAGTGTATAACTAGTTTTCCAGCAAAAATGTTTATACATCGACAAAAAGTGTAGTACGTAATGTATATATATATATATATATATATATATATATATATATATATATATATATATATATAAAATACAAATATATTTATACATATATATGTATATATATATGTATGTATATATATATGTGTATATATACATATATACATATATATATATATATATATATACATATATGTATATATATTTTTGTACAATTTTAATTCAGTCAAAGGTCTCAGTAATCAAGGGGCCCGTCCCTGGGGCAAACACCTGCTCTCTATATGGAACACATCGATATTCCATTGACATTCTCGTTCACCTGTCAAACATGAAGTCAGTAAAGAAGTTTTGAACATGAGTTTTTCTATCCCGATGTATCAGTTAAGCATGTTATAGCATATATTTATGTGGTCTCTTGCTCGTACCGGTTCCCGCGACAAGAAACTATCTAGTACGTTGGAGTATCGAGCTAAGTACTGTTTCTTTGCCTAACATTACTTGGAGAAGATGAACCATTCCTCGTATAAAGCAGTGGTTAGCCGTGTAAAGGGGATCTTATTTGAAGGTTGAATACTCAGTTCTTTTGAATATTTCGTCGGGCTTTACTTGGAGGTTGTGGTCATTTCATGTCAGGTCGTCCTGACACACGCTTGCACAGAGAAGCTGAACACCCTCGAGGAAATTGTTTTGTAGGTGATTCAAAATTCCCTATATATATATATATATATATATATATATAATTTTTTTACATAAATAAAGGCAATCCATGGACACATGTTTCTTGCTCACATCCGTCATCAGCATGGCTAACTTAAACAATAATCGATCATTGTCTAAGTTAGACATGCTGATTACGCTGTGAGCCGGAAACACGTGCTCATGGATTCATTTTTGTACGTATACAATTAATAATATATATATATATATATATATATATATATATATATATATATATATATATATATATATATATATATGTATATAAATGTCCTATAAAGTAAAGGGCGACTGGTAATGTAATTTCATGCATCTTATTTACCTAAGAATAGGATAATAAAAATAATAGTAAGCAAATACAACGACTGCAGCAATCACTAATACAAATAATTACATACAATATATATATATATATATATATATATATATATATACAAATTATTTGATTTATATATTTAACATTTTAGTTTTTGAGATACCCGAGTTCCATTACTAGTTGATTAAAGATAAACTTCGGCTGATAATCACATAAAGATTCGTTAGTCTCTCTTGTTATGGAACGCTCCAGAATTGATGTTAAGAACGGGTAACCGGTCCGATTTGACGGAGGTGATTTTTTTTAATTTTCCTCGTGGTAGTTATCATTCGTTTTTTATATAAGATTGCTGCTGCTGGTTGGTGGTTTAAGCAGGCGCATTTTGTTTACAAATCCTATCCTAATGTTAGGAGATGTTAATTATTGTAACTTTGAAGATATTTTATTTTATTGGTTGTTTCTTTATGTCTGGATGATTTTAAATCAGAGTATATTTATGCATGGGTAAAACTATAACATGATACTAAGCACTCATACTTTCAATGTTACCTGGACTGCAATAATAGCGGTCACGTCTCTTTCTCTCATTTTTTTTTATTATTTACAAACACACTATAACGCGTACTGCGAATAAAGGTACTTCAACAAGACATGAATCGAGGTGCATTAATTTTATTGACGGGTGCAGTTTTAATGTTTTATTAGAATTTGTATGTATTGGTGTTTTCTAGGGTAGTATGTTATATAATAGTAAACATGAATAATTAATTATGGATATACGTGGATAGATGTGAGAAATGAGTAAATGCCAGAAAAGACCGTTTAGCTGCAAGTGCTCAAGTTAGTTCTCAAATAAAATAAACCAATCAGAGAGAGTGGCAGGACCGATAATGTTGTTGAAACAAAGATTATGAAAACACTACAGTATTTAACATGTCGAACAACATACACCTTAAAAAAACTGCTCTTTAACATATTCAATACAACGTTGTAAAAAGTGTGTAGTTGTTACTGTGCGAATTCAAAAATAATCAAAATATTAAATGAAAGTAGTAAAGAAGTAATACATATAAAAATAAAAGAAAAAGTTACAAACAATATATTAATAATAACTACAATAAAGATAATAACTTATACGGCTACTTATAAGACTAATGTAGGCATATAAATATTAATAGAAACATAAGAAATGAGAGTGACTCTGATAGTCATAGTAATTATTAAAATACATATAAGTAAAGTGAAGATGAAGAAATAAATGGTGCTGCTAATTAAAGGTACACTCCTCCTACAAAATAAATGTGCATTATCAGGTAGAAATATATACAAAATTAAATCCGAATAACACAACTTTTATATTGTAAGAAAAATATAGTATACTCTACAATAGAACATTAAAACACAACCACTAGATATGTTACATACTTCAAGAAATATTATTAGGAGAGTATGGCTAACACCCGGTCACTGGTAGGTGACTGGGAATTCGTAAGACGGACTAACATATTCAGATATTTAGAACATTTGTGTAGTTTATGTTTCATCTAGAAACTAGAATCATAAGTTGAAACATTTAAACGTAGAAGTAGAACAGACACGAAATGTAGACACTGAGTCAATCTTATGTGTGTTCAACTAATAAACATTACACGCGTAAGTATACACATATAATCAATTAATCATCATAATAGATCTTTCAAAATTAGATCTCATACGAAACAAGAAAATATCAAAAGCTTCTAACAATGAAAATGTGTGATCTCATATATGTGTGTGTATGTTGATGCAAAAATATAAAATGAGGGTAATGATCAGACTAATGGGATTGTATTTATTTGAATGTTTACTCAAAATAGATTTAAAGAGTACCCATATAAGGAAAATTAATTTTTTGATGAAAACTAAAAGATACTGAGAGGGTTTAAAATATATAACACATTGAAAGTTATACTGGGTAATTGTTAACAATAAAAACGATCGTAACGTGTATATTTGATGGCACAACAGTGACTCTTTTTATGAAGGAGAGGTTGGAGTTACCTACATTTGACAGCTTTGTACCTGACTCTTTTGTACTCTGGGGGATACACGTAAAACCGGCAATACTGCATTTCAGATGTCAACCCGCGTCAGTATGCCAAGTTTATTATATCAAAACCATCGAGGTCGACGGGTGCATCGGCTGGGATTAATAGTCAAATCAACTGTCGCATGGAACTTGTGAACTGAGAATACTGCCAGTGACTTTATCTCTATCTCCCTTTATTCTTCATCTATGTCGTGTCTCTTTCCTTCTCTGTTAGACCTTTAATTCCCCTCTCTCTCTCTTCTCTCTCTCTACCGCTCCTCTCTATCCATTTTTCAACAGCTAAGGAAAGTTTACAGTAAGATTACTGTAAGATTTTCGACTTCGTGACGGTCGAGTCGTACGCTACAAAGTCCAGCCGACGTTTGAGTTGGCATGTTCTTTTCGGAAGCTGAAATAAATAATGAACTTATATTTATCTATGTATAAAATATTTTGTGTTAAATTGCAAGTGAAAGTTCCCTTGATCCAAATCATTTATTCTCAGAAGAGAACTAACGAATTATGATGACGCCTACACCCATACCAAAGACCGGCCAATTTTACGGACCTGGTTAACCCTTTCATTAAAGTAGATATGCCGATCGTTTCTAACGAAGCGTGTGCGGTGATATACCAGGACGTTAACACTCCATTCGAAGACGTCCCATCGGCTCGGACTACTTCACAGTCCTTCGGCAAGCGATAGTATTACACATTGTAAGATATATCTGGGAAATCAAATACATCGGTCTCGTGTAGCTTACTTGTGTTTATATATAAAAATGGGTTGCCCCTTTCCCGAGGGAAGTCACCCGCTGCTATACACACACACACACACATATATATATATATATATATATATATATATATATATATATATATATATATATATATATATATATGTGTGTGTAGGGGGGGAGTGTGTGTATACAACGTAATCAACAAACATATGCTCCACAGTACTGCAATTTATCAATGTGGCCATATAAAGCCACTGCCGAATTCCCGAGATCTGAAAGCAGCTCACTAACAACAATTAGCAAATAGTGTTGGATATCCTACCATGTATGCCCTACGTGCAATACTCAGTTCTCCTCCTGAGTATTATTTATCTTTATTAACATATTACATCGGATTTAAAACGTATGTTTACCTTAGTTATATAAACGTTTTGATCTATCAATATATTTATATAACTGTCTATCTGTCAACATATACCTCTCCCTATCTATCTCGCCCTCTCTCTTTTTATATATAAAATGCACTATTCAGTAAATGATCAATTGTTAAAACAAGGGTCATATAAAAAAGTCATGTTATTCTCTCCTTAATCAATAGATTTTTTAAGATATCATCTAATCATCGGTAAAAAAGTTCGACTAATAAATCAGTAAACATTACTGTAATGCAAAAATTCGACAATATAAAATTATAATAAATATGAAAAACCGAACAATCCAAATAGTTTCAATTATGCTAAGAAAATTTTCACGATTGAACATCTATAAATTAAGTGAAATGAAAATAGTTTTTTTTATTAAACTTGCCTATTATCCATTTTTTTTCATTATCATCACTTATCTAATTATACTGTTGCCTTATCTCGTATGTAGATCATTAATCATGCGGGATAAAATATAATTACAAGATATAACTGTATGTGCATTTTCTCACTTCACATTATATACATATATATATATATATATATATATATATATATATATATAATTTTGTAAAAAATAGAAATATATTCATATATATTAAGCTGAACAGAGGCGTCTTTGTTTCATCTCCGCAATAGCAAACGTACAGAAGAGAAAATAATAATTATCTATACACAATATATAATACAATCTTATAGTAGTATACTTGTGTAGATAGAATAATCATAAATATGATATATGATATAGTTATATATATATATATATATATATATATAAATATATATATATATTTATATAGAGAGACTATATATTAATTTAGTTAAAAAAACATAGAAGCGATTAATTGTAAGTTTCACGAGAGCTACTTGAATATTGCAGATGCTCGGGAACGTACACCGCATTTCTAAGCCAACTTTATATAACTATAACAGAAGTGTAATATAATATAAGTTCATATTTATATATATATACATATGTATATACATATGTATATATAACTATGTATACACATATGTATATATATACATCTGTATATATATATATATATACATATGTATATATACATACATATGTATATATACATACTTACATATATATAATATATGTATATACATGCATATACATACACATATAATATATATATATATATTTATATATATATATATATACATATATTTATTTAAACATATTTATATATATATATATATATATATTTATGTATATTTGTATTACTTCTGCAATAAAAATGAAGTTTAGAGACAACATCTATTTAATCAAACACGAAAAGGGGTGGGGTAGATTAAACAGGAAAGTTCATAAGTTTTTCTTAAACTTCTAAAAGAAACCTTGAACATTCTAAATATAAACTAATAAACTCGGATGAGAAATTTGTGGATTTTTTTCTGTTGGAATAATTTAGTTTAGTTGGAGGTCTGTCAACATTATCAGGGTTCGTGGAATATCTCTTACTGATGTCTTTAATCTTTCTGTCTACATAGGTTTGATTGTTAACTGATAGTTTGACATAGTAATGTGTCAAACACACTCTTGCAATAATGGGTCGAACGCATTTCACGTGGAACTTGTTAGTCTATACCCATTTTCAACTTTTGAGATATCTGCGTATGTAGTCAGCTCCACACTGCCATAAAAATGTCTTTAAAAATAGAATGCTTTCGAATGTAATGGAAAACGTTTGTGCGTAAAGAAGAAAAAAGTTTATAGCTGTGTACAGCACTCTCAGTAAGGTAACATAGACACAGCGTTGAGTATTTACTTCCCTCCTCTCCATGAGGATCAGCACAAGGCCAGTTTTATTTTACTCCCACAAGTAAGATGTGACCCAAGGTCGGGTTGGGAAAGTCGGGTTTGAAAAGCCAGCGCCCGCGAAAGTGAGACCTCTAGCCATTAAACATTGCCTGGGCAGCCCCGTCGGCATTTCCCGGTAGAGGCGCCTCAGGCCGTAAGCCCTATACTTACTCCTCCCCAAAGAGGGGAGGCAAAGCCTGGGAGGGTTGACCTCCTAGAACTGCACAGGACCGACCCATAGACCGGCGTAAATCAAGCCCCGAAGGGCAAGACAACACCAGCTTATGGGGTGTAGTATCCATCGGAACAGATACTACACTTTGATCTTAGCCAACAAGCCAAAAAATTGTGTTCATAATATAATGGACGTTACTACATAACAATGAAATTTTAAATAGATCGGAAACTGCGAGAGCACATTAATTTCATCAGTATTAAATGTAACAATGATGTGATATACATTCGTCAGAGAAATATGGCAATTTGACATAGATGCAGATCGAGTCGGCTTAGAGAACAAATCATAAGCTCTCGATGTGTCGGAATTTTAGAAGAGTTATTTCCCTGATTTATGCCCCAAAAATGACAATTCACATACAGACCTGTAACTGGTGGTGTTCAATACATTGCGTTTTCTAACGTTACACCAGACTTAGACATGTAAACATCATAGTATATTGCAACGATTGATGAAAGTAACAAAGATGTCGAGGATACTGTTCAGCATCACTCTCTGGATGTGAAACACGCAAACGTGTAGTAAACGTAACGTGTTGTAAATGCTGGCTTGGCTGTTTCGGAAAACACTAAGTTTTCTGAAAAAATACAACGAAATAATTGGCTAACGCTGGACCAACAGAGCTTCCCTTTGATATACCATCGAGCTGTCGTTCATTATATTGTTAAAGCTGAAAGAAATTGATTTAGTAAAACATTCAATTTGTGTGAAAATATATTTTTCATACGCCCCTACCCATTTTATGTTTTTTATATTATGAATCATGTTTCATCTGAAATAAATATGTGTGCGTCGAGAGATATGATTTGTGTAATTGGAGGAATAATTATACATAGATGCAAGATAGAATATAAGAAGATACACAGTGCTTTACCAATTTCACTTACGTCTTCAATTTGTTTAATTATATATATATATATATATATATATATATATATATATATATATATATATTTATATAACAAAATGCGACAGTTGTTTTAAGTTATTACTCTTATATCACCATAAAAAATGGGCACTGATATTTAAATCAATGATACAACGAACAAATTTTGAAATTCTCTGTATAGTAGAGAGGGTCGACCTAAGAACACTCATTGGAATGCCTATGTGCATATCTATTATTTAAACTGTTCATAATTAATAAATAGTTGATGTTATTCAAGTCTAAAAATATCGTACTATTTTATCTACATATGTGCAATAATTTCGCCGATATTAGAAGGACCAGAGATTTTTCGGTTGAAACTTTGCGAATATAACAGTAGTAGCAATGATCTAAATAATGCGAACGAAAACAATAACAAATATTTTTTTAATAATTTTTTTTAATACGACATTAATATTTAACGGTCCCGCTTTTAACATTACACTAGTCCAGGTTGGCAAGTAAACCTCAACTATGAGATCCTGTGTTTTACTCCTTATGTTTTACATTAAGATCGTAGGTCTAAGATCAGCCGAACGACCATCAGCAAGAAATTATTTAATATATCAAGTTCAGGATTTGACACTTCTTAGGGTAATCTAATCTCCCGGGAAACGCCAGAACTCGTGTTGACTAGTATATAAATACAGTCCGAAAATCGCTAGAGGGAAAACGCTTAGCATTATGTGCTGTAGAACACATCTTAAAACATTCGCTCGAATAGAATTATCATGTACTTTCTTATCAATATAAATAATTATACTATTAAATAAAGCATCGACATTTTTCTCTCTCTTTCTACCCCTCTCTCACTCTACTCTTGTTCTATTTCTTTCTATCTCTCTCCTTCCATGTATATATATATATATATATATATATATATATACACATACTTTTTTCTATTTGTGTCTACTCAGTTAACCCCAAACAAGGCAAGTTTCCACTGTAGACGTGAAGAGCTACTGGAAGTTAGGGTTAAAGTGTAAAGGTCATCCTGAATTTGAAGCTGGGCAGCGTGATGCTTGTTCACATTAATTTTAAATGTCTCTATGTCGGTAGAGTCGGTGAATCAGGGTGCATGGGAGGGTTCCCACACGCCGGCAGCTCAAGTACATCATCTATTTGAGTAGAACACTCTCCGACATTAACATTGGAATTACCATAGATCTGACAATTTATATACCCCTGGTCTTATATTTTTGATCAAGTGTAAAATTCCTTATTTTATGAAAAAATGTATATTTCTGAATAAAATTATTGGAATGTAGCTTTTTTGTTTCATAACATTTTTGATTGTAGTATTGGTAAACTTAAGTGGAACATGTTTAAAATCTATCCTTAAAAAAGGGTTATTTAAAAAGATTTACAAGTGGTCTTACTTTTTGGACCAGGAGCGCATATATATATATATATATATATATATATATATATATATATATGTGTGTGTGTGGGGGTGTGCATGTGTGTGTGTGGGTGGGTGTCTCTATGTGTGTGGGTGCTTGTGTGTCGGTGTATACATTTATGTTTCTTTGGAATTTGATTCCCAGGAGAAACATTCCGAGATATACAGAATAAATCATTTTGAATGTAATCACATATATATTTTTTTCGTATAATCACAAGCACATATCCATGGGTACACATGGTAATTTAGTGAAGTATGAAAACATATTTACTTCAATTAGGCTACACAGAGACGTCCGAGTTTCATTTTCGTAGGTAATCGAAACGGCCTAATTGTATTAAGTTTATCTAAGACTCCATGCGGAGATGAAACTCGTAACTCTCCGTGTAGCTTAATTTCCATGGATATATGTTTATACCTAACTATAAGCTCTTCGAACGTCTTTCACATTGTTGAAGTAAATACCTAAATTTAATACACAATATATAATATCATCTTATCATATAGTACGGTGGCGGTGGTTAAATGGATCACGACGCGGACTGGGTGTGCAAAGCTCGAATCCGGTCGATTCCATAATACCACTTTCACTTAGTTCGCCACTATTACGTGGTACCCCTGCAACGAATAATATATACACATAGAGAGATGTGTATATGCGTGTAAAGGCGTGTGTGTTTGTGATGGTGTATACATCTATATATGTGCGCATGAATATCAGTTTTACTATTATTGTGATGTCTCTTAAATACAACTTCTTTCCAGCAGTGTAAATATTCTAAACGTTAACTGTATAAATGAAACCTTAAAAACATTGTCAGCAGCTAGATTAACGCTGATTGAGAAACGGTCAAACACTGTTTAATGTTTACGCATTCACACTGCAAGATTTACATGTGTACCGATAACAAAAGGGAACATCCCTGGGAAACATTTATTCACAAGAACTTCACATTTTTCTTTGAGTGGCTGTTGGGTCCTGCTAGGTAGTGACACATAAGTGCATTAAAATATTTGCTTGGGTATGGCAAAGATTATTCGTCTTCAATATATCTCCGTCTCGAAAATAGATGACTATTATTTAAAAAAAAAAAAGTAAACGAGTATGTAAGTAAGTCGATTTGATTCTGTACAGACTTCACATTACGACCCGATGAATTCTGTAGAGGATATGGTTGTCGCTACCTGTGCTATAAGGCATGGAGATTTGAAGGGGGTCTAAAATACTACCTAGCGAAACCAAACGATACGAGAAACATCTCTGAAAAGGTACATATGAAGAGGTATGGTATGGTAGTTTAGTTTTACGGCATATCAACCCTTTTTGGGTTATTTAATGCCGAATCTGGTCATTATAGTAAAAGTTTTTATGCTTCAAGTTCTTTATATCTTCAAATGTTTAATCATCGTTTTTGGTTTGGTAGTTTTGTTTTACGGCATATCAACCCTTTTTGGGTTATTTAATGCCGAATCTGGTCATTATAGTAACAGTTTTTATGCTTCAAGTTCTTTATATCTTCAAATGTTTAATCATCGTTTTTGGTTTGGTAGTTTTGTTTTACGGCATATCAACCCTTTTTGGGTTATTTAATGCCGAATCTGGTCATTATAGTAAAAGATTTATGCTTCAAGTTCTAAAAATAAAATAAAAAAGGGGAGGGAGAAAGGGAGAGGGGCTGTTGTTTTTGTTTTTGGTTTTGTAGAACATAATTAAGTTTTACAAAAAAAAAAAAAAGAAGAAAAACAAAAAACGTCAATGTAGGTGAATTTCGTCTCAGGGAGCCACAGGGCAGCCTGATCTGGTATCACCAGACACATATAAAGAATATATATATATATATATATATATATATATATATATATATATATATATATATATATATATGTATGTATATATATATATATATATATATATATATATATATATATATATATAAAGAGAGAGAGAGAGATCTTTAAAAGAAATGTGCGTGTGTATGTATAGGTTTTAAAAAAGAAAAAAGTATTAACAATTTTAGTGTTTTGGTGTGAATCTATTTCGACAGGAAATGAAAGTTATTAAATGCAGCTATATATTTTCAGCAATAACTGGGATAAAGTGTGTGATATATGTTCGTCAATAATATGCGTATATGTATATATATATATGTATATATATATGGTTATGCATATATGTGTATATACATGTATAAATATGTATATATATATATATCTACATATGTGTATATACATATCTCTCTCTCTATATATATATATATACATATTGATATAGATATATACATATGTATGTATATATGTATATATATATAGCAATAGATACAGTGAAAGAATTACATGAGGTACGAATACAATTTTATTACAATTCAATGTTCAGCCAACTTCTAAACAACTTCTTAATTATTGATTTCTTAAATCTTCTAAATTATATGCAGGGGCTAGATCTGTGAATTAGGTGTGTATCATATAGTAAGTTTGGACAGGGGACATATCGAGACTCTGACCTACATTTACAGATACGTCTATGTGACCAAGACTTTTAATATTCAAATGTATACATAACTAATTTGACCCAGATATATAACATCCGGTAATGCATATAACTGTATTTACACATCTCTCACTATGTGTGGGAGTTTTCCTTGTTAACTGAAGACATGTAACATCCGTTTGTGCGCGCGATTTTAATTCAGTGTCGTTCGTGCCGTTGTCGTATCAAGGAGAAGTGCTCGTTTTCGGATTTCTTACTGCTGTCTACTGGGCTTTCGCGAGTTTTATTACCGTTGCATGTAATTTTTTTCTTTTGAATAATTTTATCGGACCCGGAAGAAAAAATGACCGAATACATAAGGTAAGTTTAAATTTATTCGAATTGGATGTTTGCATTACTCCTATCGGCTCTTAGAGACGCTTACTTTGGAAATCCTAATATTCAACACCAAGTGAGTTTTCGGAACTTTTCATATGATTTGTTTTCTCTATCGTTTTTTATCGTTTTATTAATTTGCATACACCTTAAATACAATTTTCACTGTTATCTACTGCATCGATAGGTAACGAAGTTCCCGCCTGGAAAACTTTTTTCGTTTCCGGACCACCATTCACCAATTGGATTATTTTTTACTCAACCTCTTTGATATCTTGCCTGGAGCTATTTTGGACCGGTTGACTTAGAGGAACTGTATAGTGTTACTAAAAAGTATGTTTTGGGCCGATATATTTGATGTTTATATACCTTTATGAATGTATATATATATTTTTTATATATTTTCAAAGTTTAATGTTTATTACCTGCAGTGATGCCATTGCGGTAATGGTCCTCTGAGGAGAAGATTTTCTTTGAAAACCATGAGTTAAGGACTTTAAAGAACTTTGCCTGAACATTGAATTATAATAAAATTTTATTCGTACCTTATTTTATTCTTTCACTTCACTTATTGCTATTAATGCTCTATCCAGTATATTGAGCTTTATTTTCATCCGGATGTTCACTAATTATATATATTAGTTGCGTCTTATATCTTTTGTTGTATGAACCTTACATATATATATATATATATATATATATATATATATATATATATATATATATATATGTATATACATATATGTATATATATAGATAGATATGAATATATCAGTATATATATATATATATATATAAATGTATATATATAGGTATATATGTATATATATATGTATATGCATATATATATGTATATATATATATATACATACATATATATATATATATATATATATATATATATGTATATATGCATAAATATATATGCATAAATATATAACTATATCTATATATATATATTTATTGTGAAACATGAGCGCAGTTTAGAAATATAAATAATAAAATTGTTTAAAAAGAAACGCCAATATTCAAAAACAAAACAAATCAAAACAAGAACGAGTCACAGACAAGAAACTCATCGACCCAACGTTAATTTGACATGACTATTCCCGTAAAATAATCAGCAGCGTAAACTCCCTACTGTGATAAACAGATACGCGCGATCGAGAAGTTCGTGAATTTCAAAGTACGAAGGAGACAGCGTCTGAAATGTACAGAAGAAAAAGTAACGGATAAATGGAGATGCCGAAAATCAGGAAAAAGGATTAAACTAGGATAGTTCCTAACCCTAACCCCCACCAAGCCAGGTGTAAAAATGACTCGCTCTTCCTGAAAAGCCTAAGAAGAGAGCATGTCGCTGAAAGCAATAACGCAACGATATGAAAATACATGTTGAACCGGTTGAATCCTGGCGGAACATAAACAAAACCGAAGTCGACGATACGAAAGGAATACATTTGAAGCCGATGATCTACTGACATCAAACGATAAGCGGCGAATATTCCGGATAGAGTTGCTTAGCGGAATAAACCGTAAAAAAACAAAAGAGTCTATTATGTGAGAATTTGAAGACACAAATGACTGTTCTGAGATGAAGCGAAACAGACAATCGTAAAACAAAACACAAAAAAAGAAGGTAAATGCAAAGTAAAAAAAAGGCCTTCCTCATTCAAGTAAGGGAACATTTCTTTATTGCAAATATTTAACAAATGTTGCAAACCATGTATTTAATTTTTATTTTCTTGTTCTTATTTAAGCCCTGCTGATCCCATGACAACAGCACATAGGTTATTTCAATAAATATAATATGTATTAAGGAATTCGTTGTGTGTGTTATTCTCACATGTTATTTCCATTTCCATAAATATTCGAACCTGAGAAAAACATGTTGATTGTATTTTATAAATGTAATCATTGTGTATTCCATTTGCATCGCACACTTCCCCTGTGTCGTAATACAGCGATCGGAGGGCATACAGCTCTCATAACACTATATATATATATATATATATATATATATATATATATATATATATATATATATATATATATATATATATATATATATACTTAAATGATCCCTATCCACCAAGTTCCAGCACATGTCCCATCGCCGCAATATTTCATCTTTGTGCTTGTAAAACAAGCACACTGATGACAAATATTTTAATGGATTCTGATCCGATGAACTGGTTGCTCTGTTACCCCTTCGACGTAAATACACTAGACCCCCTCGACAATCAGCAACATCCCATTAATTCATTGTGGAGGTTTCCAGATGCCAGAGAAACTTCTACTCCAATAGCTTTTTTTCTTGTGCTGCCGGTGCCTGGAACCCCCTCCCTGCTCCATGTTTCCCCAACTGTACCGACATG
>OY744523.1:163840222-163940222 GCA_963556195.1 Sepiola atlantica
GATTTGACAGGGCGTGAGCTTGGTGGATAGTAAGATTTCTATTATACCATATATATATATATATATATATATATATATATATATATATATATATATATATATATATATATATATATATATATATATGCATATATATATGTGTGTGTATACATATGTATATATATATGTTTACATATATATACATATATATATAGGTATATATATATATGTGTATATATATACATATATATATATATATATACATAAATATATATATATATATATATACAACGTGTGTTTCTATTAATGCATACACATCATTGTATGCATTTTATGAAATATGATGTAAACTTATTACATAAATTAAGTGTTTTCATAGAAATTGATTGTCTAATCCCCGAGTCTTCGTAAGTATTCATTGCAAGAACTTCTTTCATACCACAAATGACAAGTTATTTCCTTTCGCAATATATGTTCTAAGCGTTAGTTTTACTTTCTATGGACATAGCTTTTTGTAAAGGCTTAATATCGGTGTGAAGACATCACTACACACTACTTCACTTCCGCTTACTACATCTATTTAATACGAATGCCCCTAAATACGTGCAACGAAATTCCTGAAAGTGATATATATTAGTACTCTAAAATTGTCAATGATCATTTCGCCCTCATTCGTGACCCGAGTGTAGATTGTCCAGTGGTGAACACCTTAATAGTAACTAAATGAAGCAATAAAAAACGTTTAAAATAAATATTACAAAGCTAACCTAATAGTATATGCATATATATATATATATATATATATATATATATATATATATATATATATATATATATATATATAAATATATATATATTTACATGTTGAATTAAAATAATGATTATTTAATTATCATTTAATAATAACCTATCGTGATGATGTAAAGCTGAATATATTAAATAGAGCAATCAATTCTAGAGATGAAAAGTGGAAATAAAAAATTGTAAAGATACAATATTTATTAGAACATCAAAAGTGTGAAGAAAGGAGCTTCATATCCTTAATCCAGTGATTAAGAATATAAAGCTCCTTGTTCTGCACTTTTGATCTCCTAATAAAAACTGTATCTTTACAATGTTTCCTTCTAATCTTTAATCTTCAATTTATATATATATATATATATATATATATATATATATATATATATATTTGTATTTTTTATATTTAGATAATAACATTAATCATTTATTTTGCTCTTTTTTTGTTTTCTTATTTTTTTGATATTTCAGACATTCAGAGGCTATTTCATACACTCCAGCCGGGAAAGAACTGCGAGCTTGGGTGGAATCATCGTCGTTGGATTTTCACACAGATTCTTCTGGATTTACCAATTACATTTGAACCCCATACTACTTGGATTTCCGTTTTTGGTGACTTTCATTTACATTGAGACTTACCCGTTTGAACTTTTAAAACCTTTTAAAAACACTTTTTTCAAATTTCTAATATTGACTGTCCTTATTTGTTAACTTATCAATCACTACCTCCTCTGAGAATAAAATTTACATCTTTGAAAAAGCCTGGCTGCAGGAATGACATTGAAAAGGGAAGAAGAAGAAATACTTTTATTTACTAAATGCTCCTTGTTCTGAACAACTTAAGATGTTGATTTGCTTCCATATGAAGGTTTATTATTTTTCATTGACTCATCATATTTTTGCTCTATCTAGAATATTGAGCTTTCCTAACCTCACAATAGGTCTAATTCTCTAAAAGTTACCTTTTAGTCATAGTCTCCAATATATATATATATATATATATAATTATATATATATTCAACATATATTATATTGTGTACAAACAATCATACAAAGAATTGTCAATCATTTACATTTTATTATGTTAAACAATGTTCACATAAATATATACATGCTGCCTAGATGCACACGCTATATATACAGATATGCACATATGTATATATATATAAATATATATATATATATATGTATGTCTATATATATATAATGTTTCTATATACACACAGATACATCTATATATATACATTATATATAAAGGTATACATATAATTGTGCATGTATGTATTTCTATACATATATGCATATGCATATACATATATTTAATTTTCAATCTATTAATTTATACATATATATATATATATGTATATATGTATATTTATATATATATATATATATATATGTATATATGTATGTATATATATATAAAGAGAGAAATAATTGTATGAATTTATAAGTGGTCTATTCTACCATTCTACACATCCCGACTTAATGTGTTATATGCGTTACAAGTATGTATTTTCGCAATATTTTACAATAAAAGCGCTAACACTTTTATAGACATGCCGACACACATTGACATACATAAACACACACGCACCCCCGTATACATATATAATATTCTACTTATATGGTCATATTGAAAAGTGCTGTAAACATATATATATATATATATATATATATATATATATATCACGTTGACACACCGGTTTCCGTTAGATCATCGAAGTTAAGCGGTGTCGAGCCTGGCCAGTACTAAATGGGTGACCATTTGGGAATACCAGGTGCTGTATGTTCTCTCTGCTTATCTCGGCATTGTTTCCAGTCGTCTTGTATTACTACTTGCCATTGGAATTAAGCAATGCCGACTCAGGAGAGCAGTTGTTGGAGATTGCGCAACCCTTGCAATTACAAATTCACGCGCGGGCAGCCCCAGGTGGGGCACACATACGTCGAAATCGGCGGGAGAGTCTTTATATATATATATATATATATATATATATATATATATATATATATATATATATATATATATATATATATATATACAATATTCCACGGGGTAGTAATCCAAATAATTGTGACCGGGTTTTTTAAAAGGTGCTCACTATTCAATAGAGCTTTTATATGTGATCATTTTTATTTACACATACATGTACGAAATCTGCGACACGTGCCTGTCGATGTTATCCATCAACAGCTATTACAAACTGAGATCTCATCAGGCATAGTTAGAATCCGATCTTTACCGTAGATAATATTTTGAAAGAACCAAAATTCCAAATATGATCTAGGGTAAAGATTGGATTCTAACTGTGCCAGATAAGATCTCAGTTTGTAATAGCTGTTAATCGACAACATCGACACGCCTGTGTCGCAGATTTGTACATGTTTGTGTAAATAAAAATAATCATATATATATATATATATATATATATATATATATATATATGTACTAAGTTATATATATAGATACATGTGTATATACAAATGTATATATATATATATATATATATATATATATATATATATATATATATCTTTAATCGATCATATAGGCTACAAATAATAAGTCATATTGGCTACACGTAATGCTGCGGGTTGTAGTTTAATCGTTTTTACTTGAGATCGACAAATCTGATGAAAGATCGACAAACGTTCGGTGTCCTTCGAATAAATATAAATGTGTACTTACACAACTTATTGGACCATTTTTTAAAAAAATGTCTGCTGTAATACTAAATAGCACATATATCTGTCTATCTATCTATCTATCTAGCTATCTACCTATCTCTCTCTCTCTATATATATATATATACATATGTATGTATATATATATATATAAATTGTATGCACACACACATACGCATATGTATTTTAAGAAGATAAAATGTCCATCGTTAAGTGTATCAGTTGACCGACTTTTCCCAACAATAAAATCACGCTAAAGCATAACAAATCAGAGTATGCACTTATTTTTTATTTCTATTCCATTGTTCTGAAACAAATCTCTTTCACTCAAAGAGCGGTACCCATATAAGTAAAAATACAGATAGAACGCGCACAAAGACAGATGTACGAATACATATATATATATACATATATATATATATATATATATATATATTTATTTCGCTTTTTTTTTCTTATCTTTTCCAGATTTCAGACATTCACCGGCTATTTCATACACTCTAGCCGAGAAATCTTTTTTAAAATTCTACCCCCTCCCTATTAATTTCAATTGTTTGTATTTTTTCTTGCACACGGTTCACCGAGTATACTCGCCAGATAGCTTTTTAAATTATGTTTCATTAGTTCTTTTGTTTTTATAATTACTGGGACGATAAGGATTTTACAAAATTCCAGTTAATGTTCATGTCGTACATAAGACTAGGGCATTTCGTAATGTTTTCCTTTGCATGCCTGTTTAATTCTGCATTATGTGTGTGTGTAAATATCTAAATACTATAACATGCATGCATACATACACATATATAATTCATATCATTGCCGTGATTTATATCATAGATATATTAATGTATACATCTATATATATATATAATATATATATATATATATATATGTATACACATATAAATATATATATATATACAAACATATATATATATATATATATATATATACAGGGTGGGCCAAAATAAGGGTCCTATCTTTAAATTTGAATAACTTGAATTTGAATAACTTCCACAAACTAAAAGTTAAACTCACCAAACTTTATGTGTGTGTAGACTGACCCTTCCGAGATTTTTTGATATAAACAAAACAAATTTTAGCCGAAAAACACTTCTTAAAACTTACAAAAACTAAAGTATTGTTTTTTACACTGTTTTGAGTTTTTTAAGCAAAAATAATGTTTTCTAAATGAGGGTTTACTTCCTTAGGGCTAATACGACTCATGCTTGCTTCGGAAGGGGTCCTTTACTTATTCTAAAAAAAAAAATCAAAAAAAATCAATAAATAAAAAAGTTATGAATTTTTAAAAATAGGACCCTTATTTTTGCCCACCCTGTATATATACATATACATGTATATGTATATATATATATATATATGGGTACATATATAAATATATATATACAAATATATCGATATATACATGTATATGTATATATATATATATATATATATATATATATATATAATGTATATATATTTCATGAATTATATACACATGTCTATAAAAAGCTCAACCCACAATAGGTTTAAACACAAATGATTAAATAGGCCAATAATTGTTTAGAATATATATTGAGAAGAGTTTAATCATACTGAATGCATTTCACATAACAGCTCAACTATTAATACATGCTCGACTGTGTAATATCGGATGTATACTAGTCACATGTAGTGTATATCATATAAAATACATATATATATATATATATATATATATATATATATATATATATACATATATATATATATACATGTAGGTGTGTATATATATATATACATATGTGTGTATATATATATATATATATATACACATATGTGTATATATATATATATATATATACACATATATATATATATATATATATATATACTTATATATGTATGTATGGATATACGCATACCCGCACGCAAACACACTTACCCACAGATATACACACATATATAAATTGTGTCAGAAATAGAATATATATGTATACATCTGTGTTATATAATTTTTATGTGTATTTCCAAGTATCCAAAGTATCCACACACACACATATAAACACACACATACATATATATATATATATATATATATATATATATATATATATATATATATATGGGGTGTATTGAATGTGTGTGCGCATGTGTGTAATTGTGCGTGTGTTTTTCAATAAACATATATATGTGTATTACTTAACGTTTTAGCGTATACTATAAACTCATTAGTTTTTAAGTTCTAAAACTTCTGAAAATATTTCGATTTCTTTTATCCATTATCATACCATCGTAGGCTCAGACGTGTTTTTCTCACACCCCCTCTTTCTCTGTCTCTCTCTCTCTCACCCCCTCTCTCTCTCTCTCTCTCTCTCTCTCTATATATATATATATATATATATAGTAATTTTTACTCGTTTGCCCTAGAATGTAATGTGTTTTTTCGCTTTTTTAGACCCTTCTAATATAAATATGATCGACACGTGGGGAGAGAAAAGGGGACAGTAATCGCGTACCCTTTCCGTGTTACATTACTATATTATGATTTCCTCACGTACACCCACCAAACAGATCCACGAAATTCATCGACGCGACTATTTACATAAACGAAGCCTTTGCAAATTCCAAACACATCCCATCACAAGAAATGACACTCATGCATATATAAAAGTAGAAAGGTCAGGGTCAAATACTTTATCCCCTGTTAGATGATTAGTTGTTGTCTTGTTTTTACGGTAAATGCAATGGGCAACCAAAAAACGGGTGCTAACTAATGTCACGCATACTTTCGAAAGACTAACAGATTCTGAATAGTGCACACACACAAATAGAGACATTATCCATATATCTACCCCTTTCTGTCTCTCTGTCACTCACCCACTTTCTCAATTTCCATTTATCTATCAACCTATTTATTTATATATATGGAGAGAGAGAAAAGGGACAGTGATTCTGATTGCAATGCGCGATGAATTCCCAGAAATGTTTAGTTACTCATACTGAATATTTTGTATTTGTAAACTCTACTACCCTCTATATTCTCCTTCCGTAGATAATTTTGTTTATACTTAATTATGTTTATTTTATTAAACTTCGATTTTACGATTACATTCAGGACGTGTAATGTTTAGGGGTGCGCTATCTAATTTTTTATTTGAAAAAGAAATGTATTTCTAACATATTGCTATATACGTTCCATACATGCACACATTTTTGCACACACGCTTATGTACACACTTTACTGATTCAATATGTGTACGTAACGAGTGATGTAAGTGAAATCGGTAAAAAGGGAATATGGGAAACTTTTTAAAGAGGAAGTGTAGATTTTTTGTTTGATTTTGGTGACGTTTCAGCTATTTATCGGAGCCTCAAGACAGAATACAGACCGTAATATTTGCTTGATTTTGCGTTTAGATTCGTCGGTAGAAGCAATACGTCGATATATTAAAGCAATAACATTAATAAAACCCTTCGCTTTAAAAGTTGATTTACATTTCCGTTGGACTCTTATTTAGGGGCATAGCTACACTATATACATACACAAATACATGGATATGCATGTATATATATATATATATATATATATATATATATATATATATATATATATATATATATATATATATGTATATGTATAAATATATATCAGTATATGTATAAATATATATCAGTATACGTATATATATATATATATCCCTATAAGTATATATTTATATATATATATATATATATATATATGTATATGCAAGTATACATATATATATATATACATTTTCATATATGCATATACATACGCATGCATGTATTAAAATATATAAATAAATACATACATATATGTATGTAAGTATACGTATATATATACATACATATATATATGTATATATATATGTATATATATACATATATATACATACATATATATACATATATATATATACATACATATATATATATACATATATATACATATATATATATATGTATATATATATATATATACATTTATTAAAATATATTTGAGCAAGCTACATAAACTACTCACAATCAGAACAGCATTGAAGAAGGCAGCAATTTATGCACAAATAAAGTCAGACGCCCTTATAAAGCAGAGCTATATGAATAATAGATGATTATACAATCGTACATATAATTGAACAATTTACTGAATAGCCAAGGTTTAACTGATTAGCAGAATTGTTTCTGACCGGTTTTAACCGACATAGTTTTCTGAGTATCGCCGATAACGTGAAGTCTTTTTAGTATGCATATATATATATATATAT
Source organism: Sepiola atlantica (assembly GCA_963556195.1). Lineage (NCBI taxonomy): Eukaryota > Metazoa > Mollusca > Cephalopoda > Sepiida > Sepiolidae > Sepiola > Sepiola atlantica. Next base: position 163,847,959 of record OY744523.1, read on the forward strand.
ATATATATATATATATATATATATATATATATATATATAGATAGATAGATAGATAGATAGATATGCACATCTGGCTATTCATGCATATACAAGTGTATGTAGATGAAATACATATACAGATATATACTCATATATTCCCATGAAATAATGATGCATTTTCACACATAAAATATCTACATTTCAAAAAGTATAGAGGTGTGCTCCCTTTTCGATTACAAATAAAAGTTCCAATACCGATCTGCTATCTACACAACAATGAGAACACCTTAATAAGTACACACATATATATCTTCTTTGATATATATATATATATATATATATATATATATATATATATATATATATATATAAAGAGTGGCTGATGTATGAATATTTTATTGACCTAAGTATTATTGGAAAATAGCAGTGATTAATAATATATGATAATTTTAATTTTACAGTTAAATTACAGTGTAATTGTTGTATTTAGAACATATGAAGGGCTGTTGATGCATATCAACTGATGTTTCGGGACTGATATGCTCAGATTCAAAGAAAACTGACTAGTCATCCTATATATACACACACACATGCATCTCTTACTCTCTATCTCTCACTCTTTCTGTGTCTCTCTCTCTCTCTCTCTCTCTATGTATATATATATACATATATATATATATATATATATATATATATATATATATATAACCAATTATATATATATATATAACCAATTATATATATATATATACATATATATATATATAACCAATTATATATATATATATATATATATATATATAACCATTTATATATATATATATATATATATATATAACCATTTATATATATACACATATATATATATATATATCTATATATATACATATGCACATATGTATATTTTGATAAGCACACGTATAAAGATAGATTGTACACATTTAACAAGGAATAATTCCACATTATGCACACCAAACATTTACACACATAAATACACATATTTATCCACACCCGCCGATAGTGCCAAAAAGTTGCAATACTGGTGGCTTTCTATGACTATTTCCTGCGCTACTTTCCGCGTATCCACAAACACACACATACACACACACACCAGCACATAGATGCACAAGTCAGCACGCGCACGTGCATTCCTGTGGAAGTTTGTGACAGACACACATACCAAACGATGTGTGACAGTTGCACGCAGGCGCGTGCACCGAACTATAACGCCCCCACCCCGACACTGTTCGTAAATGAAAGAAGCTGGCAAACACTAGGAGAAGACGAGAAAATCCGTCCACAACAACAGCAACAATAACAACAGATATGAGAAGTTACCACCTACCGTCAAATGTCGTGTATACTTTTTTTCCATAAATCCCATGGACCGGCCCCTTACATCACACGGCCGGTATGGCCTGAGCGGTAGGTAGGCAAAAAAAAAAGGAAGAAAAGCAAATAACTTAGTGTACAGATTGTGTCGGTGGTAGGGGAATATTAAAAGAGTAAAAATACGGCCTGTTCTATCTACCACCACGGCTGCCACTACAATCAAACGAGCAGCAGCAGCAGCAACAACAAGAGTGCAGTGGTAGTACAATAATAGTAGCAGTAGAAGTAGTGGTAGTAGTGTGTTAGTGGTAGTAGTTGTAGCATTGGGGTTGTAGTAGTAATACTAGTTGTAATTATGTATAGAAGTGTCACTAGTATATGTATCATCTGGGGAAGTAGCAGCAGTTTTCGCAAATGTAAGTCAAGAAGAGGTTTCTGCAAGAGTTTTTGTTTCTCGTGGTCGTAGGTTGGAAAGGCGGTAAACACCCGAATTCTCTCGTTCTCCAATGCGTGGAGATTGATCTAGTTCATCCCTTACCCATTCTCTCTTCCAATCCACTATTCCTCTCTCTTTATGTAGTGTATGTGTGACGGGATGGCCGGTTCGTACGGCTGCGGATAGCTACCAAAAACGAAAATACGCACTACTGACGGCAAAACATCTCAACAGAAAGGAAGCGAATTCAATTATTTCCTAAAAAAGGGGCAATAAAAAAGCTATGTTCCTGTCTTTCGTGGATTTATTTTCTCGTGGAAATACGAAAAAAGAACAATATGATCCATACATCCATCTCATATGTGTGAGTAGCAGCCGCCAAATAAGTTTGATTTCACCGGAAGTGGATTACATTTTACATACATCCATACAAACTTATATTCATGCACACAACATACACATAACATCTAACACTACTTAATAACATTTAAAGAGAGTGTAAATGTAGCATATATATATATATATATATATATATATATATATATATATATATATATATATATATATATATATATATATACACCTGTCTGTTGGACTAACCCGAGTTTCATAGATGGGTTTAAGCTAGAGCTGACCAATGACACTCCGGTACATCCAGAAAATGTGAGGTTTATAATAGATATTAGCTTATGTCGTAACTACAATCCGAATCTCATCATCATATATTCCCACTAACGATAATGCAATATATATATATATATATATATATATATATATATATATATATATATATATATATATATATGCATATATATACATGTATGTATATATATATATGTATATATATATATATATATATATACACAAAAAAATGCGTGTATGTATGTACAGTTTGTGTACGGTTTTAAACTGACAATATATGCACACTTTCTAAAACACGAAATAAAAAGTTTGTTTATATATTTATATATATATATATACATATATATATATATATACATATATTTACATATATATATATATATATATCATACTTACATATAAAAACATAACACTGGTATACCCTTCATACTAGATCCTTCAACTTCTATGTCAGCAACCGTCTATTTATGCCCCAATAGTTTGTGCATTAATAAGCAGACAGTATCTCTTTCTTAATACATTTATCTATTTATGTAAATATATATATATACATATTTATATATATATATATATATATATCTTTACATAGATATACATATATACACATACATATATATATGCATATATACACACATGTATATACATATATGCATATGTATCCACATACATAATCACATATATACATACATATGCATATATATATGTATATATATACACATATATATACAAATATATACATATACATATATAAATATATACACATATATAAGTATATATATACATATATACACATATGCATATATATATATTTTATATACATATATATATATATATATATATATACATATATACATATATGCATGTATATATATTTTATATACATATATATCTATATTCATATATACATATATTTTTATACATATGTATATATTCATATGTACACATATATACATATATATAAACATAGATATGTATATATATGCATGTATGTATATATATATACATATGTATACATGTATCTACATGTGTACATATATGAATATATATATATATACGTATATATACACACCCTGTATTTATATAAATTTATATATATATACATACATTTATACATATATATACATCTTAATATACATATATATATACATGTAAATATACACAATTTATATATATATAAATATATATATATACACATTCATACAAATATATACATATATATACATATAATTATATTTACACCTATGATAGTACCTATATATATATATATATTTACATATGTATGTGCATATATGTATACATATATATACATATGTACATACATATAAATGCATATATGTGTATATATATATATATATATATATGTGTGAACACATATATATGCACGTATATATACTTATATATATACATACATATTTCTACATACATATATATATACATATACACATATACTTATATCTATATATATATACATATAAATATATATATACATACATGTGAAAATTCACATATACACATATATACATATAAATATGTATATACATTAATACATGTATATATACATATATACACATACATTTACATATACATATACATGGATATATATATACACATACATATATATATATACCCATATGTTTACATATATTTATATGCATTTATATATAAACATATACATATATACACACATATATATACATATGTATACATATGCATATATATATATATATATAAGTCTTAATATATACATTTATATACATATATATGTATATAGATATATATGCATACATATGCATATATACATATATATATATAATCATATATACATATTTATATATATATACATATATATATATATACATATATATATATATATATATATATACATTTCACCATATATATATATATATACACATATATACATATACATACATACATATCTCTATATCTATATTCGTGTGTTTCTTTTGTATTTTTGTTTGTAAGTGTTATGCTTGTTATGTATATTTGAAAATACAGATAATACTCTGAGGAATCTAATTTATTGACACGTTTGCATGGTCACGGCCACTCTAACTTCCCTAAAAATATGTTTACAAACATATGCTTTTCCCAAGACAACTATCGTATTCATCAACATCTGATCAGATATATACTACATTTAATATCAAGCATTTCTGTAGATCTTACCTAGAATAGTATATATTTAATGTATATGAAGTTTTGATATACTTAAGACAACATTGTTACATATATTCTAAATGCAGAAGTGAGCAAGAGAGCGATGCATTCTATAGCTGGAAGGGACATATATTTTATCGGCTATTTAGTCAATTTGAAAACAATAGAACGTATACTGGAGGATAACTTCGACGCAATCCTATTTCGCATGAATATACTTTCTAATATTGAATTAAGCATTTTATCGAATATATTACATGTTCTCTACACGCACATACACATATATATATATACACCCATATATATATACATATATATATATATATGTATGTATGTATACATATATACACATATATATATATACACACATATATATACACATAAATATGTACACCCACACATATATATACATATATATACACATATATATATATATATATATATATATATATATATATACATATATATGTATATACATATATATACACACAAATATATATATATATATATATATATATATATATATATACATATATATATATACACCCACCCACATATATATACATATATATACATATATATATATATATATATATATATATATATACACTACCATATATATATATATATATATATATATATATATATATATATATATGCATGTAACTACCATAAATTGTACATCCACTTACTCTCATTGATTATGATTTTATTATTTGACGCTTTCATTGCCTTCAACACGTATCAATAATCGTTGTGAATGATTTCAATATAAATTCGAATGTTCTATTCACATGTATAATTTCATTTATGAACAAAGCGTTCTTTCAGACATCAGTCAGGTTGATCACACTTAAAGCACGACCTAAAACCTCAGAATTGGCACATCTTCCGCCCATAAATTAAACGTCCTCATTTATAAACTTTTAGCCGTCATATTTCCTTTATTTTTATATTGTTTTGGCTTGTTTTTGATTGAATTTTATTTGCATTAATTAGAAAACCTAGCAAAGTTGTGATAATTTAAGCCATTTAAACAAAGCTGATTTAGTGACTGTATGATGCCATATATTGTTTTCAATGCATTTGTTGGTTTAGGGTGTTATTGTCAGATCTACTGAGTCACGTGATATCCAGTACCTTGTTCATTTTATTTTTCAAGAGCATAATACAGAAATTCACATGCATTTCTATTTACAAAAGTCTTTTTTTAGTTTCGTATAGTTACAACTATGTAAGTATGTGTTTATCTGATTACATACGTAATATACACGAAACAAGAGCCACGTATTAACAACATAGGGAGCGGGTGGCAATCGTTAATACAAAAATGTAAACACTAAAAGAAGCCAATCAATGACATTAATATATACTTTAATTTAAGATAGCTTCCATTTTCAATAATTAGGATAATCATTCTTCATAAAAGCATAAGTTCTGATTGAATTCTTTCAGAAAATAATTAACGTAATCATTTTTGTCATAACAATATTGATCTGATGTGTAATTTAAAAAGCTGTTTGCAATTAGGATACATTAACATCAAATCGCAAATAATATTTCAAATAATTATTATACTTATGAATAAATTTTACGAGGAAAATCCTAGAAAATTAATTAGAAACAGTATTGGAATGTTAGTAAAATTCGTTGTATTCCTGTTATTGACTTTTTTACAACGATTAATGAATATTATTCTTTTCATTTGGATCACATGCAATCAAAATTCATACCTCTCCCAAAGAAAAAAGAAAAACGGATATAGGTATCGTAATGTTTTTTCAACTTTTTATTTCACTTACTAATCAGAATTATTCGGCAGGTAAACTTTTACATACCTAGTATAGGTGCAATATTCAACATAGACAGGTTAAGTCGACTTTCTGTGAGGTAAGAATCTTTCCAGAGAATATTACATTCGGAAGTTTTTTTAATCGCATTTGTATCACGATCAGAGGCGAGTGTAATCTTAGTTGTTTCAGTGTTTTAAGAGAGGTGGCGGCGCTCACCAGCATACAGCGTCTGGTATTCTCCAGTGCTTACTCGTCTGGTACTGATCAGGCCTAACGTCCGTGAAGTTAGTCAATACTTTATTATTTTCGCCCTAGACATTTCTAGTGAAGTAACACCGCCTACAAGCAGGTTACCTCTGTGGTGGTAACTTTCGTCAATATGAACCTCGCTTATAACATGGACTTGTTTTTACAGCGTCGGATGTTCGGCTAACAGTACGAATGCCCATGATTGATCTATCAGGGGACAAAGACAATCGACACTTATTTTATGGACGATCTCCGTAATAGGCGCATGTTTGTAGTTCGGTAAAATTAGCCTAACCTACACGCAATCTAAGGGTGAACACTTCAAAATTAATTTGTGTATTACTTATGTCTATTTGAGGATCTCCTTCTCAAACCATTGTCTTATTTCCATTTGTAATAATACATGAATACATTAAACACCCCCCACAAACATCCATATATATGCATATACATATATATATATATATATATATATATATATATATATATATATATATATATATATGTATGCATATACACATATATATATATATATATATATATATATATATATATATGCATATACACCTATATGGGTATATATATATGAATATACATATATAGGTGTATATATATATATATATATATGCATACACATATATATGTGTGTATATATTTGCATATACATGTATATATACAGGCATATACATATATATGTATATATATGACTATATATATATATATATATATATATATATATATGCATATATATGTATATATATATATGCATACACCTATATATGTATATAGTTATATATATATATATATATATATATATATATACATATATATGCATACACCTGTATATGTATATATTTATATATAAATATATATATGTAGATTGTGTGTATTTAGGCAGCATATTTTCATTTAGGCACACATTATTAAATAACACGGAGTGGTTTTGTTTGATGCGACTTTTTTTTTTTTCTCAATTTTCCGAATTGTCCATCTAATGTTTCGGTGAAATTGATATAAATATGATCCATGGCTTTCTTGTTCCATTCTTTTTTATTTTTTGCAAGTACTTTCGATTTGAATCGTAAAATCATCTTCAGGCGGTATTAGTTTTAGTGTCTTTACTGTTGTGCTCATTTTTGAATTATAACGGCAAGTAGTTTATATTTGAAAACGCGTCTGTAAAGTTGAAATGTACATGAGAGCGTGATGGCGTTCTACACATACAAAAGATTTAAAGTTTGACTGTTTAAACCGTTAAGAAATTGATGACGTCAAATAAAGTGCATACAATTAAAACGCATAACTACCTAATGGGTAAGAATTTGGTAATGTTAATTATTATGCTAGACACTTTAAAATTTTGCGATTAGTTTCATAATTGACATTATTAATTGTGGGATGTTTTGTTTTTATGTAGAGGGCTTCGAGTATTTTTAATTTTTTGATATTGGTATCATGGTGTATAATTTTGGTATTGTTAACAAGGATGTTTCTATATTGGGAGGGGGTGCAATTATGTATTTTTAGGTCGGAGAGATGTAGGGTCAGTCTTCGGGATAGTGTTGTGGAAGTGAAACCTATGTAAGAATTAGTTTTGTTATAGTTGTCGGAGATACATTCTCCCATAGGGCATTGGAACTGATATATTACATTGGTTCTTCCTAATGTATTTTGGGTTTGGGAAGTGTTATGTTTAACAACATAGTTTGATGTTTTCATTTTTTTATAATAAATGATAAATCGTATTTTATCATCAGAATTGGTGGGGGATATATAGCAATGTATTATATTTTTAAGAGCTTTTCATCTAATTTTAAGTTTGGATGCATTTGGTTACAATAGAATAGATTTATGTAGTGGGAATTATTTAGCTTATTAGTAGGATTATCTAAATTTCTAATCATTAATTTTATTTGTTCATCAACCATATAATTTTTCAAATATAAACTACTTGCCATTATAATTCAAAAATGAGCACAACAGTAAAGACACTAAAACTAATACCGCCTGAAGATGATTTGACGATTCAAATCGAAAGTACTTGCAAAAAAGAAAAAAAGAATGGAACGAAAAAGCCATGGATCATATTTATATCAATTTGACCCACACATTAGATGGACAATTCGGAAAATTAAAAACATAAAGAAAAGTCGCATCAAACAAAACCACTCCGTGTTATTTAATAATGTTTGCCTAAATATATGTAGATGCATATACATACATATGTATATATATATGATATATATATATATGCATATACATATATATGTATATGCATATATATATGCATATACATGTATATGTATGTATATATATATATATATATATATATATATACATATACATATATATGTGTATATATCTATGTATATATATATATATATTAATATACATACATATGTATATATATATATATGCACATACATATATATATATATATATGTATATATTAATATACATATATATGTATATATATATATGCACACATATATATATATATATATAGAGAGAGAGAGAGAGAGAGAGAGCGAGTTAGAGAGAGAGATAGAGAGAGAGGTGTGTGTGTGCGCGTGTCTGTAGTGTACATGGATATACTCGATCAATTTTCGGTCCTCAATGCTTCTTCTATTGTACACGATTGATACCTCTCTCGTTTTGTAAAATCAACATTTCCATTAGGATTTAATGCGAATATTCATTATACATCATAAACGAATGCATTCGATTAATCCATCACGTAGCTGGGAAGAAAGTACGAGTTCGTGCACTTCTCGACATTATTCCTGCGTAAATGTTTGCGATAGAGTAAAACTACTATGTAAACTCGTCATCCTGGTTTCCATACGCCGCAACGGTAGCTTTTTAAGAAAATGATATACCCCTCTTTCACACAAGTGACATATAAAGAATAACGGTTTTTACACGCTTGAGTTTTAATGTCGAATTTTTGTCTTGACCGTGTGACATTCTACTTCCATTTTTATTATTATGTACCATTTTACTTTCATTTTTATTGTTTTTATTTATATTTTTTGGCTTTTTTACAAATCTATTTCTTCAATATAAATTTGGAAAAGTGTAATTTAATTATAACATAGCGCTTAGACATATCATTATTAGTATAATTTGGATTATACCTACTACTCTCGTCTTGCGTGTTATTGTCACAACATTTCGGCCGCTATAACCTACGGCTTTCATCAGATGTATATTTTCGGACTCGGGAATATTTCTGTCGAACTCCGGAATCTGGACGCTATTTCGAACGTAACAATTCATTTAATGCACAGGTAGCATGGAATTAACTTATTAATTTAATCAAATAGTTCGCTTACCTTTTTAAGGTAATATTGCTTGAATGTATATTCATAAAAATATATTATATGTAAATTGCTTGGAAAACATTTTATACACGATGATATATTCAGAAATTTCAAGCTAGCAATGGCATTATATTCACCGATATAAATGCTTACAAAATGTCCGTCAAATATCAATGGGTCTTAAATAAATAAATTATTTTTTACAAGTATAAACAAAATACTAAACGTGGTAGTCACCTACCGATACACAATAATGCATTCTGATAGAAATGGTTTCCTAATGAAACTGTTTTTGCATGTAGGATTAGAAAAATGTATGTTTATATCACCCTATTGTATTTTTATTTCAATAAATAACCGTTTAATAGTAAGTAAAACATAATACTCTATAAGTCATATTGAGGTTAAAAACGCACGTACTAACAGAAACATGCGACGTATTAACATAATGTTATTAGTATAGAGATAAAGTGATAACGCCTTCTTTCATCTCAAAATAGACATACTGCCAAAAGTGCTCACTATTGATTACGCAATACTGATCCACACAAAACATAGACATTTAATTAAACTTTTTGCATACACACATAAGTACTTATTCGAATTGAAATGATGGCCGCCTTGTACAGATTTTATATAATCTTATGAGATACTTCCTATGAGAAAGAAACTGATTGATCAATCATAGTGATCTCTTCTATAAATACTTTTTTTTTCTGTAATTCCACACGTGATCGATAATAGGCGAATTGAGGGTAGATATTTGTATTCAGCAAAACACACGTATTTAAGTTAAACATCGGATGAAGCATCATTTTCGTTATTAAATATGAACATTTCGATTGTCGATTTCTTTTTAACCGTTCAGATCATAGAGTGATTTCGAGAACTTAAACTGCCAATTGGAAACTAATTAATGACTAACACTCTAGTATAATTGTATTTTTTTTATATTAAATTTTAAATACGTTAGTAATAAAAAAGCGTAGTTAATCTATTATTTCCTTCGGCAACATCTTATTTACAACTACTTTTGCAAAATAAATTCACTAGAAAATCAGGAAACCATAAGACTTAGAAATCAACCAAACACGAAGATTCTATACACGTCTTTACTTTCGACTGAAGCAGATACGAAATTCCTTCTTTTTTCTGTGGAAAGCAAACATGTTTGCGTGTTCTTCGCTATCATTTGTAATATATACGGCCCCGGTGTTATATACGCTAGGGCTTGCCTGACCTCAGTAAACACACATTTTTCTGCTACAGTCACTTGCATAGTTTGTTTATTTTATACCCTACTTAAGATTTACTGAGAACATGCGTTATACTTTATAAACGTAAATTCGTCCAAACTTCAACTATGAAAACCGTTTCCATTCTAAATAATTAAACAGTTACTCATTCCTACAATTCATGATTTACGGAATAAATGATCGCCATTTTGTTTCGGATTGTTTTATGAATTTGCTTATCTTGGTGTTGCTAATTTTTATCATTCCAATAAAAGTGCATTCTTTTGTTGTTATCATGAAATAAATACTTGAATGAGCCAACACATTTAATACACTGGAAGCAAAATAATTAAGACATTGGTACCAGATGCATTCCACATATTTATTATTTACCGCTTTTATTAAGTAAAAAAAGCAACACCGAACTTGCTGTTTTCAATTCTCACTTTAGTTCCTATTTGTGTAACCCCACTCCGCACCCCCCCCCACACACACACATACCCGCACGCACGCACACCCCCACTAAAAAAAGGTTGAGCAAGATGCCGTTTTTTACGTGGTTAAAAAGGTTACACATTGGATTGGAATACACATTAACATTGTCTTTGACTACAACTATGTTTTCTCCTAGGTCTGTCACAAAAGAATTTGCTTTGCGCGAATGCGTTTACAGAATCGAGTCCTAGTTTTCACACTATTTGAGATGCATAGCTCTTTGAAAGTAGCATCTGTTAATGGTTTACTAGCGCTGAGTGTAATTTCGGCGTGCTTTATTCGAGTTATGTTGCAATAATTGCATAAACTTAAATAATATCCTTGAAATGTTTTTCAATCAACCTGCATTTTATCGAGTTACTGGTAAAATGGTAGATAAAATTGAACTTGCAAGACTTGTTTAGGCAGCTTTTCTCTGACTGTAACTTCGAAATAATACCCGTCTAAGTCGTTGTAGGAGATTCGGTTCCATTTACCCTACGTGGCAACTATATACAGACGTCTACAGAATTGTTTTGAGAGGAAGGATAACTTACACTTATTTGTAGCGTGAACACCGAGAAAGTATGGGGTTTCATTCGTACTAGAAACATGTGCTTTATAGCAAACAAGGCCGAAAAAGTAAGTTTGAGGAGAAAGATTAAGAATATATACTATCCAATAGTAAATAATTCATTACCACTATTTCGAATAGTAAACACGTTTCGAAAGTGCATGCAACACTTCGATTACTGTATTTATAAGCATTTACCTTACTAAACGTATATATATATATATATATATATATATATATATATATATATATATATATATATATATGTATATATTCCAGTAGAAATTGCATGTTTCTTGTTGGTAACAACTCATTATGTCGTATAGTGGGAATGTAAATCCATTTAACACAGGTATCTGTTTAAAATTACCGTTTACATAATATTGCCGGATCTTAGATGTTGGTATAGTACTTCGACATTAATTATGAATTAAATTAAATGTTCGGCATTTGTTTTGAAACATTTTTGTATATTCAATGGTTTATGCCCACATTAAGAACACACAGTTTCATTATTGCCTTGCATTGACAACAAACGATACCTAATTTTAATAAAACATAACAATATTTGCGGTTCTTTTTTTTTTCGTTGGAGGGGGGGTAGTTTGACATGAGAAACGTCCATTGAAGGAGCCATCTGAAAATATCATGAATTTATTACCAAGAAAAATGTGTTATTTTAAAATTGTCAAAAATAATTAAGGGAATAAAGAAATTAAAAAATGATATTATGGAATATATATATGAAATTATATATATATATATATATATATATATATATATATATATATATATATAAATATATATATATATATATATATATATATATATATATATAGTATTAACAGTCACACATTGAAACATTGCTGGAATGTCAATAATAAGGAGAATACCCTTTTTCTATATTTAGAAAACCTGGGAAACGCAAATTATTAGTTTTTTAAAATAAATTATTTATTTACTGAAAAAACTTTTTTCTTTTTTTTAAACTTGAGTACTTTTGATGATAAACATCTTGGTCAGAAGCATATTTTTTCTACTTTACTTGACAAACGTTTATATTAGTTGAAAGATAAGTTTGTTCTGAAATATCTCCGTCACACACTGCCAACACTCACAATCAAGGATTTGTGTCAGGTGACTTAAATTAACTAATCACTGATCTTATTATTGAAATAATATTTACATCTAATCAGAATATATTCCGATTTATACACTTTTTTAGGGGTGTTATGTAATTTTCTTCTACTTAAACAATAATAAATTTACGTAAAGTATAGTATCTGTTAAGATACTATGCTTTAGCTTTTTTGTACTAGGTCATTATACGAGATCACGATGGCAATGTTTAATTTTGTCACACTGTATAGTGCCCGTCTTTGCAGAGATGTATTTCCCCAAATTAGAAACTGACACTTTGCCTAACATTTCGCTCAATTTTAATGTTTGCCGATCTTATAATATGTTTTTTTAATTTGTATTTTTTTTAATTTCATAGGTATACTAGCAAACTTGTTCTTTTTATTCATATTTTCATTGTTTAAAGAATTCCGATACACTGTTTTATTTAATCATTTTTGCTCGGTCATGAAGTATTCCTCCTTTACTGATTGAGGACAGAAAATATACAGTATCGTTTAGTTACCTGTAACGTTAATTCTATTTTGCAAAACAATAATAAAAAAAATCACCGAATAGGGCGACACTATTGTAACATTGAAACCTATTTAAATCAAGTGCCAGGTCTGAAACGAGAGTGGCGGGCATGAAAAGTGCTACATGGTAAATACAATTTTGATTCATGTAAGAGATCTGAAAGAAAACACTTTTTAAATGAAAACATACGCTAATATTATCGGCTTACGTTTTAAGGTGTCAATGAAGTACCTTTTAGTTTCTCCTTTTCATTATTTTCGAACGCTGAAAAAAATACAGAAAAGAAAATTCTCTGGTTATATTTGGATGTCTCTACACATGAATGAACATTAAGAAACAAATAAACGGAGTGTTATAAAGGGTGTCTTATTAACATCAATATAAACACATAATGTATGTTCTGATTCTACACGTAATCGGTCTGTCCTCGGTCAGGGAATGTGAAATACATATAAACTATCAATCCTGAAAAATGCACAGAAAATTAACTATATAATTGTAAATATGTAAAAACAATTTGGGTGTAATAGTAGCCTTTAATGCGAGCAGTGTTTGAAAATAAATAGGCGTTATGAGGTATTTATTTACACAAACAAAACCTATACATTTAAGCAATAGGAGTAACTAATAATATTTTATATTCATATGAATAAATATATATATAATAACAATAATATATATATATATATATATATATATATATACTTTTATTTTTTATTTTTTATTTTAGAAATGCTTCCCGATATATGTTATAATTTTCAAATCCACGAAAGTAGCGGCATTGCTTTCGTTGTTGTCATTGTATCATATATACAAATATATATATATATACATAAATCTAGGTACATATCGTATATATATTTATATATATATATATATACATATAATATATATATACATATAATATATATATATATATATATATATATACATATAATATATATATACACACATATAGGTACATATCGTATATATATATATACATATAATATATATATACATATAATATATATATATACATACATATAATATATATATATATATATATATATATATATTATACATATAATATATATATATACATATGATATATATATACATACATATAATATATATATATATATATATATATATATATATAAATATATATATATATATATACACACTATTGAGATGCTACACACGCATTTGTTCTAACGTAAGTCAATGTCTTTTAGATTATTTATGAAGAATGATATATACAATTATCTTCACTATCAGACAACGCCAACGCCTATACCAACCATGAAAACCACACACCGTCAATCCTAGACAAGAGTTTCGCAATCTTTAGGGCTCATCAGTCTTATTGTGGAAATAATATTTATATATATATATATATATATATATATATATATATATATATATATATATATATATATATAAATGCGTTTGGTCTTCGGTCATACTGTTCACGTCAATATAAATTTTTCTCGGCCCGAATCTGGAAGTTCATTTCTGGTTTCATCCATCAGCTCTGTAGTTCTATTGGTTTGGTTCCGCTCGGAATAAAAGGTGGGTGATTCATTCACAGTCACAGGAGACGCTACAACCGGAAATTGTTGACAGAACCGTTTTTCTGTATGTTGCTGAACTTTAAACAAATACAAAATGTTAATGAGCATATCACGATAAAAATATCAGCATCATATACACGAATATATGACACCGTGAGCGTTGTCAGTATATAGATAG
The DNA here is from genome assembly GCA_963556195.1 of Sepiola atlantica. Taxonomy (NCBI): domain Eukaryota; kingdom Metazoa; phylum Mollusca; class Cephalopoda; order Sepiida; family Sepiolidae; genus Sepiola; species Sepiola atlantica. The sequence goes on from OY744523.1 coordinate 163,863,564, forward strand.
GTTGTCAATTACGTTTATTGTTCCTGATCTTTATAAAAGATCTCCCTGATGACATAGGGTCTGAGATTAGTTTATTTGCTGACGACACCACGCTTCACTCTCGTCATGTTGGCAAAACAGAGGCGATGATATCCGAGGCAATGGCTGAATCCTAAGAAAATGACCCCTGCCTGTAGTGGATTGGGGTCATAAATTGTTGGTAACTTTTAATGCCGCAAAGACAAAGGTCCTTTCCTTCAATAACTACAAGAAACCCTTTCAACCACCGATTGTTATGGCAAATTCCCACTCTACCTGTGAGTTCAACATTAAAATCCTCGACTTAATCTTCACAAGTAACATGAATTGGAACAAATACATTGAAGACATTATAAAGGCTGCAACAAAGAAGGTGGCCTCCCTTTACCATGCTAGTAAACTTCTCACAGCTGACATGATCTTGTATCTCTACAAAGCCACCATCCGCCCGTGCATGGATTATTGTTGCCACATCTGGGCTGGTGCATCATCTACTAGTCTCTAAGTCCTAACAACCGCTGGACATGTATCAGCGTCAGCAGACAGCCACAAGCGGTAAAACTATGCCGATCTTCACGAATGATTTGTATTGAAACCGATCGCTGTGGAGATGAGTGGAGTGATAACCTCTGCCACGCGCGACTTCTTTGGAGCGTCTCTCTATCGCCATTATTCATAGAAACGCCTTTAGTTTGCTCTCGACCTGCCAAGCCAGCCCGACATTCGAAGAGAACTATTGACTATGATACGATTATATATGAGGAATCGGGATGTCTTGATATTTTACTTAACAATGTCTAAGTGACGAATAAGGGATTTATTAACTATTTGTTAAATTATTAATCTAACAGTTTAATTTTTCACTGAATGCATCAGAGTAATATATTTGTTTCTCATGTTTTATTTGTGATTTAAGAAATACAATATAAATACAGACAACTTGTTGAAATGTCTGCCCAGTCAATGATGGCATGGTATGGTAACGCTGTGCAGTAAACCTAGAACGCAAACTGGGACGAGATGTGTTTTGTTTTTTCACCGAGTCAAGAGGCATCTAGTAGACAAAGTCTTAAGGTCGCTGGTGGTTCATGATATTACTTATTGCAGGCTAACTCGTACCGGTGCATACTTCATCTCGTAAGGTATGCGATTAATGAAATGATGTAAAAACTACATAAATGGGGTGATGAAAGCTAGAGGCAAGTTAAACAGACAGATAGAGTAAAATATATAGTCTATTATTTTATTACACTTCATTATGTGAAATCGTTTCAAATTTACGCATTGTAAATTACCATAATGGACCAATGCAAGCTCTAAAGATATACACGATAACATATCCGTTATGTATTGAAACAACGCATAAGGTTGTGAACGCGAATAAGGTTCGAAGTATTGTATTCGCTACAGAAAGAAACAGTTTGCACCAAGTTATTCAACCAATACAGAACGATCCACGAAATACTTCTTCACACCTACTATTTCACAATGAAAGAGAATGAGAGATCGATAGATAGATAGATAGATAGATAGATAGATTGAGAGAAAGCGATTGAGAGAGATAGAGAGAGAGAACGATAGCGAGGAGAAGACCGAGTTTAACATGCAAGCATTGTTGTACAGCGACATGAATAACATAAGAGACTATTGAACACCAGCATACGTGTGCGCGCATATATGCGTGCATGCATACACACAGTGACAGCTCTTTATAGTTCTTTGCAGGTGACAAACATTGCTTGGATTCAACATGTGCGAAATCTGAAGGAAAGCGCATTTTGTGCTACTGGTAGCACGAGAGGCTTTCTCTCAGTGCAGAAATAAAATCAATAAATCCTAGAGATCGATAGTACACTATATTATATGATAATATTAGTGCACACATATTAAATATTCAGTTGCGTAAATAAAGTGTGATATCAACACTTGCTTATATGTATTATTTGTATATTTACACACACACAAAATAAAAGCCTTGGCTTAAGGAAAGAATAAAATACACTAGTTTAGTACTGAATACACCTTGCATTGAACAATTGAAATGTTAAATAAATTTGGACTATCGTCGCATATTTATCACTCTCTCTCTCTCTCTCTCTCTCTGTATATATATATATATATATATATATATATATATATATATATATATATATATGATAATTTTTATTTACACAGGCATGAACGAAATCTGCGACACTGGCATGTTGATGTTTTCTATAAACAGCTGTTATAAATTGAGATCTCATCAAGCAGATGTTTAAACCTAGATCGTATTTGTAAAAAATGGAATTATAATAATGTTAATAACAACAATACTAATAGTAATACCATAACTGAAATTACCAATAATAATAATAATAATAATAATAATAATAATAATAATAATAATAATAATAATAATAATAATAATAATGATAATAATAATAATAATTGAAATACGATAATAAGAACAATGAAAATAGTAATAATATTGATGATTATAAGAAAAGGAAAAAGAAGAAAAAGGATAATATCGTTAATACTACTACTACTACTACTACTAATAATAATAATAATAAAAATAATGGTAATACTACCACTATTGTTACTGCTACTACTAATTATAATTATAATAATAGTAATATAATAATAATGATACAAATAATTGTGATGATTAACAGAAATGAAAAAATAATGATAAGTAATGGTTATACTAATAACAATGATCGTAATAAATATTAATAATAAGCATGAAAAGAGAAATAATAATACTAATCGTTATAATAAGCGTGATAATAATTATTGTAATAATAATAATGATACTAATAATAATAATGATAATACTAATGATAATAATAATAATAATAATAATAATAATAATAATAATAATAATAATAATAATAATAATAATAATAATAATAATAATAATAATAATTACCCAACAAAGAGCAGATGAGGGCGTTAGACGAATACGAGAGCTATACATATTTGGGAGCTTTGGAAGCAGATATAATCAAATCAACAGAAATAAAAGATAATATTGGAAAAGAATACCTGAGAAGAACAAGCAAACTCTTAAGAAAAATTATATAGCAGAAACCTAATCAAAGGAATTAATACCTGGGTAGCATCACTAATAAGATATTCTGAACCATTCAGGAGCTGGACTAAATAAGAACTCAGCAACCTTAACCAGAGGACTAGAAAATTAATTACTATGCACAATGCACTACATCCAAAAGACGATAAAGACAGACTCTACGTGAAGAGAAACGAAGGGGGAAGAGGACTCGTAAGTATAGAAGACTGTGTGGACGACACTAAAAAAAACTGGAGAAATACATAAACCAGAACACAGAAAGGATGATCACCGCAGCAAGAGATACCGTCCCAACGAACAATGCAGTAAACATCAAAACTGGACACAAAAGACAAGAAAAGAAAGCTGGGGAAAAACAACTACATGGACGTTTCATAAGACTCACAAGAGTAGAAACCAACGCAAATAGCTGGACATGGCTAAGAAAAGGAAACTTGAACAGAGAAACGGAATATTTCCTGATGGCTGCACAGCACAATGCGATTAGGACAAACTGCATTAAAGCTAAAATAGATAACACCCAGGAAAACAATAAATGCAGACTGCGTGGACAAAGAGACGAAACAACAAATCATATAGTAAGTGAATGTAGCAAACTTGCCCAAAAAGAATACAAGAACAGACATAACTGTGTTGAGAAAGTAATACACTGGGAACTGTGCAAACAATTGAATTTCGTATATGCAGACAAATGGTACAAACATAAACCAGAAACAGTACTGGAAAACGAAACACACAAAACCCTCTGGGATATTGATATACAAACCGATAAACTCATACAAGTAAGGAGACCTGATGTTATTATAGAGACAAAAAACAAAAAAAATATTGTAAAATCGTAGACTTCGCCGTTCCAGCAGTTCACAGAGTGAATATCAAAGACACAGAAAGACAAAGTAAATACAAGAACTAGCCAGAGAACTGAAAGGAATATGGAGCATGAAGGAAGTTAGTATAATACCAATAACCGTAGGAGCACTAAGAACAATCCCCAAAAACCTGGAGAAAAGACTGGAAGAAATTGGAATCAAAGGGACCATTGAAACCATACAAAGGACGGCAATGATCAAAACTACTGCAATCTTAAGGAAAATCCTCGAATGCGGAAACAAACACGCATAAGCTACAAAGGCTAACCAGTCACAAGGAATTTACTGCAGGGAGAAAACAAAACCACACGAAGGACACCACAACAAGAACATAGGAACAGTAGCTGCAATAAACAGCACTTCATAATAACGCCATCAATAAATTACACCGGCCTCAGCTATCACTACACAAAAATCAACCAAAGAAACAGAAATTATTAGAAACACTATAAGCTCCTCCCTCACCCCCCAAAAAAATTAAAAAGAATTAAAAAATTTTTTTTTTAAATAATGAAAGAGTAAAAGAAATAAATAAAGGAATTTTTTTTTAATTTCCTTGAAATTATTTTATTTACATATACATATATATATATATATATATATATATATATATATATATATAATTTTTTTTAAATGGGGCCAGCCTAGGCTGACATCAGACAAACTATTTGTAGAGGGTCGAGAAGGATGAGAATACCGTGGAAGGACAGCACAAACCAGACCATCACTGGAAAAGTGCAGAGAATGCTGGAACCTTGGGGAGGCGTATTACCACCTAAATCCCAGAGACGACCAATTGTCCTTACCATCGAGAAATCAATGGTAAGGGGCTGTTGCGATACCGCATCGTTACCGAAAAGAGGTGAAGAATACTACTAATAAAAATAATGATGATAATACGGATAGCAATACTGTTAATCACAAGAGGTGTAAATGTTATAAAAATAATGTTAGTAACAATACTTATAATAATAACAATAATAATGATAATAATAAAGCTACTACTAATAATAGTAATAATATTACTACAAATAATAGTAGTGATAATAATAATTATAATAATAATAATAATAATAATAATAATAATAATAATAAGAGGAAGAAGAAGAAGAACAACAACAACAACAACAATTATGATAATAATAATAGTAGAGGGAGTTATATTAATAATATATAGGTATATTAGTAATGATAAATACATATAGTTGAAAATAAGATAACAATATAAATAAAATAAATAAATAAAAATGATAAAATAATAATCATACTAATACTACTACTACTACTGCTACTACTACTACTAATAATAATAATTATGATTATAATAATCGTTTGCAAATTGTAATTATATGAATGGTAATGATGGTCTAAGTTAGTAATGCATTCTAATTGTGATACTCATTTATTAAAATATTGAATATAATGATACAATATGGTGTATTATGTTTGCTAATTATTTTTTGTAAATAGTGCAGTTTATTTGCTCTGGCGTTTAAATGTTTTGGGGGTAATGTTATCTTAGGGATTTAGTAGACACTATACGATGAGGGGTTCAGTTGGGGTAACACATCATAGATTTTTGGGTTTTAATATAGTTTCACATATTAACATTGATTTGGGACGTTATATGTTAATTACTAAGAAGGTGTGATCGAGCGTGCGTTCAGTTAACTGATGTCTCTTGCTTTTTGTTGAATTATCTCCCTCTATTACTGAATCTAATTATCTCCAGTGTTAAGTTAGGCAGGAGGAGTTTAGAGAACTACAGGTGATAGTTTTTCTAGTAGTGTTCTAATAAACTGTTGATGATTGATCATCGCCAGTTAGTTCCCAGTGGTATGGAGTGAAGTACTTTTTGGAAGACATACTTATTGAATGAGCATTTATTGCCGGTATATCTTTCTTTGAAATTATTACCAGCAATGACTATACATATTTTCCTGGGTTGGGTTTACTTTATGTGCACTTGTGACCTGCAATACTATTTGGGTTATATAGCAATTTTGTTACAAGGGACATTCTGCGTTGTTTGTGCAGTTACACGTCTAAGTTTATGGGTTTTTTTTTCAGTATTTGTTTGCCCTATGAAATTTTATTTTTATGTGTTTTAATCATGTGTAGCCACAACTGTAGCTTAATTGAAGGGTGTTTTATTAAATGTTTTATAGAGTGTGTTATTAGGAGGGAAGTGTAGGTAAACTAAACGTTGCAATCACTTACCAAGTTTAGTTTTAATTATGTGATCGATTGGAGTGTAAAGCAGATAGTTTTCATTATTCTATGTTTGTGTTGATAGTTTAGCGTTTGATATATTTACTTGCCGTGTTTTTTGTATCCGCTCTCGTTTAGTGATTTATTGTAAAAGGGCTTATGTGTGTTAAAGATTTCTTGATTAGGTGAGATATTGCCAATTCTAATTTAAATCTATTTGGGGACATGATTTATTAGAGTTGTTGGATTGTTAGAAAACCGAACGACATACATTTTATGATCTTTAGTATAGGGGTCGTATGTCTCTTTATTTATGTTAAGTATTACGCGTAAGAGGTTTACTAGTTTTATATTAGATGTTATGAGTTATATATATATATATATATATATATATATATATATATATATATATATATATATATATATATATACGTATAACACACTGTCTGGTGTATGTGTTGTAGTGTGTGAGTGTATGCCATATAAAAATGTTTGCGAGAACAGATAACATCTTAAAGTGTATTCTAATGTAAAATTCATTGGGAAAGTTAAGCGGCGTATTTCCTAATCTCTAAATTCAGTTGTAAGGGGCTACGGGACAGATTTCGTCTGGCAGGGTCGATTATTAACTATGTCCTAATGTAAATGGAAAACAATTATATCAGGTACTTTTTTAAAAACAAATTGCAAGTCATCCCAGAAAAAATACTGCAAGTTACTTCCTCAAATTCAACCGTTATTGTCTGTTATCATGATACCATCCTCCCAGGAATTACCTCCTCCATGTTTGAGAGGTGTATAGGTACTGTAGTATCTGTTCTGTTTTCATAGTAGCATCCTCCCAGGTATTACCCCCTTTTCTTTTGAGATATGTGGAGTTAGTGTAGAATTACTTCTTTTGACATGATGCCATCATCCTAGTCATTACCATCCTTTTTAAGAGCTGTTGAGGTAGTCTAGTATATGTTCTGTGTTCATGATACCATTCCCAGGCATTACCCGTTTTTTTCAATAGCAGTGATGGTAGTGTCGTACATGCTCTGTTGTCATCAACCATCCTCCTAGGCATTAACTCCTCTTATTTTTGAGGATTAGAGTTAGTGTAGTAGCTGTTCTGTTTTCATGATACAATCCCCCAAGGCATTTACCCCTCTTCTTTTGTCAGGTGTGGAGTTAGTGTAGTATTTGTTCTGTTGTCATGATATCATCCTCCCAGGTATAACACCTTATTTTTTAGAGCTGTGGAGGTAGTGTAGAATCTGTTCTGTTGCCATGATACCGTCATTCCAGGCATTACCCCTCCTTTTTAAGAGCAGTTGAGGTAGTGTAGTACATGCTACGTTGTCATGATTCCATCCTCCCAAGTATAAATCCCTCTTCTTTTGTGAGGTGTGGAGTTAGTGTAGTATCTGTTCTGTTGCCATGATATCTACCTCCCAAGTATACCACCTTATTTCTTAGAGATGTGGAGGTAGTGTAGAGTCTGTTCTGTTGTCTTTATACCATCCTAACAGGCATTAACCCTCCTTTTTAAGAGCTGTGGAGGTAATGTAGTATATGTTCTGGTATCATGACAACATCCTCCCAGGCATTAATCCTCTATTTAAGAGCTGTGGAGGTAGTGTAGTATATGTTCTTTTGTCACCATACCATCCTTCTAAGACTTAACCCCTCTTATTTTTTGAGGATTAGAGTTCGTGTAGTATATGTTCCGTTGTCATGATGCCATCCTCTCAGCCATTAACCCCTCTTCTTTTGTGAGGGGTGGATTTAGTGTAGTGTATGTTCTGTTGTCATGATATTATCCTCCCAGGTATACCACTTTATTTGTTAGAGATGTGGAGGTAGTGTAGTATATGTTCAGTTGCCATGATATCATTCTACCAGGCATTACGTCCTCGTTTTTGAGATTTTTTTTATGTACTGTTGACATGATGCCATCCTTCTAGATATATTAGTTACTGTTTTGCTTCTAACTTTTTTTTTTACCAAAAAAATATGGCTTTGGGTGGGAGATAGTAAAAATAATTTCCGGTTTGGGTAAACTTTTTTTTAAACTATAAATATTTATTTGGGTGCGGGAGAGTAATTTTCGGGGGTGGGCAAAAGGAGAGTAAAAAATATTGTGGGGCATTTTTTTAACTAAAAATATTTATTTGGGAACGACGAGTGTAATAAAAAACATAGGGTAGGGTGGAGGTTGCGTGTAAAAACATTTTAGGGGATTGGCATTTTTTTTTTAACTAATAATATTTATTTTGGTGGGAACTTTTTTTTGGGGGGGGGTATGCGTGGAGAGTAAACAAATTCATTTCGGGAGTCGCGAATTATTATTTTTTATTTTTGAACTAAAAATATTTCTTTGGGTGGGGAAGAGTACATTTTTTTGTGGGGAGAGGCTTCGGTTTGGCGGGAAGTAAACCTTTTTTTAGGGGGAGGAAACAATTATTATTATTTTTTAACTAAAAAATATTTTTTCGGGTGGGGGAAAGTAAACCAACATTGGTGGGGGGATTTTTAATTTTTTCTGAACTAAAAATATTTCTTTTGACGGGGGAGGGTAACACTTTTTTAGGGGGAATAAGTAAACATTAATTGGAGCGGTTGGAATTTTATTTGTTTTAGACTAAAAATATTATTTTGGCTGGAAGAGAGTAACTTTGGGGGGGGAGGGGGTGGATAGTTTAAAGAATAGTTGTCATTTTTAAAAATATATATATTTCTTTGGGTAGAGGAAAATAAAAAAATAGTTGGGGGTATGCAGGGTAGTGACATTTTTAGGGGGATGGGGAATTTCTTTTTTTTAACATTAAATATTTCTTTGGGTGGGGAAAAGTAAAATGTTTTTATTCGAGGCGAGGCTACCATTTCCTTTTGCTTTTTTACAAATAAATAAATATTTTAAAGATAATTGGCGTGGGTTACAACATTTTTTGGGGGTGTGTAGTTATGGTGGAATATTTTTTTTATTCTGTTCTTTGTCAGTTTCTTTTTTTCATTTTGCTTTTTTTCGCATATTTTGATGTTTTGTGATGCCTTTTTATTTTTACTTGTTTTCTTTGTTTTTATTCATGTTATTTGTCAATAGTTTTTCTCTTAGGCACACATTTTGATGTTTTGTGATGTTTTTGATGTTTTTTATTCTGTTGCTTGTTTTTAATGTGTTCATACTTTTTGTAAATGTTTGCTTGTTTTTGTTTTTTCGCCAATGTTGATGATTTTTCGTCTTTCATCTTTTTTTTTAATGTTCTTTGTCAATTTTTGTTTTGCTTTCTTGCGGTAATTGTGATGTTTTTTAAAAACCCTTTTTGATTTTTTTATGTGTTAAAAAAACAATTGTGTTTTGTTAATTTTTTACTTTTTGTAGTTTAGCGCCGATTTTTTGTTTTGCATGTTTTATTTTGATTTGTATTTGGTTTTTTTTCTGTCTTTTGGTCAATTTCCTGTTTTGTTTCTTGGTGTAATTGTGAAATTTTACACAGGGTGCCGCATCGAGATACAGTCAGCTGTGGACGTAGTGTAGAGGTAATGTAGTATATGCTCTATTGTCATGATACCATCATTCCAGGCATTACCCCGTCTTGTTTTAGGAGGTGCGGAGTTAGTGTAATATTTATGCTGTTGTGAATATACCATCCTCCCAGGCATTCCATTCTCCTTTTTGAAAAGGTGTTCAATTAGTGTAGTATATGTTATGTATTCATGATACCATCTTTCTAGGCATTACCTCTTTCTTTTTGAGAGTAGGGGAGGTAATGTAATATATGTTATGCTTTCTACTAGCAAAACTATGCGACCAGAAGCTTGCGCAGTATACCGCCCCTATGGAATATGTTTTTTAGGACGCTTGTGCAGTATTGTGCTTCTATTTAATGTGTTTCTTCTTCTTCTTCTTTTTGTTCTTGAACAGTGGCACAAATGCACTATATGGGTTATTGGATACCCCAGGGGGGCGCATTAATATGAGTTATTTTTTATGATAGTGCCGCTACATGATTAAACTTAATGTGTGTTCTTTGATACGACATGGGCGCATTAATATTATTACTGATATAGTATTCACACCGGGTAAGAGATTGGTATATATATATATATATATATATATATAGTATGCGCAATAGGGCGGTGATGGGGGCGTATATAGTATGCACCCCGGGGCAGCGATAAGTACGTATATAGTATGCGCACTGGGGCATAGATAGGTACGTATATAGTATGCGCAACTGGGTGGGGATGAGTACTTATAGAGTATGCGCACCGGAGCGGTCATAAGTGCGTATATAGTATGCGCACGAAGCAGGGATCAGTACGTATATAGAAGACGCAGACAGAGGTTGCACTTTTAATAGAAATATGTCATACTCTTTCCCTGGGCAATAGAAAGGAGTAGTGGTGAAGATACAACTTGTGCCTAAGGCAACAGGGAGAAGGTGGCAACGGGGAGATGGGGGCGGTGACATGGGGCGACCAGAGGTGAAAAAGGGAGACAGATAAAGAGACGGCTGAAGAGAGAAGGAGAGAAATAGAAGTTTGTATATAAAGATGTTACTTTTATTTTGTGTTTTTTAGTCCCCGGGCAACGCCATGTAGCCATGCTAGTATATATATATATATATATATATATATATATATATATATATATATATATATATATATATATATATATAACTGACTCAACGGAGCCTATTCATGTTTTCCTTAGTGTCATCATATTTTACATGTAATAAGAGTATTTCGTGTTGGTTACTTTACAACAATATTCATGCATGATCGGAAATATTTTTGTAAGATAAGCAACATTATTAGCAGCAAAACATATAACTTCTATTAGTAAATTATGATAATACCACATTCTTTATATATTACTGTTAGATAGCAGTTACATATTGTATTTTGTCTCGTAAAAAAGGGTAGAAGAAACATTAGGAATTCTCTGAAATAAGTAATGATCGATGTCAAATGTATTTAAGTACTACATATTTTTTTAATCGGTTCATAGAAAAAATTACCTCATATAACGTCTGATAATATATTAACTTTTATCTATACCAACTCTGGTTACGGCTAGCGACATCGCTTTTTCAGTTGACATTGTAATTGTCACGTCTTTCTTATATTTATGGAGCTGCATTTTTACATTATTTACTATCGCCAGCCCATCAGAATACATGCATATTACTCGTGATCCCTTTATACGATAATAATTATCAAGAGGTGTCCGTTCGCGTCGAACATCTATAAAACGTAAATTATACTTTTTTATATATTCCATTTATTTAAAATATTTATCCAGAACTATTTTTATTTGTAATATATTAATTAATGTTTGTTGCTACGGCATGTTTCCCTTAAACATACTAGATTGAAATATTAAACATGTTTCATAGTAGGGACGTAATTTGTAATAATTTGCAAGCTTGCGATACCATGTTCCACCGACAAGCTCTATATTAACTTACTTAAACAGTTACTATCTTACCCAGCAACTGTTTCGATTGGTTTATTTTGTAGTACTAGTATAACCGTAACCTTTTACCTGCTTTTCAATCTGACCACAACTAAATACTACCGATTGATATTATTTCTGTACTTTCTGAATTGAAGTAATATTGCTTTGTTGTCATGACCTTGTCAAAAGACATCATTATTGCCTACTCCCGATTAGTTATGTGTATGTCTTACGGCATATTGACCAATTATATTTACTTAGGAGTCTACGTATTATTTTATTCCATATGTATACTATTTGTTTCAGTATTATGAATTTACTTTAAGACACAATTGCTTGTTAAATTATATTTCTATTCCCAGAAGAATGTTAACATTATTTCCTTTTTAGAAATACATTCTTTAGTCCATTAATTGATCTTTCAATGATGAGTAATTATGTTCCGTTTCTTAATATAGCTGTAAATGATGAAATCTATACTAATACTATATGTGTATACTTACAATAGTATATATATATATATATATTTATATATATATATATACATACATATATACATATATATATATATATATATATATATATATGGTAAAATGAAAAAGGAAAACCAAAAACTGGATGTTTTTTATGTGTACATCAACGTTTCGTCTTTATTTATAAGACTTCATCAGGATGATGATATAGGGAAAAGATATCATGCAAGCACAGATACATGTAGGGTAGACATGTTAGGAAGAAAAATAAAAATAAAATAAAATGAAAAATAATGGCAGCGTCTTGCTGGACGTCCGTACTTGTTAGAGAATGAAAATGAGTGACGAAAGTGAGTGGGAGAGAAAGGGGAAGGGTGGAGGGAGCAAGGACTACTGTGGCTGGCGATGAGAGAAAGAGGTGGGGGATGAGCAGGGGTAAAATGGATGGCAGAGAGAGATTGGAGGAAGAGGGGGAGGGGGTGTTTGACCAGATGGCTGTGGTCAAGATTGAAGGGGAAGAGTGAGTTGGAATGTTTGTGTGTGGGGGGTGTATGCAGGGAAAATGGGGATGGGTAGAGAGGGAGGGGGGCTGTGATTTTGGTGGATGGGCGAAAGTTATGGTCTTAGAGAGCGTTTTGAGAAAATGAGGGAATTTAAGAAGAGGTATGGGAGAAAATAGATGAGAGGGGGAAGAGGGAGGATTTGTCGTGATAGGGTGTGAAATATTTGAAATATTTGGAAAATGATAGCAATGAGTGAGGGATTGGAGTGGGTGGGGGAGGGGGTGATTGAAAGGGTGGGTGAGGAATATTTGAAATATTTGGAACATGAGAAAGTTTATTTGGACTGTAGTATTAAAAATGTGAGGGAAAAAAGTACGGGAAAAAAGATTCAGGGAGAAGAAGGAAGGGTGTGGGTGAATGGAAGAGTGTCATAAGGTTAGAGATGAAAATAAAAGTTAGCCATGATCAGGCAAAAGACTTTGTTCTGTGAGGATGATCTTGCTTATTAAGGGTGATAGGTTAAGAAACCATTTCGTTGCTTGATGGTGGTGGAGGATGTGATGAGGGCAGTTTCCAATAATCTTCGCCGAGATTTGTTGTGGATGTGTTTAGTGATTTTGGCTTGTTCAAATTTGAATGCATGACCATATTCTAGAGCATGGGAGAAAAGTGCACTAAGAGGGTTGTTGTTTTTTATGTCCCTTTTATGTTCATTTAATCGTTTCTTTAATTCACGTTGTGTTTCTCCCACGTAGAATTGATGGCAAACATTGCAAGGGACAGTGTATAAGCCGGCATGGGATGTGGGTGTTTTTTGGAAATGTCTAGATGTGTTTAAAGTGTGTTTTATGGATTGAGAAGTGGTTTGTACTATTGGAATGCCTAGTTTGTTGAGCGTGTTGCATATGGATGTGTTATTGGAATGCGTGGGTAGGAGATGGGGTCTGTCTATGAGAGAGGTGTTAGGGGTTTGATTTTTTTGTGTGGTGTTTCTGGAGAATATTTGGAAGGCTTTTTTCTTTGCATTTAATATGAAATGTGTGGGGTATTGCAATGTTTTTAGGGAATTAAAAATGTATTTTATTTCTTCATCTATGTGTGGGGGGCTACATATTCTAAGGGCGCGTAGGAAGAAGCCTATGATTATACCTGTTTTTATCTTGCTGTGATGGTGGGAGTAGAAATGTATGTAGTCATTTTTGTGAGTGTTTTTGCGGTGTACCTTAAATTCTAGTTTATTGTTGGACTTAATTATAAGAGTATCAAGGAAGGGAATAGAGCCGTTTATTTCAGTTTCATGGGTGAATTTTATGGAGGGTTCTACTGTGTTGAGTTTATCTTTAACATGAATGATTTGTGTGTCTGTGGGGAGGAAAATTAAAATATCATCTATGTATCTAAAGAATTCGATGTTAGGAGGTAGTCTATATTTGAAAGGACCGGATTCTAAGAATTCTAAAAAAAGGCAGGCCAATACACCGCTAAGGGGGTTGCCCATGGGGAGTCCAAATTTTTGTTTGTAGAATACTTCGTTAAATTGGAAATATGTTATGTCAGTGATGAGTCTAATTATTTCTATAAAAGTGTTGGGGGGAAAAGGTAGGTCGGTTTTTATTTTCTTTATATGTGTGTGAAGTAAGTGTAGGCATTTTTTTACAGGTACGTTAGTGTAGAGCGAAGTTACATCTAGGCTGTGTATATTTTTATTTTCTACGTTGATGTTTTTTATTCTGCTAGAAAGGTCGCCTGAATTTTTTATGTGGGAGAGACTGATGGTACCCATTAGTGGAGTGAGGATGTTAGCTATGGCCCGTGCGATTTTAAATGAACATAAAAGGGACATAAAAAACAACAACCCTCTAGTGCACTTTTCTCCCATGCTCTAGAATATGGTCATGCATTCAAATTTGAACAAGCCAAAATCACTAAACACATCCACAACAAATCTCGGCGAAGATTATTGGAAACTGCCCTCATCACATCCTTCACCACCATCAAGCAACGAAATGGTTTATTTAACCTATCACCCTTAATAAGCAAGATCATCCTCACAGAACAAAGTCTTTTGCCTGATCATGGCTAACTTTTATTTTCATCTCCAACCTTATGACACTCTTCCATTCACCCACACCCTTCCTTCTTCTCCCTGAATCTTCTTTTTTTCCCTCACTTTTTTCCCTCATTTTTTTAATACTACAGTCCAAATAAACTTTCTCATGTTCCAAATATTTCAAATATTCCTCACCCACCCTTTACATCACCCCCTCCCCCACCCACTCCAATCCCTCACTCATTGCTATCATTTTCCAAATATTTCAAATATTTCACACCCTATCACGACAAATCCTCCCTTTTCCCCCTCTCATCTATTTTCTCCCATACCTCTTCTTAAATTCCCTAATTTTCTCAAAACGCTCTCTAAGACCATAACTTTCGCCCATCCACCAAAATCACATCCCCCCCCCCTCCGTCTCTACCCATCCCCATTTTCCCTGCATACACCCCCCACACACAAACATTCCAACTCACTCTTCCCCTTCAATCTCGACCACAGCCATCTGGTCAAACACCCCCTCCCCCTCTTCCTCCAATCTCTCTCTGCCATCCATTTTACCCCTGCTCATCCCCCACCTCTTTCTCTCATCGCCAGCCACAGTAGTCCTTGCTCCCTCCACCCTCCCCCTTTCTCTCCCACTCACTTTCGTCACTCATTTTCATTCTCTAACAAGTACGGACGTCCAGCAAGACGCTGCCATTATTTTTCATTTTATTTTTTTTTATTTTTCTTCCCAACATGTCTACCCTACATGTATCTGTGCTTGCATGATATCTTTTCCCTATATCATCATCCTGATGAAGTCTTATAAATAAAGACGAAACGTTGATGTACACATAAAAAACATCCAGTTTTTGGTTTTCCTTTTTCATTTTACCATCACGTCGGATTACCTTCATCCTTCTCTTCCCATATATATATATGTATATATATATATATATTATTTGATATGATAATTACCATATCACATGGTAGTCTTACGGGTAATATATTATCATTATATTATTATTATTATTTATGTATGTATATATTAGTGAAATTTAAGCTGGATTATTTCTACACTTTGTTATTGAGGAAATGGTACATTGGATCAGTACCATTGGAGAACCATGAATATTATAACTGTCCTGTTTTTAAATCTCCGAAACAGTTACATGGTAAACAGCTGATGATCCCCGTTTTAATATGTTACGCTTAGGTTACGGCCCTCTGTTTTTGTTTCAATGTTAGACACTTCAATCCCCTTTTTTATATATGAATTTTCCAACGAACGCTAAGTCTGCGATATCTTGGATAAAGTTAGTTTCTCTGGGAACTTAAACTTCATTTTCCTTTTTTTTGCTATTGTTTAAAATGACTCAAATCTTCTTTAGACTATATATATATATATATATAGAAATATAAAAAGAAAAACTATACACACATTAAGGTTGTACGCATAATAACTTATTTCGACCCCTTTAATTAGGTCTCCTCAGATGTATAGAAAACCACGTCAAAAAAACGTGGTTGTCTATACATCTGAGGAGACCTAATTAAAGGGGATGAAATAAGTTATTATGTGTACAACCTTAATGTGTGTATAGTTTTTCTTTTTATAATTCTGTTTTGCTCTGTTTAAATTACATTGAGCTCTGTTATTCAGATTCTCTACACAAAATTGAAATCTACACACTATATATATATATATATATATATATATATATATATATATATGTATGTATGTATACATAAAATAGTGTAGTGTAATTGTGACTAGCGACTGAGTCCCGTTCGCTAACATCGTAGAAAAGGTTTTAATCCGCGTATCCCCCTATTATTTAAATAGTCGCTTAGCTAGGAACTCAAGCTTTGATTGTGCAGCGAAGATAAGAGCAGGATTAATCTAAAATGAATCTAGCGCACACTCTGGTATTCCGTAATTATTTACAGCAATTCTTGATTTGTGTTTATGACTAGAATCAATCAATGTCTGCTCAGGATAGGCAGTGTTGGCAATTGCGCATGTAGATTACACTCACAAGCAGATAATTCGTTGTCGCTCTAGTCTCTCACTCCGACGTCTTTTTCTGTCTGTCTGTCTCTCCTTTTCTCATTTTGTATATATATATATATATATATATTCAAGGAGTTTGTAAGGGTCGTATATGGGGGATGTTGTAATAGCATACTGTGGCTGGTTAGAACACGTACACTTACAATATATATATATATATATATATATATATATATATATATATATATGATGGGGATTATGTAACGTCTGTCATTCTGAAGCCGAACCTATAGAATTAGTGTTAATCGCTCTCCTTTTATATTTACTATCAGCTCTTATATATACCCATTCAAAAACTTTCTCAAACATCACGTGTCTTTCAAATTGATATGATTAATTTGTTTAAAGCTTCTAATCAACTGATATTCGGAAATATACACTCATGATTGTTTTTAAGCTTTCCAGATATATTTTACATATTTTTCTTTCTAATAATTATATTAATAAAATATATAAATAGAATTAATTAAACACATTGTTATTTTTAATCTATTTAATTTAGTTACGTACTTAATTAGATTGCAATACAATATGATAGAACAGCCGGCATTCGCTCCAACATTTTCTTACCCGCCATATGATTATCAAGTATAACGTTCTATTTCGAAGGCACATAATGTGCTGTTTCAAGAAAAGAGAGAGAAGAAAAGAAATAGAGGGAGAAAAAGTGAAAGAGAAAAAGAAAGAGAGAAAAGAGAGAGAGAGAGAAGAAGAGAGAATGAGAGGGGGAGAGAGTAAGAGAAAGGAGAGACACGTGAGCACAATACATGGACGCGTTATTTGATTAATAACATGTAAACAGCACATACTCTGAGATGTATCGTACAAGTCGTTCAAACATTATATATGTGCTTCGATTTTTTTTTCTTGAAACATTTTTTTATCTTATTATAAATTATGTTTTAAAGCACACATTTATTGAGGCAAATTGTTTAACTTAAAAATAATTGCTTGAAACATTACTATTTAAAAAACAAAAAAACAAACATATTATTGCGCAATTAAAAACATGAATTTAGAATCGTGTTCAATGCATTTTATTTTTTTAATTGTTGATTTTATTTAAGGTACAACTTTTTTTCGATTTGAAAAAACTAAAAATGTTATTATCTTTTTACGACCGTAAGTTAGTTCATGTTTTTTTTTATTTTCATGTAACGATGTAAAGGGTAATTTTTGTTTCAAACTATGTTTTTATTAGTCCGTGGTTTATTAATTTAAATAAAGGGTGAGATTATTTGCTTTATTTTTTTGGCATGAAAAACACCACAATTTACTAACTGAATTTAAAATGGTGTTCACATTTTTTAATTGTTGATTTTATTTCAGGTACACCTTGTTTTCGTTTTGAACAACTTCAAATATTATTATCTTTTTACGACCACAAGTCAGTTACGGATTAACATATTGTTATCACGCGAGACCTATTTTTGTAGACGTATACGACACGTTGCCAAAGTGGATCAATTTACATTAAAGTTGCATAGCGACTTGAATCCCCTCTAAAATCTAAACAATGTTTTGATAACCAACATGTGTGTTGCTTAATCGATAGTAATCCGAAAACAAATTCTAAAAAAAGTGTATAAATATTTAAGACTGTAAGGTGGGTCATGTAAACGTCCGCCAAATATAAATTCTGTTACGCCGCCTTTTGAAATAATAAAATAACTTCCAGTTTAAAACTTTCTTCTATTGATCAAATATAATGACACATATTTTGATTTCTAGACACTTTCACTGCGGTTACCTTTTACTTAGTTCAAAGTGTAACGTATGTAATATGTAACTTAAAACAACTAGCAAACATATGCGACCGGAGGGAGCACATATTTTCTAATACATCTAAATGAATATATGCTAAAGTCGTTTTACTTTAACACTTCTGTATTACACTCCGATAGGTTATTGTAATTTAAATCAATAATACAACGTTATATTATTAAATACAATATATATATATATATAATAATGGTAATAATCCAGGTGAAAAATATCCACAGGGTGGTAATCCAGAGAATTTTAACCGGGTTTATAAAAAGTGCTCAATATGAAAATAGAGCTTTATATATGATAATTTTATTTACACAGACATGTACAAAATCTGCGACACTGGCATGTCGATGTTATCGATCAACAGTTACTATAAACTGAGATCTCATCAGGTAGAGTTAGAATCAGATCTTAACCTCAGATCATATTTGGAGAGAATGAAGTGGAGGGATAGAGAAAGAGAAGAAGAAGGAAAGAAATTTAACATTTCAAAAATTGTAGAATTTAAAATTAAAAATTAAAAATTAAAAATTAAAAATTAAAAAATCTAAAAATCTAAAAATCTAAGAAACAAAAAACAAAACACAAAAAACAGAAAACGAAAGTCTAAAATCTAAAATCTGAAACAGACAAGGCAAATAAATAGAACCAATAAATAAATAAATAAATAAATAAAAATATAAGGTGGAAAGAGGAACAAATAATGATGAGGGGAGAGACACATAGAGGAAAAAGAAGCAGAGAGAGGGCGTCTGTTGATTCAGATCGAGAGGGAAGGAGGGGGTGGTAGACATGCACGAATCAGGTGTCAAAAAACCGTCGAGTTTATAAATGTATTTTTCCAAGTGAACTGTAATATTGTGTATATGTGTGTATGCGTGCGGGCAAACTGGGCTGATTGTTGTGGTGGTGGGGCGGTGATCAAATGTGTCGCGATTCTGGGTTTATATTGTCTTTATAATTTGTCTGGAGTTAATTTGAATAAATAAGTATATTCGTTAAATGTAACAGGAATAGTAGTAATAATAATAATAATAATAATAATAATAATAATAATAATAATAGATACCCCTAATAATTGAGGTAAAGTAATTGAAATAATAAATGAATGATAATAAAAAATGATAATCAAAATACTAAAAAAAACTAAAAAAACTAAACAAATATAACTAAAGAATAACTAGAAAATGCCGGCGTTATTAGTTATTAATAATAATAATAATGATAATAATAATAATAATAATCATAATCATAATCATAATAATAATAATAATAATAATAATAATAATAATAATATTAATAATAATAATAATAATAATAATAATAGATACCCCTAATAATTGAGGTGAAATAATGAAAATAATAATAAATGAAGTATAATAAAAATGCTAAAAAATATAAAAAAATTAAAAAATATATAACTAAAAGACTAACTAGAAAATGCTGGCGTTATTAATTATTAATAATAATAATAATAATAATAATAATAATAATAATAATAATAATAATAATAATAATAATAATAATAATAATAATAATAATAATCATGATAATAATAATGGTAATAATAATAATAAAAATAGTAATAATAATAATAGTGGTCAATAATATTTTAGAGTTTATAAAAATAATAGTTTAGGAAAGAAATAGAATAATTAAGGAATCATAGGAATCCTAGGAGGTAGTGATTATCATAATAATATTAAATAATGATAAGATAATGTTTGCCGATATTATGATATGGGTTAATTGTTGCAATAATACTGATCATATAAAAATAGTGGTTTAACAGACAACAGTAATCAGAGTGGTAATCCCAGTAATCTTAACAATAGTAATGATGATAGTGAAAAATTATAGAAGTAGTCATAATGGTGGCAATAACAGTAGTAGTAGTAATAATAATAATAATAATAATAATAATAATAATAATAATAATAATAATAATAATAATAATAAAAATGGCAGTGGAAGCAAAAGTAAGGTAACGGTAAATCATGGCAATATCAATATTATTAATAATAATAGTGATACTGTTAATTTCATTGCTGCAAATAACAATAACTATGATAGTAACGTCAGACATGATGTCACCACTGATAACAACAATTATCTTGATAAAAAGTACATAAATGAAAAAATGAAAAAATGAAAAAAATGAAAAAAAATGAAAAAAAATAATTCAATGTCAAATAGTTAAGTTTAAGATATTAATAATAGTAGTAATAAATAATTGATAATGATAATCTAAAAATAATCTAAAAAATATAATCTAAAAAATAATCTAAGAAATATAGAAATATTAATCAATAAATGGATAAGCATAAAAGGGGGGTATTTAAGAGTAAAGAAAAATACAGAAGATGACCATTAGTGTTAATCGTTGTGGGTATGATAATAATAATAATAATAATAATAATAATAATAATAATAATAATAATAATAATAATAATGATAATAATAATAATAATAATAAAACTAATAATAATAATAATAATAACAACAACAATATTAATACCAACCAATACTACCGCTTACAGTACTACTACAAATAATACTACAAACAAAAATGCTACTACTAATAAAAATAATAATAATTAATAAAATGTATAAGGTGATAGTTGTGTTGACAAAATTTTCAGTTGGTGGGGAGGTGTTTTTTTTAATTTTTTTTTTATAGTAACAGCCTAAGGGGTTATGAGTGGATTACTAAGAAGGTGTAATCTATTATGCCTACAGTTAATTGATGTTTCTTTTTTTTGTTTAGAAATTGCCCCTATCACTAAATTTAATTATTTCAAGTTTTTCTGTTAGGCAAAGGTAGCAAGGTGAGTTTAGGGAACCATAGGTGCTAGTTCTTCTAATTGTGTTCCAAGTTACTGTTGGTGATAGGTTATTGTTGTATAGTTCCCAGTAATATATAGATAGTGAGGTTCTTTTTTGATATGTAGGGTTATTAAAAGAACACTTATGTCCAGTATATCTTTATTTGAAGGTATTACCAGCCATACCTATGTAGAATTTTTTCAGGGTTGGGTTTTCTTTAGTAGAGCAAATACCAAGGCCTGTAACTGCACAAACAAAAAAGAATGCCCATTACAACATAATTGCCAAATAACCCAATCAGTATATCAAGCAACCATTTCTACTGTTATTGCCACCATTATGACTACTTCTATAATTTTTCACTATCATCATTACTATTGTTAAAATTACTGGGATTACCACTCTGATTACTGTTGTCTGTTAAACAACTATTTTTATATGATCAGCATTATTGCAACCATTAACCCATATCATAATATCGGCAAACATTATCTCATCATTATTTAATATTATTATGATAATCACTACCTCCTAGGATTCCTAATATTCCTTAATTATTCTATTTCTTTCCTACACTATTATTTTTATAAACTCTAAAATATTATTGACCACTATTATTATTATTACTATTTTTATTATTATTATTACCATTATTATTATTATTATTATTATTATTATTATTATTATTATTATTATTATTATTATTATTATTATTATTATTATTATTAATAATTAATAACGCCAGCATTTTCCAGTTATTCTTTTAGTTATATATTTTTTAATATTTTTTAGCATTTTTATTATACTTCATTTATTATTATTTTCATTATTTCACCTCAATTATTAGGGGTATCTATTATTATTATTATTATTATTATTATTATTATTATTATTATTATTATTATTATTATTATTATTATTATCATTATTATTAATAACTAATAACGCCGGCATTTTCTAGTTATTCCTTAGTTATATTTTTTTAGTTTTTTTAGTTTTTTTAGTTTTTTTTAGTATTTTGATAATCATTTTTTATTATCATTCATTTATTATTTCAATTACTTTACTTCAATTATTAGGGGTATCTATTATTATTATTATTATTATTATTATTATTATTATTATTATTATTATTATTATTATTATTATTATTATTATTATTATTATTATTATTATTATTATTATTATTACTACTATTCCTGTTACATTTAACGAATATACTTATTTATTCAAATTAACTCCAGACAAATTATAAAGACAATATAAACCCAGAATCGCGACACATTTGGTCACCGCCCCACCACCACAACAATCAGCCCAGTTTGCCCGCACGCATACACACATATACACAATATTACAGTTCACTTGGAAAAATACATTTATAAACTCGACGGTTTTTTGACACCTGATTCGTACATGTCTACCACCTCCTCCTTCCCTCTCGATCTGAATCAACAGACGCCCTCTCTCTCTCCTTCTTTTTCCTCTATGTGTCTCTCCCCTCATCATTATTTGTTCCTCTTTCCACCTTATATTTTTATTTATTTATTTATTTATTTATTTGCCCTATTTATTTGCCCTGTCTGTTTCAGATTCTAGATTTTAGATTTTCGTTTTCTGTTTTTTGTGTTTTGTTTTTTGTTTCTTAGATTTTTAGATTTTTTAATTTTTAATTTTTAATTTTTAATTTTTAATTTTAATTTTTTAACGGCTTTAATTTTTGAAATGTTAAATTTCTTTCCTTCTTCTACTCTTTCTCTATCCCTCCACTTCATTCTCTCCAAATATGATCTGAGGTTAAGATCGGATTCTAACTCTGCCTGATGAGATCTCAGTTTATAGTAACTGTTGATCGATAACATCGACATGCCAGTGTCGCAGATTTTGTACATGTCTGTGTAAATAAAATTATCATATATATATATATATATATATATATATATATATATATATATATATATATATATATATACATATATAATGCAGACGAAAGACCCTTACACAGAAATTAGAGATCCTAGTTAGCATATCTATTCTGTAACGAGTCTATTATTTATTAATGCTCGGTGTTATTGATTAACAATTTTATTTCCTTTCGTTTTATTCATATATATGAAAAACACAACAGAAAAAAAGGGCACAGAAAGAAATGGTACACAAGTTAATAAAGGCAATATAACTTACTTTTCTACTGTTAATAAAGGCAGTATAACTTACTTTTCTACTGTTAATAAAGGCAATATAACTTACTTTTCTACTGTTAATAAAGGCAATATAACTTACTTTTCTATTGTTAATAAAGGCAATATAACTTACTTTTCTACTGTTTATAAAGGCAATATAACTTACTTTTCTACTGTTAATAAAGGCAATATAACTTACTTTTCTATTGTTAATAAAGGCAATATAACTTACTTTTCTACTGTTAATAAAGGCAATATAACTTACTTTTCTACTGTTAATAAAGGCAATATAACTGACTTTTCTACTGTTAATAAAGGCAATATTACCGACTTTTCTATTGTTAATAAAGGCAGTATAACTTACTTTTCTATTGTTAATAAAGGAAATATAACTTACTTTTCTACTGTTAATAAAGGCAATATAACTTACTTTTCTACTGTTAATAAACGCAATATGACTTACTTTTCCATTGTTAATAAAGGCAATATAACTTTCTGTTCTACTGTTAATAAAGGCAATATAACTTACTGTTCTACTGTTAATAAAGGCAATATAACGTACTTTTCTACTGTTAATAAAGGCAATATAACTTACTTTTCTACTGTTAATAAGGGCAATATAACTTACTTTTCTACTGTTAATAAAGGCAATATACCTTACTGTTCTACTGTTAATAAAGGCAATATAACTTACTGTTCTACTGTTAATAAAGGCAATATAACTTACTTTTCTACTGTTAATAAAGGCAATATTACTTACTGTTCTACTGTTAATAAAGGCAATATAACTTACTGTTCTACTGTTAATAAAGGCAATATAACTTACTTTTCTACTGTTAATAAAGGCAATATAACTTACTTTTCTACTGTTAATGAAGGCAATATAACTTACTTTTCTACTGTTAATAAAGGCAATATAACTTACTTTTCTATTGTTAATAAAAGCAATATAACTTACTTTTCTACTATTAATAAAGGCAATCTAACTTACTTTTCTACTGTTAATAAAGGCAATATAACTTACTTTTCTACTGTTAATAAAGGCAATATAACTTACTTTTCTACTGTTAATAAAGGCAATATAACTTAATTTTCTATTGTTAATAAAAGCAATATAATTTACTTTTCTACTGTTAATAAAGGCAATATAACTTACTTTTCTACTGTTAATAAAGGCAATATAACTTATTTTAGTGTTTTATGTAATTTAAGCGTTTTCTTGTTTGAATTATCAAGTTCAGTTAAATAGATTACGTTATATTGAAAAAAAGATAACTGATACTCGATCGCCGACCGTCTACGAAATATGATGATCTTTTTATACTTTACTTCTTGAATTAAATGGAGACTGAATTTCGAAGGGTTTTGGACAATTATTTTGGTACTATTTGTTTGGTTTGTTTCTCCACACAATAGGGCACACTCATTAATAAAACATCAGGTATGTTGGCTTACATCTTGAAAATAGAACTGTAATGTGATACAATTTAAACGAATTCTAATAATGCAAACACAAAACGCTGTTAAAGTCTTTAAACACACACAAAAAACAGGTATGTAGAATAGTTACTTTATCAGTTTTTGTAACGTTTATTTTGTGATGATTAGTTTTTAAAAAGTTTTTTGTGTTGGTTATTCATGCCAATCACCCCAATTTTTACTATATAATCTTCATTATGGGAAATGGAGTTCAATGCTTTTACAGAATCGAATGTCAACATAGGAATATCTTAAATTACAACATGACAATCATTTTTTGGTTGTTTTTCTTGAAATGTACTAAATGTGAGAAAAATAATGTTCCTTTGTTTTTCTGTGGATAGCCTACATCTGGATTAATAGTTTCTCGAAAAGCCGGCAACATTTTTACTAGTATATATATATATGAGTGTATATTGAAAAGTCACACTTTGGAAACGTTGGCGGAATAGCAATAATAAAGAGAAATTGTTTTTATAAAATATTTAGAAAACCTTCACAACGTTAATTATTTGTTTTTAAAATAAATTATTTATTTAGCTAAAAAAATTTTTTTTTAACTTGAGTACTTTCGGTATTATATACCATCTTTAGAAGAATAAGCATATTTTTCTTCTTTTTCTTCATTTTTTTTAATTCCTGACTGGGACAAACTTACTGCAGTCAGGTTTAAGTTCGTCTTGATTTAATGGACGAAAATGTTGATATGGCTGTGTGCATCACGTGATTATGCGGGAAAGGTATTTTGAAAAGTCACACATTGGAAACGTTGGAGGAATGTCAATAATAAAGAGAATTTTTTATAAAAAATGTTTTTACGGTAAATAAATAATTTATTTTAAAAACAAATAATTTGCTTGTGAAGGTTTTCTAAATATTTTATGAATATATATATATATATATATATATATATATATATATATATATGTAATACGGCACAATCGCGTTGACACACCGGTTCCCGTTAGATCACCGAAGTTAAGCGGTGTTGAGCCTGGCAGTACTAAATGGGTGACTATTTGGGAATACCAGGTGCTGTATGTGCTCTTTGCTTATCTCGGCATTGTATTACTACTTGCCATTGGAATCAAGTAATGCCGACTCGGTTGTTGATATTGCGCAACCCTTGCAATTACAAATTCACGCGCGGGCAGCCACTAGCGGTGCACTCATACGTCGAAATTGACGGGATAGTCCATCATATATATATATATATATATATATATATATATATATATATATATATATATATATATAGAGAGAGAGAGAGAGAGAGAGAGAGAGAGAGAGACACACACACACACACACAGACGGAGAGAGAGAGAAAGAGAGAGTAAGAGAGTCTGGTATCTGATGAAAACAAAATACTAAAAAATGATCTCGCACCATTCTTTCCGAAAGTTAATGTTGTATTCCGCAATTTAAAAAAATAATCAATTCCTTATAATTGAATTTGTTCGTTTCCAAATAAATTTCAACTTCTGCATATTTATCTATTTTTAAATATATGTCTATGTGTTTGTTTTGTATTAGTAGTGTGTCTTGATTCACTCACTTATTTAATAAAACAAACATTTTAAATACTCTATTTGATGATTAATTTGTCATGACCTGTAAAATACCCTTTTCAAATCAATAATTCGATTTGCTGCCGTTCCCCACCGCAATGCTTTGTAAGTATTTTGTAAAACAATAAAAAAGATAGTCAAAATTCATATTCATAGGGTGCCGACTAATTTTTGACTAGGATGTAATGCGGATGTTACTGATGCAACACAGCACAAAGTATGAACGTGAAAACAATGTCTTTAACACTTTACTTAGAATGCTTTAAAATGTTCTCTCTGAGCATCTCCTCCTTCACGGCGCACAACCTTCTCTCTCTCTCTCTCTCTCTCTCTCTCTCTCTCTTGTACTCACCACATTTCTAAGTCTGCAGTTGATGTATCTCTCTTTATAACTCTTACAAGCGATGCCGTCCTTCCTACGTTTTTAAAGTGATGCCAGATATGAAAATCAATAATAGGAAAGACGACACGCAAGACAAAGCAAGCTGCCCGATGGTGTGGCTTATCTTTTGTTATATTCTTGAAATATTTACCAGTCAAAATACACAAATATAAATTAGTCCCGAAAATTCAAAGGTGCAATCGATTACAGCCTTGATCTCACTATACCGTGTTTGACCTCCTACTCAATGAAATGATGGAAGGTTTACGTTGAATGATATGCAATTTACGTTTATTTATCCTTTCGCTAATAATGACGCATGGTAAACAAAACAATATATGTGTCTCCCAAATCTATTATAGGTAACAAAAGAATATCCGTGTCTGACAAATCTAATATAGGTAAGAAAAGTTTTCTAAAAGCTCGGGAAACGAATAAAGTGTCAGCCAACAACACTATTTTGGACGGATTTGGCAACATCTCTATTTTCTTCAAAAAATTGTTAAACACATGCGGCTATTTCTACATCTCTACACATCAACCATCAACCAATGCATGGAGTGTTATTGTAATATTTAGGCTGCTGAATCTCTGTCCTATTTAAGAGTTCTAAATAAGGTGCAGAAACGTATCTGTAATTTGATTGGCCACCCACTTTCTTGTCTCTTTCAGACGTGATGTTTGTAGCTAAAGTCTATTATATAAGTAGTATTATTAGAATTGTCTGACTAATTCCCTGCTTCTGTTTGACGAGTTGTTCTAGTGTTCTGCATCAATTCTCTTATCTGATACTTCGTTGTAATAAAGTTCCTATTCAATTAACTTCTTTTCCAAAACTGCACGGTTGTGGACATATCTTCCTGCTTACTGTTTTCCTCATATATATAGTATTGACTTTTTAATGATTAACTCTAATAGGAATATTCTGTTTGTTTTTGCAGTAATTCATGTTTCGTTCTTGTTAGCTCCTTACACCAAGTGGCGTCATGCCTTGTCTGGAGCGATTTGTATAAAAACGTTTGTCAAAATGTTCGATATACTCATGTAATAAATGACAAAACTATGTATATAAATATACTGCCAGTTTATACGTAAACCATTATTGAAAAAAATACTTAATCATTGCCATGCAATTTCATGAAAATGCAATTAGTCTACTTCTTGAAAAAGTTGTGCAGACTTTTTAATAGAAGAATACTCAAGATAATTATAATTAATTTGCTTCCATTCTAATCATATTTAATTGCATTTACTGACGTCCATGGCACTCGACTTTAATGGATGCATTAACATATGCATATATATATATATATATATATATATATATATATATATGTTTCTATCAGATCACTTGAGAACTTTAAACATTTATAAAAGGGATTGTATTGTTGCTATCTTTTTAAATAAAATCTCTTATATATATATATATATATATATATATATATATATATATGCATATATATATTATTGTTTGGTGTATACATATAAAATATAAAACACATATATACTCTTTTATATATTACTTTTCAGTATTTACTTCAACAGTGCTCAATACGTGAGTAAATCTTGAAAATATATCCATGCCAATTAAGCTACACAGTAGCTTCCGCGTTTTAGATTAACAATCTCCTAAGGGAATAACACGCTGACGCCTCTGTGTTGCTTTATGTCTATAACTATGTTTTCATTACTTACTATGCATATATATACATATATATATATATATATATATATATATATATATATATATATATATATATGTGTGTGTGTGTGTGTGTGTGTGTGAAATTAAAATTGGAATAAGTGATGAGCAAATCAACAACAAATAAATTAAACTCAAAAACACATATTGAATAGTTCTAGCAAAATATTTCGATTGTTAAAATACCATCATCATCAATTAGTAGCAGAACTTTAATTAAAAACAGAAAAGTTTTAAATTTATGCAAATAACGCTATTAGGGGGAAAATAGTTACGTGTAATAAACAGTAGAAATGGAGAAAGAAAAAAAAAGAACAAAATCAGAAGTTGGCATATAAACGCCGATCGGAAACTCCGTAAGTTAATAAATTAGTAGTAATTTAAAATGACAGCAAGGAATTTAACCAAGGAGGAGGAGGAGGAGGAGGGAGACGGACTCAAGTTGCAGAAGTTATCCGTTATCATATTGGTTTAGGTTCATTTCGATTAGAATCGATCTGACAGAAGATGTATAGTATTATAGAATACTGGTCCTTGAATAATTGTTTTTTTTTATGACGTATGATTAAACACGATTCTATGAGACGACGGAGTTTAGTGTCGTGGATATGTGTTATTAAAATCGCGTTCTGTGTATTTTTGCTAGTTGTTGATTTGCTTATTCTTTATTCCATTTTTATTTTCACATTTTGTATGAAAAATTGTTTCTTTTATTCCTTATATATATATATATATATATATATATATATATATATATATATATATATATATATATATATATATATATATATATATAAGTGTGCGTTTAATTGTGGGTGGCTATTATACACCCACACTCCCACCACTTAAGATATATTCATGATAAACTCTTATCTATCCACATTCTATTACACACAATGAAATGGAACACGCCATTTCCTTCACCTCCGAATTAGAAACCATCTCGCCTCAACTTCCTTCATATCAATTTGCACTACATCACAAACGTCCTACACTTATCAATCTATAGAAAACCAACGAAGTAAAATGAGTATATCGATATATACTTTGACCACAAGAACAAAATAAAATCCGGAATGATCAGATACTCATTTCTTTAAAGTTTATATGGTCTAGCCTAGCCGACCTGCGCAATAAAGACACCTATATTGAGAACACTTGCAAAGCTTAAAAATATCCTCATTTTTTATCTACAACGCTTAACGGAAACCTTTATGTCCACAACAAAAAAAACCATACTAACACTACAAATGAGTAACCTTCATTACACCGCAACAATCACAAATAACAACGACAATATGATAAACTTATCTCTTACATAGTTTTCACCAATACTCAAATATTTTTTTCTTACAAAACCAATTAAAATCTTTCATACAAATAGTAACACTAATTTCTAAAACAATTAAGGAACTCACTTCGCAATCACCCTACTCAGCACACTTATTCTTAGCTGTCATTTACAAAATAAAATGTGTCGCCTATCCGACATTAACCATCCTTTTGGCTAAGATCAAAGTGTAGTATCTGTTCCGATGGATACTGCACTTCATAGATCGGTATTGTCTTGGCCTTCGGGGCTTGATTTCCGCCGGTCTATGAGTCTGATCTGTCCTGTGCAGTTCTAGGAGGTCCACCCTCCCAGGCTTTACCTCCCCTCTTTGGGGAGGAGTAAGTTAATTGCTTACTGCCTGAGGCGCCACTACCGGGGAATGTTGACGGGGCTGCCCAGGCAATTTTTAATGGCCAGAGCGCTCATCTTCTCGGGCGCTGGCTTTTCGAATCCCACTTTCCGACCTTGTGTCACATACTCCTATTGTGGGTAGGCGTTAAATACCGTCCTTTTGGCTAAGATCAAAGTGTAGTATCTGTTCCGATGGATACTACACCTCATAAACTGGTATTGTATTAACCTTCGGGGGTTGATTTACGCCGGTCAATGGGTCTGTCCTGTGCAGTTCTAGGGGTTCCACCTTCCCAGGCTTTGTCTCCCCTCTTTGGGGAGGAGTAAGTTTAGTGCTTACTGCCTGAGGCGTCCATACCGGGGAATTCCGACGGGATGCCCAGGCAATTTTTAAACCCCACTTTCCCGACCTTTGGTCACATCTTACTTGTGGGAGTAAGATAAAACTGGCCTTGTACCTAACTCCTGGAGAGGAGTAAATCAATATCCGACATTAACGGTATATTAAACACAGCAACCCTACTAACTAATAAAGAACAAACTCAAACAATACAATATTATTAAGGCATGGCATAGCACACTCGGATTAGGTTAAAATACTACTTATCTTTCTGAATGTATCCATGTTTCCATTTGTTTAGTTTATTTTTCTTTCTTTTTTTCGTTCTCAAATTTTTTTAATTTTAACATTAGTGACGCACGCGCGTATAATTCAGCCTAGAATTACGAAGTCCACGCTCAGAGAGGGCCACAAGAAATCACCACATATGGTAATTTAAATTAAGATACAGTTACACAAGAAGTGAAGTTTAGCTACGTGAAAACACTGTTCTACGCGCGAGCGGAACTTTGATTTGTCGAAGGGTTACAATAATAATGTAATTACAAACAGGGCTCTTCTGTTAAGACTATACATCTTAAAGAGGCATTTACTATAAATACCCACACACACATATATATACATATATATATATATATATATATATATGTGATTAAATATATATATATATATATATATATATATATATATATATATATATATATATATATATGGTTTCGTATACTGATAACAGTTTAATTTACTCAAATATAGCATAGTTACACATTGAGGTGTATGTTTCAGTCGTAGCAGAAATAGGCAGATAATGTCTCAGGCAGAAGCAATATGTGTTTTCTCTAAGTTTTTAGATTGAACAAGAAGTAGCTAGATTATAGTGTGTAAGGGTATCGTGAATAGGTTTAAACTATTTTAACCTACATGTAACTAATAAACCGTATACTTACGTTCAAACCACTTTACTTCAATGTCAAGTAGATTATAGCATTACACTGTTTTCATCATTAAATTAAAAGTGGGTCAAATTAGCAGGATTATATTTTATGGGCGGAGTGGAAATAATATATCGGACACAAGAAACATTCACATGAATTTCGCAAAAGTATTTGCACAGTGATACACAATGTATAACTTGGATAAAGTATGGTATTTTGAGCTGGAATAGGTTAGCTTATAACATATTACACATTGAATAAGACTATTGATATTTAAATAATTAGATTTAAAAAGAAATAAAAGTGAAATAAAGATAATAAGTATAGAAGAAATAATGAAATATAAAAATATAAAGTACGATTGATAAAATAATGATAATAATGGTCATGAGAATTATAAAGATGCAATTGATATATGAAATGGAATGATAATAATTAAAACGACACGAGGGAAAAAGCATGCCACCTCGTACATTTTGCTTTGCCAGCAGACAACAGGGTTAATATCACGAACACAGAAAACCGAAGCAAACACACGGAATTCAACTGAGGAAAAAATACTAGGAGAAATTCGTAATTAAAGTGAAGACTGGGACCATAAAACAGGCATCAATTATGAATACAGCTTTAATCTTAAGGAAAATCATTTAATGCAGAAACCAACCAATATAAGCTCTGAATACGAACCAAATACCATAGAAGTTGAAATAGGAAGGACGAAAATAAACACACAGAAAGAACACAACCCCATGAAAAAAAGAACCGAACATGAAAGAAATTTAAAACATTCGCACCCATTAAAGATGTGACTATACCAGCCTAAATTGATACTACACAACATGATCGTGAAGGGTCTAAGAGGATGGCAAGACAGAGGACAGAGAGCACTAACTTGACCATAACTTTAAGAGTGCGGATAGGATTTAGACCTTGGGGAGGCTTATTGCCATCCACCTCTCAAAGAAGACGAATATTCGTTGCAACTGAAAAATAAATGATAAGGGGTTGTAGCGATAACGCAAATTTATTTGAATATTTATAGTAATTGGTCAAGAGTACTGGAAATCTGGGGATACATTTTGTTACTCATAGTCCAGAGTATTACAGTTGATATTTTTAGTAATTACTCACTGATTATGCCTTGTGTTAGAACTCCTTGTGAATAATAATAATAATAATAATAATAACAACAACAATAACAAAAATAATACTCTGCATTATTAATAAGCTGGACTAAAGAAGGAACTCATGCACCTTGACCAGTTGACTAAAAATTAATGTCCATGCACAACGCACAACACTGAAAAAAGATACAGGAAGACTCTACATAAAAAAAAATTGAAAGAGAAGAAGGCTCGTAGGTGTAGGGGAAAACGAAGAAATGCATAACCCGGAACACGGAAAGGTTAATCGCGGCAGCAAGTTCCCTCCCCAACGAACACCTCAAGAAGCACCAACACCAGAAACAAAAAGACAAGTAGGAAGAATCACAACTACTTGGACGCTTCATAAGACTGAAAAAAGTAGAAACCAACGAATATAGCAAGGCATGGCTAAGAAAAGTACACTTGAACAGAGTAAACGAATCCTTACTAGCGGATTTACAGAACAATGGTATTAAGATGAACTACATTATTGCTTAAATAGATACAATCCAGAAAAAAACCGTAAGTACAGACTGTGTGAAGAAAGAGATGAAATAGTTAAACATATAAGTTAATGCATCAAACAACCCCAAAAAGAATACAAGATCATAGATGGATGTGGTGGGAAAGCACCACACTAGGAACTGTGGAAACGATCGAATGTCGAACACACAGACAAATGCTACACATATAAACAAGCGACAATACTGGAAAACAAAATAAACACACACACAATCTTTTAGAATATTGATGATCAAACATATCAACTCATACAAGCAAGGAGATCGGATGTCATAAACACAAGATAGAAGAACCTGCCAAATCCTTGAATTTTCTGTTCCAGACGAAAAAACGAAGCTAATACACAGAACTTCCAAGAGAACTGAAAGGGATATGGAGCGTAAAAGTGTCAATATAATACCAATAATTGTAGGAGTACTTGGAACAGTCCCGTCAAAACTGGACAAACAACTGGGAGAAATTAAAATCAAAGGGCTCACTGATACCATACAAATGACGTCAATGATCAATAGAGGTGCCCTCTTTAGGAAAATACTTGAATATGGTAACTAGCCCGCATATCTACGAATGTTAACCAGTCACATGGAAGTTACAATTGAAGAAAACAAAACAACATGAAGATCACTACCGCACGAATAGAGGAACATAAACGTCAAGAAATATGATACCCCCTCCACAAAAATAAGAAAACATGATGGCATCGGCACCGGCTGACACCATGCATAGTCGTATAGGGTCACGGATACAGGGAATACCAAGGAGGGAATGCACTAACCAGACTTTTACTAGTAGAGTGTGCTGAGTGTTTGTACTGAAAGGGGGCGTATTGCTGCCCAAATCATAGGCGTTGCCGGCGAGAAATCAATAGTAGCCGTCTGTTGCCATACCGCAATGTCATTTGTCGTGGTAGTCGAAAAGAGGTAGAAGAATACTCAAAATCTAGAGAGGCTTTTTGTCACTCAGACTCTAGGAAACACCAATGCTTGTTGTTTGTTAGCAATCACTGACGATTACTTTTCTGATTACTCCTAGTTAGCAGGAATCCTGATAATAATAATAATAATAATAATAATAATAATAATAATAATAATAATAATAATTATGTTAATAATAATAAATAATTATAATGTTAATAATAAAATAATAACAATAATAATAATAATGATTATAATAATACTCATAATAATAATAATAATAATAATAATAATAATAATAATAATAATAATAATTTTTAACCGTTTTTATCTTCACATTTTTATTGAAAAAAAAACAAATGTTGCAAGGTGTGGCGGCGATTGGCCTAGCTAATGTTTATCAAAATTGATAGAAATATTTTCAGAGAAGTTCGGTTGAATTAGGATATGCAGATTACTAGAAGCTACATCTCTGCTATCTCATTGAACTTCATAATTTACAGTAGTACACTGAACACCCCGAACAAAATCATTTAGGTACCGAACAAGAAAGAAATACCATAAAAAACAAAACACGCGTGCTGTAATTAAGGCTAACCAAATAAGGTCTCAACCTAAAACCACTCACCGAATCCTTCACATGGACGAGGAGTACCTACCGTCAATTTTCAACTAGATGGGAACACAACACTTATACTAATTTATTACTAAGTTCTCGTGTGTGCGTTTGTAAATGTCCTGTCTGGAAACGTATTTTATGTGTTTGTGAAAGAGCATTTTATCTCCCATATCAGTGGAAGGCGTCCATTATCCATATGACGAGAAAAAAAAGCCTAGTCTTGGTGATGCCACACACACACCACTATGATAAATGTCAACAATACAGAATACACAACGTGGGACCCAGAACAAATGTGTGGGGTCATGATCAGCAGGTGCTCCCTCGTTAACTAACATGAGGGACCAAACGTTATCCTGTGAGTGTTGGCTCTTCTTACTTCAGGAACAAGAATGTCACATGATAAAACGAGGTAAGTAACTATTTTTAATGTGATGGACAGCAATAATACGAAAACATACAGGAAAGCAGAAATGGCCAACATATAAAACGAAAAACCGATACGAAGAAAGGGAACACAAAAACACTCCAGACTGGTAATGAGGTGCTATTACAGAAGCTGCTACCCTTAAAAAGGTGGGCTTTCTGAAGTGACTGAAAAAGTTATAGGGCATATTTACAAAGTACCATGCAACAGTAAAAAGAATCAAAGACCAAGGGAGACATATCGTAAAGTATATTTGGCTCTAAAACATTGAACACATTTAGATACTACGTTAACTGTAGAACAGAACAAAGAAACCAATGCATAGAATACACACAAGTAGTAGACTGTGAATGGTGAGAAAAAATAAACAGACTCCTCCAACACACTATTATATACCTGAGCAATTTAATTTATGCAGGGGACAAGACAGTAAGTAAACAATTTAAAGTAGAAACAAAACCGCCGAGAAATGAACCGACCAAACATGGATGAGAAATAAGACTAGAAACTCAGATAAAAAAACCTTAAACAAAGAAGCCAAAGCGGTAAATATAATTACAAAGAATAGAAACTGGTAGGGAAGGGGATATATGACCCGCAAGAAGAAACTACCCCAGAAACACAGAGAACTAAAGCAAAATATTGCAGCAAAAATAGGGATGCTGATACACATCGGAACAGTGCAAATAAAACGATAACATTAGATTTTACTAAAGTGTATACAGAAGAAGACTAAAAACAGAAAACCGGACCAAGCAGAAACACAACTCTACTGGAGCAATATATGGGAACAGCGACAAGACCAGAACAAACATGCCAAATTGATGAAAAACATGAAAAATAGTTTCAGCAAATTAGAGAAGGCAGAGAAAATGAAATTTACAAAAAAAAACAACTGAGAAAAATAGAAAACTGGAGAGCACCAGGATACGATTGCATACACGCATACTGGCTCAAAAAATTCACAAAAACACATGATCAGCTAATCCAACACCTGAGAATAATTATCCACGAAATAGACGTATTTAGATTGATGACTAGAGAGAGAACCACACTGATACAAAAAGATTAAAAAAAGCAAGTACATACCCATAACATGTTTACAAAGTCATGTGGAAAATCCAAAGAGCACAACTGAAAGGACAAATGCGTCACTACTTTCTGAGGAATAGCAAGGAGGCCGAAAAGAGAAAAGAGAGCCGCATGACTTGCTATACATAGATGAAAAAATATTGTAGGGGTAGCAAGCAGAACAAACACATGGATCAACTACAAAAAACATACGACAACTTCTAAGCCTTGATAATCGAGTATTTAAGGGTGCACAAAGTATCAGACTGAATTTTCAATTTCATTTAAAAAGCAATAGGAGCATGGACACTGGAACTGACAGCTAGTCGACAATACTTAACGGGAATAAAAATACAGAGACATATTCCAAAGATGACTGCATACCACTGTTATTTTCATTATAGAAATGATGCCTTTTAACAACATACTAAACATGTGATAACAGTTTATAAATAGGGAGGAAATAATAATTAATCTAATTTAAATTGACGCCCGAAATTATTATTTTACGATAGCTCACCCCAAACAAGCCAGGTCACCACTGTAGACGTAAGTGACTACTGAGAAAAAGGGTGACAGTTTAAGGGGGGGTTAACCCAAAGTCGGAGCTGTGTAGCGAGATGTTTGTTTACATTAGTTTTAAATGTCTGCATGCCAGTCCCGTCAGAAAAAAAGGGGGAAGGGAGCGAGTTCCAGAGTCCAACAACACAAGGAAAGAATCTTTTAGGGTAGAAAGCTCTTCGGTCTCTGGGGACCTCCACAGTGAATGGATGCGGTTTGGCAGATATCGTGTTTGTCTAGTGAATTTACGTCGTGCATCATAGCAGCAAGCTCATCAAGCACACTCCATTGAATTACTTGTAAAACAGGTACAAGAAAGCAACATTGCGGCGATGGAATAAAGGCTGGAGCTTGGTGGATAGTGACTGACCTATCAAGTTGGCGACTCATTTTTTGATCTGGTCTAAGAGACAGAGAGTGAGAGAGAGAAAGAGAGAGAGAGAGAGAGAGAGAGAGAGAGAGAGACTAGTGGATAATGCCCCAGCCAAGATGTGGCAACACTACTCCATGCATGGGCGGATTGGGGCTTTGTAGACATATATGATAATGTCAGGTGTGAGAAGTTTACAAGCACGGTAGAAGGGGACCACCTACTTTGCAGCAACCTTGGCAATGCCTTCAATGTATTTATTGCACAAAACTAATATGGACTATACATGCTGATTTACCAGAATTTTCAGCCAAAAACGGATTTTGGGGGGAAATGCAGTTTAGTAGAGATGAGAAACATATTTGTGAGTTCTGAAAGCAGACATCACTTACTAAGCAGAAATTAAAGGGAAGGTTGGAACAGAAAATCCGAGAAGAACACACACTTAAATTATATAGCGGGCACCTAATGAAAGGAATAAACGCATAGGCAGTGTAACTAGGTAGACACTTTCGATCGTTGATAAGCTGGAGCAAAGTAGAACTGAGATACATCGATCAGAAGACAAGGAAACTAATGCCCATGACTAATGCATTACAACCGAATGCTGACGAAGTTTACGTTAAAAGGAAAGCCGAAAGAAGGAGATAGGTAAGTATAGAAGACTGCGTAAATTACACACACTACTTAGAAAAATACATAATACGAAATACAGAAATACTAATCATCGAAACAAAATACACCGTAAATTAGCAATACATTAATTTGAGACTTAAGAGACAAGACAATATGATGAAAGTATGATAGGAAACAAATACACAGACGATTCATGATGATGACAACGGTGGTACCGTTCATGTTGGTTGTTTTCACCTGGTTTTTGAAACTTCTTTTTAGTACCACTCTTCTTACGTTGTTACCGGTCCCTTCGGGCAGATCTCCTCCGTGGATGGATCCTCCCCA
The DNA here is from genome assembly GCA_963556195.1 of Sepiola atlantica. Taxonomy (NCBI): domain Eukaryota; kingdom Metazoa; phylum Mollusca; class Cephalopoda; order Sepiida; family Sepiolidae; genus Sepiola; species Sepiola atlantica. Next base: position 163,901,739 of record OY744523.1, read on the forward strand.
CGCGCCGCTACCGCTTCCCGCCTCCGTAGCTGCGTCCTGATCCACTTCCATACCTGTTTTCCCGCTAACAGCGACAGTATTATCAAGCTTAATTCGTTTTGCAGGGGGGATCGAAGTACTCGTCGAGTCCCAGGTAATGCTTTGCAGTCCGGGATATAGCTCCGAGTACACCAGTTCCAGCAGAGTCTTTGTAGAATTGTTCATCCGCTTCCTTTGTCTTCCTTTTTCCGTAGTTCAGGTCGTGCCGTTTCGCTGCCCAGTCAAGTTTGTTTAGCGGCGGTAGGAAGCGTTTTGTTTTTAGGTCAGTTCCAGGGCCCAGGAATCTATGGTACGGTACTGTCCACTCGCGACTGCGATACTTTCTGCACCTACGTGTCGGTGGCATCCTTTTTATACTGTTTTCAGGTGTTGCGTCATCTGTATTTATAGAATTATTATTGCGTCATCTTCAATTATTATATATGGATCACAGCTATGACGCGTTGGCACTACCCAACTTTTTCCTCAGTCGCAGGCATGACGTGCTACGCTTTGGTGGATTCGTCAGTCACTGGCTATTGTATCGTATTCACCAGTGACTGACGAATCCATTAACCGTTAACCAGAGAAAGTGAATTATTATTAGCAGACTCACAAGACATTGGCATTAGAACTAGCTATATCAAAGCTAAGATTTGCAAAACCCACGAAAACAGCAAATGTAGACTCTGTGAACAAATAGACAAAACGATACACCATATATTAGGTGAATGCATCAAACCTGCCCCCCCCCCCCCACCATATTATAACAACCGCGACAAGGGAAAGCAGTACACTGAGAATTATGTAAACAACTGTGTCTTGATAACTCGGACAAATAGTCAAAACACTAAACCGGTGGCAGCACTGGAAAACGAAAATCACAGACTCCTCTGAGACATGGAAGTACAAACAGATACACTCATCCAGGAAAAAAGACCTCACGTAATTATAGTTCATATGAAACAAAAACCTCCTACCAAATCATAGATTTCTCGATCTCAACAGCACATAGCGTTAAAGACAGACAATGGGGAACGTACACGAAACTGGCTATAAAACTGTAAAATATATGGCACACACATCAACTCAAGATAATTCCAATAACCATAGACACACCAAGAAGAATCCTCTAAAAACTAGAATAAAAGAATGAGATAAATTGAAATCAGTGCAAAGATATTACGAACGGCAATGATAAACACATCTGAAATCTTATTGAAAATCTCGGACTGCTGAAATATATACACATAAACTGCGAACGTTGACCAGTAACATCGAAGTTTTACTGGAGGCACAAAAAAACAGAGCAGGAACAGGACAACACATAAGACCAACAAACATCACACCGCAAAATTGTAAATTAAATTATACCCCTTCCCCCAAAAAAAGAAATGGTGGTGTCGGCCTCGACTTAAGGCCATATCAAATAATGGTAAAGGATCATGGGGGATGGAAGGACTGAGCGGAGAGCGGCTGTTTCAAAAAACGCAGTCATTTTCAATCGTTATAAAAAGAGGTGGAGAGCACTACACTCCAGGTGAGACTAGTTGTCACTCAGGCTCCACGGAACAGCAGAGGTTATTGTTATGAGCGTTCAAGGTGATGGACTGTGTGGGAACTTTTAGTTGTTATATAATAATAAAACATTACAAAGAATATCAATCATGATGAGGATAATAGATAGTGGAGGACTACGAAATAAACAAAAGAAATACATTATAGTAAACACTTATTGATTCAACCATATACCTTTAAAGGATGTTAATATCTGAATACTAGTTTATATGTAAATAAAACATAATTTAGTCAACACAAGTAAAACTACACATTTTAACAGAGTAGGTTTATTGCTGCGTATATACCTTGAAGTTATATTTATAGTTATGTTGATGATGAAAAAGTATTTAAAAGTTGGTGTCGCATTGGCCCACAGTCGATTAATAAAATAACGGGTTGATTATTTCGAATGGTTTCTAACAACTATCTCAACGAAACAAAAAGGTCGATTGTTCGTCAATATGTGACAATAGAGTCTGAAATATGCATGCACTCATGCCCTTCGGCGTGAAACGGAAGTCAGCTTAGTAAACAGCAGGTAAAATCTATCCTAAAACTTCCAAAGGCGCAAACAGCAGCAGCAAGTTTTAAGCCTCATTGTTTTTTAATGCGCAAGGTTTTTTTTTATCGATTACCGCGAGAAAAGAAAGCTTGCTTATATTAGATAGAGTTACTAGTGTGTTTAAAAGATTAAACCGCTGTGAAACTGCCGCAAATAATGAAGACAAATGTGATCCTTCACGAAGACAAGTTACAACTGGATCGCAACGATCGCAAAACTCCATCATTATCACATCAGTTTGCTTCTGCCAGACCTTGCTTAAAACGACTAATGTATGTTTGCATATCACACAAGTATGCGAAATAGATTTTACTTCGATATAGAAAAAGCATCGTAAACAGAGGTTCATTTTGAGCACAAAATAAACTGTTCTCCAAAACCGTTGTGAATCAGTGTGTCGCATAAGAAGTAGACTATGTTGATGAATACACTTAAAATGTTACTCTTAGTAATTTGTTTACCACTAAGACACAGGTCAGGAATACCACACTTCCAAGTACCAATATTACATGCCATGTTGCCGCGAGTATATATACTTACATTCATAATGTTTGGTCCATGAATTTTCTTAAAGAATCGAAAAAAATGTTTTATATATCTAAACTCCCTATATATAAACATTTACAAAAAGGTTGTGTGACGATATTACTAACCGTGTTGCTTGAAATAAATATGCCACAATTCAAGATGATACGTAACTTATTTTACAAAATGACCGCATATTTACAGACATTCAAATATCTCTCCCTCTATTTCTCTCTCTCTCTCTCTCTCTCTCTATATATATATATATATATATATATATATATATATATATATATATATATATATATATATATATATATATATATATATATATGTATATGGGTGTGTGTATATATACGTTTGGTATTTGTATATGCTATATATGCATCGTTCCTGTCAGACGAAACGTATACGCACATATATAATAAACAAGGCAAATAAAATTATGTGTTATATATGTATATGTATATATATATATACATATGTATATATACATATATATATATATATATATATATATATATATATACATATATACCTAATTGTATATGTGTACATATGCATTAATTCTACTTTATGTCATATTTGTAATAATATATACTATATTATTATAATTACTGATATTATAACACGAGTGGTATGAAGTTAAATAATATATATTTTTTAATGTTCCCATCATAATTGGGTGTATGTGTTCTTAAATAATTTGACATTTCGATGTATTTGTGGTATGACTTCTTTTTTGTAGAAGAAAGGACTTTTTGTAAGTATATGAAGAAATATACAATATATAATATTCAAAATCGTTTTCGAAACGATTGAACACCAAATATGTCGTGTTACATCATTGGAAGTGATCTAAGTAACGTGTTCATTATATTTATCTCAACCTACATATATATATATAATTATAATATATATATATATATATATATATATATATATATATATACAGGATGATTCATAAGTCACATAGCTATTTAAAATTATTACCATATAAAGCACAAACATACTATGAACGTTTGATGATTGTTATCTTACTTTCTAATTACTGCTATTTTTTATTGTAAGTTTGTGCGTTTATATATTTCTTTCTATATATATTTATTTTTATTTATTTAAATTTGTGTAAATCATATGTGCTTTTTTTCAGGCAGTATGTCTACAATTGAAGAGCGATTTTTTATTATTATTCATATAGCCAAATTTGAGTAATCTCCCACACTTGTTAAAAAGCAATGGAAACGTGATTTGAAAAGAAAGCCTCCTTCGCACAACACTCAATCAATCAAATATGCTACAAAGAGTCGTAAATTCTTTGCAAAAATGAATGGAGCTATGCATGCAGAACGAAGGTGAACATTTTGAAAATTGGCTGTAATGTAAACTCCCATAAATTAATTTATTGAATAAACTTTCTGTGTTGTTTTACCGTATTTTTTTAACTTCAGAATTGCAAAAATAAATAGCTAAGTGACTTATGAATCACCTTGTATATATATATATATATATATATATATATATATATATATATATATATATAATAATCATCATAATAATAATAATCCACCCCTAAATATCTACAGGGTAGTAATCAAAATAATTACAACCGGGTTTATTAAAAGTGCGCAATATCAAATAGAGCTTTAATATATGTTTTTTTTTTATTCACACAGATATGTACAAAATCTGAGAAACTGGCATGTCGATGTATAATATATATATATATATATATATATATATATATATATTAATTGTTTCCATTTCTTGAATCGAATTTGTTTCTGACACCCTGAATCGAATTAATTAAGAGCCTTCATCATCACAAATATGAAATAGAATCATTTTGTTATTATTCCTGTAAGACAGTCGACCCATAATATGATTAAATTATTATTTGACCAACCTTACTGATGCTTTTTTCTTTTTCAAGCATTCTAATGTTCGTATTAAGCGGTCAACCTTTACTGCTAACAAATATGCATGCACGTGTACGGTGTGTACGTACACTACGTGTAACTAGCTGAAAAGGGGAAGTAAATATTTCGCTATATACTAACAAAATACAAAACCTATTAAAGTGTGGGTTACTTGCCATAGAATAATAGAAGGCTAGACAAAATATAACGCTATTCAAGTGATTGATGGGTGAATTGTCAACTTGTGATATAATTGACGCGGATTAACATAATTACAATCATTTTTGTTTCCACCTTTCAAAATTACTGAATATCTTAGCATGCATTCTGTGTCATGGAAACATGCAACTTTAATTAACACAGCTTTAATATTAAGAAAAAGTATAATATATGTATGTGCATGTACGTATAACTCATATGTATATATATACATATATATATATATATATATATATATATATATATATATATATAATCAAATATAAACCAAAAGTAAACTTTTAGTAAATAGGACCTATAGTGAAAAGGTTAAGCTCAATATACGAGATAGAGCAATTATAAAGATATAAGAAATAAGAGTGATAAACATGTTCGAATATCCAAAACCACATATACTTTTTACACGAACTGTTCTCACCCCATTTTTAATATTTTTAATATTTTTCACATATTGTAACTTTGACTTTTTCTACAGCCAACTTATATATCTGTATTTCTCCTCTGATGATAAGATTTCGATCTTTGAAAAGTCTTGGCTAAAGGAAAGAATAATAAACACTGGTTTATTACAGAATACCCCTTGCATTGAACAATTGAAATTTGAAATAAATTTGGACATTTGAACATGTTTATCACTCTTATTTCTACTATCTTTATATATATATATATATATATATATATATATATATATATATATATATATATATTAATCTATTCATAGATTTATCTATCTAGCTAACTAGCTAGCAAGCAAGCCATCTATCTATATATGTGTGTGTGTAGCGCAGTTCTGATCTTATTTCAACTGACCTTATTAATATCTCGTGCTTTAGACACAATTCCAGCATCACGCGCTATCACAATGCGTCAAATCGACACAATAAACTGTTTTACTATAAACGGAAAGGCGTGCTTAAGGTTAAGACATCGTTTAAAAGGCACTCATCTCGTTGTGCACATCACGTCGAGACAAAACACTTCTTCTAAGTGGCATTTTTTTCTAACACAAGCTTCCTCAGTGTGCACTGACACATCCTGCAAGCACTTATTTGAACACACGAGAAGGAGTTATATTCTCCTTTTCAAAATGGACGAGTGTTTTTACTTGTATCGAGGATAAAAAAGACTCTGCGCTGTGCTTAGATATGCAAGAACTTATAATGTCGAAACCTTTAAATTCACAGGTTGCAATTCTGTTTGATTTTATAGTTGTATCTGTGGGAAATAGTAGTGTTTGAATGATTCTTTTTTCAATAAATATGCACTCTTTGAGTTAACTGTCGATGTACATCCTTGTAGTTTTAAGCTATTATATTGTTAGTCCGATACAGAAAATAAGTTAAACTCAATGATATATATATGTATATATATATATATATATATATATATATATATATATATATATATAAAAATACAATAATATTTTTATAAATAAATATTAATTATTTAAATACCTACATACATCGATGTTTCTTGCTAACGCAATCTTCAGTGTAGGAAATAATTCTCAACGGTCGGTAGACGCGAACCTCGATCACAAATCGCTACTGATTCGTAGTCGGGGATCTTACCCATCGGCCATAGTCAATTAGTTAGTAAATATAGAGGAACTTTAAATGTAAATAGCGAAATCGGCGGCTATGTACCAGGCAGTATAGAGTGATCTACGAAACGACGTTCGGATCGTGCATATAGCTATTGGTACTGCTTGTTATTAAAGCTACTCGAGAGTGCCCAGCCTTTGTGGGAGGGGGCTGACAAACAATAATATTTTTATAAATGAATATTAATTATTTAAATACCTAAAGACATCGATGGTTCATGCTAACGCAATATTGACCTCGTCGAAATGCTTGCTACGTCCGTTTTGTATACTAATTTGAATAACTTTCTTAACATCCTTGCATTCATATATATGAATAGTTAATTAATTCGTATTCGACAACAACATAATATTTGAATTTAGATTCTGCTTTCGAGCTGGACACGGTCTGTTATAAAAAAATTTAAAAAATGACCTTACATCAGAATCCGATATTACTTTAATATTACATATAAAATGTAATTGCTGTGCTTGATGGCGGGGTTGTTCTTAACTTCTAAGTGCCCCTGCTAGGACGGCTGTCAATTAAAACACATCACGTAGTCGATCAATACCATAACTGATACGAGAAAAAAAACATATAGTAACGTATGTGTTGTTCCAGCCACTCATATTTGAGAATCAGTAAGGTATGTTCATTATCTAAAGCACAAGAATACACATCGTTGTTGAATTCATTTTCGCGGAACAATCTTTTTACCTTGACAAAAGGTAAACCTGACATCGCAACCTGATTGACAATTATACATTTTTTTAATTCTGCAGACTCTTTTAAACAAACGCGATTCTAATAGCGTTAATTACTGATCCATGTAAGAAATTCACTGCAGTAACTTGCCTAAAAACCACAAACAAAAATAACCTTCCTTTCTATCTTTGAACAAAAAAAAAAACAGACTGAATTTTCATGAAAAAAAGGTTATTTACCTAGACTTCTTTTTGTAGAAGAACATATCATGATACACAACAGAATCCTTAACTGGCCTTGTGCCTAACTCCTGGGGAGAAGTAAATGAAACACAACATAATCCTATTAAAGCCTACAGTAATCAAATATTTGTTGAGCCGGTTAATACAATCCACTTACGTAATATTCTTTGCAGCCCACCCATTGCTTTTAATTATCTCGTGAAGATGACCAACCTTAAACTGAAAATATATTTGTCAATCTATCTAACCCTTATCTTCGAGTGGCATCACTCCTTGATAATCGATTAATTATCAGTAAATACGCTTATATGCGTTGCTATTCTATTACTGAGCCTAATTAGCCCAGATCATATAATTAGATTTTTCTGACAATTGCAACTTTCTTCACGCAAAATTGTCTATTTCGATTATTCGAACTACTTCTCTCATCTGTGTATGTGATTATCATACGATATCAGTCGATATAATATCCGACCTTCTTTAAGTGTGCCTTGTCGAACTCTGAATTATTTTGCTTGATTTCAATACTCTTTAAGGATTTTACACGGTATTCATAAGTTAACCCATGCTGGTCATTAGTTCTAGTCTCGTCAGCCCCAAGTAATTGATACTTTCATTCTTATTATCGGTTGTACACAAGATGGCACCTTACACCTCAATGAAACTCACGTAGAACTAGTTATAACTTAGCCTTGATATCCGTTGCGTCGAATCTTACAATACGCACCTGAATCAGGTCGGATATTATATCGACCGAAAGGTTGGGATAATAATATAGTAAATGAACATGTTAGTCCAAAAAATTGTTGCCCAAATAATACACATCATCAATCCTCATCAAATAAATTCTGAAAAATTGGTATTGTCTGTCGGTTAATCTATATTTTCTAAACAAAAGATGTTTTTTGTCACTTATAATTTTGTTTTACATTTTTTTATATTCTAGTTTGACGGAATTATAAATAAGTAGATTTTAATAAATGTCCGTTAAGAATTGTTTCCATTATTCTTATTTTAATCTTAATTTACTTGACGCGTAGATTTAGTTACTTATTAAACTTTATATATCCTCTAAACCTTATAGCTTACGAGTCAGGGCTTAAAATATCGAGGTGTAACATATAAATTTAATTCATTTCAAATTCACAGAATAGCAGAATCAGATATTTCGAACATTAAGGATCAATAACACAATTTTTCACACATTATACTACATTGATAATGTGTTATTCTAGTTTTATAAGATTATCGTGTATACTCTTCATACATATACATATTCTAATCTGTGTAAACACAACGATAACCTTTAACTACAGAGTTTTGTTTTTATTGCGCCATACGTACGATGAAACTGTTGTGTAATATCTATATGATTTTACGTCGAATTTTAAAACTCTGGAAAAAAGTAGAACATTTTTATACATTGTTGGAACACATTTTATCTATAAATATGTACAAGAAAGGTTGTATGCCATTCGTTTTGTTTGTCCTCTTTTATCACTTTCTTTAATAAAAAGAAGAATGCATCAGCGTCTCTAGGGAGTCTTTATACAAGGGTTTACAATTCTTTCTCTCCTAAAAGTGTGTATTTTGGGGTTCGATCATCTTCATTTTTAGCCCCTAATATATTCCACAGAATAAAACTGAGTATCACCCGTATATCTTTCCAGTAATACAACTTACATACACTTCCTTTCTCTTAGCAGTCAATTGTATTAGACACATTTGTCAATGTGTTAGTCTGAAGACTCGTTACTTTTTTTCTCTCAAATTACTTCGTCTCAACTGATGATGTTGAAATAAAAGGGCCTAGCATCATTCGCATCATTAATAATAGATAATATGTTACAACTCCTGTACTCAGTCTGATATTCAGCTGATTTATATGTGAGCCTGAGAGGAGTGTGTTCCCATTCCGTCAGCAATGAACGAGTGAATGTGTTACTTTTTTATTATTTATATCAAAACAGGCTTCACAAAAAAATTTCTTTCCCAGGAGCACTCCGTAAACTGGAACTATTGTATAGTCAATACAATTTATGCTTAATATTTTATTTTGAGAGTATCCTCGCTCAAAAAAATTGCTTATTTAGTATTATGTTTCCTTTCATTCAAATTTTCATTCATGAAAGTTTGTTTCTTGTAATCGGCGTTATTATCTTTTAGATATGGCAATAATATCATTGATTACATATATCCATTCATCTGATAAATTCATGAATATATATGCTATTGATTAAAGGGTATGTCAGTTTTATTTTTGTTGTTAATGATATTCGATAGATTCTCTAATACTTCACTTCTTTTAATGAACTTTTCAATGTTGCCTTGATTGCTATAGGTTATATCACTTCCCCTGATATGGGCACCTAAGAACATTATTGGTATAAATCTACCTCTATTAATATTAATGAGATAAAAAGTTGAGCCATGTTCGGGGAGGTTAAAAATAGACTGAAACATAGCTGTAAGTCATATTCCGACAACGTTCGTAGAATCTCTAATCAGTCTTTCTTGATATGCCGCCCTTCGCATACATAGTAATTTAATTCCTTTCTTGAATGTGGTTATGTGCCGTGGCCTTATGTTTACAGCGTTTGCTTACGGAGGTTGATTCTTTGGCAAGGGTTCGAACAGTGCGACCGCCCGAGATTATCATTCCTGCACTGATGTGAGCGAAATCTTGAAACGCAAGGTATAATAATTTAATATTATTTATTTAAAATGGATATTGTTATAAACCCCTTTAATAAGGTTAAAGTTGAGCCTTGTTCTGGGAAATTTAAAATAGACTGACACATAGCTATAAGGCATATTCCGAAAACGATCGTAGAATCTCTAGTCAGTCTTTCTTAATATGCGGACGTTCGCCTAAACATACCTTAAATTCCTTTCTTACAGTGTAGGTTGATTCTGTGGCAGGGGTTCAAACCGTGCGACCGTCCGGGAGTATCACTCCTGCACTGATGAGAGCGAAAACTTGAAACGCTAGCGTATTTAGGTACACATAATTTAATATTCATTATTGAAAATGTATATATATATATATATATATATATATATATATATACATATATATATGTGTGTGTGTGTCAGGTTGTATATGAAAATAAATCAAATAAAGTGCTCGATCATATAAGAGAGCTAATATTATTTATTTAGATACTGTATATTAAATATTTCAGCAATATACCGCGGTTTCATCCCAAATGGCAGATTTAGAAATCTTTTTTTCAGCAATGTATATTACATATTAAATTATTACATTACTAAAGCTGTCTAAATCTTCCCTTTTGGATGAAACCGCGGTACATTGCTGAAATATGTAATATACAGTATCTAAATAAATTATATATATATATATATATATATATATATATATATATATATATATATATATATATATGTTACAGTTTAATCGACTAATTTTTAAAAAAACTTTAAAATGAAAGTGTATTTGGGATGTGAGTTAATACACATTTTCATACATATACAATAGTTATTGTTTGTGTTATTTTGTGTAACTAAATATGCCATACTTTATGATCAATAAGTGTTATTAATTTAGGTTAAAAAGTAATTCATATTTTCTCTTTTTCTTCATAAAATAATAATGTTTAGCAAATAATTCTTTATTTTTGTCTACAGTTTTTTTAGTCGGGTTAAATGGGAGAAAAATATATTTGACGAAACTAGCATGGACATGTACAATGATAACAGAGGCACACTGCATTAGTTCTCTCTGCTATCTCTTATGACATCATTTGACTTATGGACTTTACATGTGATAGGGATGACCGCATATCAGTTGAGATTATAAAGGGAGTTGATTGTTTTCATTTTAGAGGTCACCGTCGGATCATGACCTTTACGGTGCTTATCTATATTATCGCTGGTGTTAATGAAATAAATACTAATATAAGTTAACAGAAAATTATTAAGATCCTAAAGGATTAAGACAGTCATGATTAGTGTTACACTATGAATCATATTTACTTTAGTTCTATAATATTAATTTTCAAACATTTTTCGGTCAAACAGTTAATGACATCGGCTCGGTTTGAACATCTGCTTGATATGCAATACTATCTGGCTGATTTTAGGTGGATGTTGATGTCAGGGAAATGTAATTACTAATTAACTGAAGAACAGATGCTCGATAAAAAAACGGAGAACATTTTAATCATAACATATTCAAAACTGAGAGAAAACTATTTTCACCCCAATTTATTTTTTCGTCATCTGTGGTTTTACAATTATCATTATATAATAATCTATATTGATATGACGAACAGTGTAGAAAGAAACACGTCACACATTGAGTTGTTAATAAAATACATATTTTCCTTTAGAGTCGACCTATTTTGTAAACATAAACTTAAGCCTGTTCCTGTTTCTTCTACCAAATGTTATGAATATACAACATTACTTTTGTTATCGCTCTTCAATGATATATAGGGGCACTTTGCTAATCGAATTAAAAGTAAGATTTGTGATCCTAATAGGCTCTATACTATCCTGATCTTAACATTTTTAGATATTTTATCTGTGAGTTTATTCTGAAAAGACTAATACAACCAACATCAGTACCTGAAGAGTTTCAGAGCAAGACCTGTACATTGCCCCCCCCCAAAGCCTGTACATTTGCCCCCCCCCCCCCCCAATACCTGTACATTGCCCCCCCCCCCCCCAAGACCTGTACATTGCCCCCCCCCCAAGACCTGTACATTGCCCCCCCAAGACCTGTACATTGCCCCCCCCAAGACCTGCACATTGCCCCCCCCGAAGACCTGTACATTGCCCCCCCCCCCGAAGACCTGTATATTGCCCCCCCCCAAGACCTGTACATTGCCCCCCCCCCAAGACCTGTACATTCCCCCCCCGAAGACCTGTACATTGCCCCCCCCCCCAAGACCTGTACATTGCCACGGTTATAACACTAAAAATTATGTGACATCTATGATTAAAACCCCATTGGATGGCCAGACATAAATTGAAGTGTATAGGTACAAAGTACGGTTGGGTTGCATACATGATTGCATTTTATCAAAAAGTCTATTGGGGATATTGATCCTTATCTACCTTTTGAGGCGAGTCACTGGTACTTATTAATCGTTCCAAGTGTTCATATTATGCTGACCCGGCGTTTCTGCAAGTATGTCATTTTGTAAAAAAAAAAAACGACACTAAAGAAAAGTAATGAGGACATGTGACAGAGCATGCTTTCTTGGCAGCTCTTTGGTTGAGTGAGCACCTCACGAATCACACGAAGCAAATATTTAATCGAACATGTTTTTAGTGGACGTGTAACACCAGATCCATGAGTAAAATCTCTTTGTGATTCATGCCTGCGCAGAAATACAAGTTGTGCTAAAGGTCGTTTTAAAAAGTGAGATGACGAAAGCAAATAAGTGTTGCTACATTGTACGAACTCGTTCGCTTCACGTGGACAATATTTACTTGACTGCATGAATAGTCGGCAAATTGACTTAATAAAAATATACATATATTGCAAAAGGTACAAACAGTTAAACGGGAAACTTGATAGCGGATAATATAAACATATTTATTTAATATTTTCAAAGTCCAGCACTAAAATCAATGACAGTGTATCAGGTGATTAATATTCAATCGTATGTTGTTAGACTATGTGTTTTTACGAGTAATCACATGAAATATTGATTTTAATTTAAATGTGAAAATTTTTAATAAGTGTGAAACAATATTAAACGCTAATTCGAAAATAAACAGTTGTGTATTTAGAAAACATAAATGACATATACTAATGAACATGATACACATCATGTCACAACTTAAGAAAAAGAAAGGGCATTCGGCAAGTACGTCCGTTCAGTTTGCATTTTAAACGATGACTATTATATTTACACATTAAACGTGTCGGAATTACAGGAGTAACACATCATATGTTACTTAAGCTTAACGAACCGTAAGACAATCTAAAGTCGAATGTTTTAAGCAAATGTAAAACTCTTAAGCCAATCAAGAACGGATATAAATCACAACCTATTCATTGATCGTATGAAACATCCGTTAGTCAAACAATAGAACGGCTGACAAATGCAACCCTTTACAGGAACAGTAAAAGAGCTTACGATAGTTTAAATAAAGTACACTTGTTGTTGATAACATTCAACTGATATTTATAACCAGTTACACAAAAACACTTTTAACAATCTCCGTGAGGTGTTGTATACTACGCTAGACGTGGTTGAAATGATGTTCACTACTAAAGAGACACGTGTGTTTTTAAATTGTGATGCTACAACTATGTACAAATTGTTTATAAAATAAATGTAAGAAACATTTTTTTTTCAAAACGTCAAGAAACGATATCACTACTATTGGCCAAGAGAACTAGGAAGCGATTACTTCCTTCTCTCTCTCAACAGGTTTACATAAGTTTTGCAGTTTAAGAATACTCTTAGGGAAAAGAGACGAGCTTTGCAAAATTATACGGTCACGATAGCAGGAACCGGTTAATAGTGGTTTTCAACTGGACGAATACTTTTTAGCAGGTAGATCTGTTCTTCACAGGGCAATACAGTCACAATACCAGAAACAGCAAAACAAGCGTGCTTAAGTAAACGAATAATCCCTTGAGTGTAATGTGAGCTTGGAAACGGAATGTAGTCACAATAGCAAAAATATTTTTAGAATGGTTTTCAAGTAAACAAACAAGCCTTAGGGAGGTAGCCATGCGCTTGATAAGAGACTAAAGTTTTAATAGCAGCAATTGGATAACAATGTTTTTAAAGTAAGCGTATTGGGTAGCCGCGTGATTGACTAAGGTAAGAACTAACATAAGCATACACAGGTTACCATTGCTTTTAACTGGAATGGATAAGATTTACGGGGTAGACGTGATCTTGGAAGGGGAATAAAGTCACAATAGCAGGAACAGGTGAAACGTAGTTTTGAAGTGAACACATAACCTTTATGGGGAATCCGTGTCCTTTGTAAGGTAATTACATAACATTAGAAGACGGATGATAACAGTGTTATTCTTTCCGAGTTTCTTCAACTCAACTAATATCCGCTGCTTGCCCTGCTAAAAAAAGTGATCACCTACGCATGCATTAGAGACTCATAGCCTTCGCCACTCCTGGTCGTGTATGGTCGTCATTGTCAGTATTGTCACCTATTATACACAATATACTTTTAATAATGGTGAGTGGATGCATAGGTAAAGCTTAAAACGATCTTGCTGTTGTTTTATATTGTTGTTACTGTTATCATGAATCTATATAGCAAACGTTCGTTGGGTCTTCGTCGAGAATTACTAGAATGAAGGAGAACACAGAAAGATACCTCCCATGTGTGTGGGATCGCTGTGCCGAAAAATTGGACGGTTATATTTCCAGTGATAGGTGGGAGAAGTTGAAAAGGTGGCTAAGTGTTGCATAAATATGTTTAGAGGCTGTTATTAAAATGTTTTTGTCAGTTATCATGTATCTCCGGGATAAAGCGACCACTTCCGCTGTAGTTATGATCATTCTTCGTTTTGTACATATAAAAACCATTTTTATTTTAAATATCGCGGGCTGTTAAATAAATTCTGTATTTTATTAATACATATTTACAAAAAGTAAAAAAAAGGTAATTTCACATAAGGTATTGGTTTATTTTTGCTTACATTGTCACGTGACACGTTCAAACTAAAAGCGGATTCGCACCAACACTCTTCCAAGCTATCATATTGCATATGTAACCGCCTATACAGGAGCACACTATTACGGAAGGGGAATGATAATTCACACCTAACATTTAGATAACATGCTTTTCCGTTTAAATATTTGAACTCGTACAAGTATCGCTAATTAAATAAAAAATAAATCACATACATACACACACCCTACACACACAAACACACACACACACACACATATATATATATATATATATATATATATATATATATATATATATATATATAAATTAGGAAAGTTCATTTTATTAAGCATCTTTTTAAAAGTTAATATAAATATAGAGGCAAAAATGCCTTCAAAAACCATGTATTAGATGCGAGTAATTAAATCAAAATCAAAATAAAAATATTTCGAAACATTTAACAAAATATTTCAAAATACCTTCCGTTTTTTTTTTCTTCATCTTGATTTTTTTTTAAAGCTAATATTTCGCTTGACAAAAACAAGCTTCGACAGAGCCAAGACAAATAAAGGTATAACCTTTTTTTTCCATAATTTACTTCCTGGTGTTGGTGAAGTGTCTCGTCCGGTGTTGTGGACCATTGGTGAAAATGTCTGTTTTAAATAGAATAGAACTTGATTGCGCATGGTCGCTGCTAGGTATAAATTAGGAAAGTTCATCTAATACATGATTTTGCCTCTATATATATATATATATATATATATATATATATGTATATATATATATGTATATATATATTATTTATGTATGTATAATATATATATATATATGTATATATATATATATATATATATTGTGTCTGTATTTAAACAGCATTTTCTCATGTATGCGGGCATTGTTAGGAAAACAGAATTTGTCTGTTTAATTATGCATGTTATATTTTCTAAATGTTTCTGATTGTTTTTTTTGTATGAAAATAAAAAAAGAATAATAATAAAAGCCCCATAAGTTTCACGAACGTTTTGATGCTTTGTCGAATCATCCTCAGCTGTCAAAAGAAAATGAACAGAAATGCTTGAGAAAGAAGATGATTAAAAATAAAATCGCGTTACGTTAAGCATTTAAACCATTTTGATTGCATATATATATATAAATAGTTATATTTATTGTGTCGGCAGAAAAATAAACAAAAGTGACCGATCGTTTCAGTACAAAAGACGAGTAGTTTTTTTTAATTTATTCATCTAGAGTTCCATTAAAGTAAGCGATGTTTGCCCCAACAATTGCCAAGATTTTTTAAAAAATTTTGTTTAAGAGCATCTTCTCCAATACTCACCCTATTACACACGCTAACTATCGGGAAATATATTGTTTCTATTACCAATTTGGTAAACATGTGAGTTGGCAAGACAAAAATATAAGTTTACTTAATTAAAGAAAGTGCATGATTTAAGTACATAAAGAAAACTTGTGAAAATAACTCATGCGTAAGAAAAACTTCCAGATGAGAAAAATAGAACGTATTAGTTTTCTTACGTTAGTATTCAAAACGCGATGATAACTTAAGTTTCCTTCTTAGTAAATCCACATAGAAACAATTATTAACTTTAAGAAGTCATTTGAACTACACGATTCATTTTCGTCATTATGGGTTCCAGTTATTTTTCCAGAAAGCGAGAAGATTTAACAAACCAAATATACCAGCAGAATTAGATGTGGTGGCCAAGTTTAAAGAATGTACTTGGTGTTTATTGTGAGCTAGACTCAATAAGTATCGCTGACAACTGTTCAGCAATGTGGAAAATAACTCAGGCTGTTTCTTAAACATACCAAACGAGGAAAGAATTCTACTTTTTCTCTATAGAAGAAAAGTTACACTGAATAAACTTTAATAACACTTTTACAAATTGCCATGACCCGGGAACAAAGATTAACATAAATAATGCATAGAGGTATAGATAAATACAATGATTGAGTATGCCAGCATGATTACAAAGTAAAACGCTATCTATACAAGTCGGAATATATGAATAAAACTCTTCAAACGTATATCTATTAATACGTATATGAATTTGGGGGTAATTTAAGCGTAAAAAAACATACAATATGACCCAACGAATAATGCACACGACTGAATCATGTTGGGATTATATATTAAAACATGCTAGACAGAATGATTCAGAAACTAAAGAAGGGAGGTAATAATATAACTCAAACCACATTAAGTGACCGAATATAGCTTAGAAATGTGGATATATATAAAAACAATTTTTCTTAATGATTTAATAAACATTTCATGTTCATTATTTTAACGAAATCCTGCGTCATGTTAACTGATTCTAAAATTTCAAAGTTATCGTTCCAAACGGCGCTTATAAACTGTAGTAACATTTAAATCTCATTTTGTACACATGCGTTTCAGTGCGCGAAACTACGTATCGGACATATAAAAAAAACCCCAAAACAGTATCTTCATAACACTAGAAGTTCAAAAAAAAATAAGAAAAAAAATATTGTCTGTACCATGAAGAAGGTTTTTGAAAACCGAAAATTTGGATATATATAAAAAAAATGATTTAATGAATATTTCATTTTTATTTGTTTAACAAAATCTCGCGTCATGTTAACTGATTCTAAAATGTCAATATTTTCGTTCGAAACAGCGCTTATAAACTGTAGTAAAACTTAAATCTCGTTTTATATATATGTATATATATATATATATATATATATATATATATATATATGCATATTAGACTAAAAAGACAAGCACGCAGAAGCATGCACATAAGGCCGAGACAAACACACATACATACACACA
The DNA here is from genome assembly GCA_963556195.1 of Sepiola atlantica. Taxonomy (NCBI): domain Eukaryota; kingdom Metazoa; phylum Mollusca; class Cephalopoda; order Sepiida; family Sepiolidae; genus Sepiola; species Sepiola atlantica. Next base: position 163,919,525 of record OY744523.1, read on the forward strand.
TCCACCCACACACACATATATATATATATATATATATATATATATATATATAGAGAGAGAGAGAGAGAGAGAGAGAGAGAATGTAAAGTAAACTTGAAAAACTTAGTGAAAATGATAAGACATTAACCGCTTCAGCAGTGCCAGGCATATAAAAAAAAGTGTGTCGACTTAAAGAAAAGTTCCTTTCAGAAAATCGTCGGTTCAGAAAAGAGAACAGTTGGTAATCTACCGCTACGTAAAATGTTAAGGCGTTTAAATATATACATCCGTTTATATATATATATATATATATATATATACATAGTGTTATATATTTAAATATATGTATATATATATATATATATATATATATATATATATATATATATATAAGTAAGCGTGCAACGTAAACGAACACATATATTATCATCAGAACCTGTTAAATATTCATTAGATTTTAGCTCGTTTCTCTGCTCCAAGTAAAACCTAGCAATTATATATTCTCTAAATTCTTTATATATTCTCTAAATGGGTCACAACGGAAATCGGCCATGACTGACTAATTTGCATTCTTAGGAGCGGTCTGTTCAGTTTTAGACTTACCGACATTTAACGAGAATGAATACGTATATATGCCATTATGTATGTCAGAAAGCCATGCATATCCCAAAACCGTTTTATAATGAGAGTTACAATTTCGTAGTTATTGCTATTATCTTTTTCATACTTTTTTTCACTGCGCCCCTTAACTTATAGAAAACTGATAGAATGCGATGGCATCTCCTCATTTACTGGTTATATTTTAGATGAGCCCATTTCTACGATTACTTGTTCCCAATTATATTTGTATATTTATATACATTAAATAAAAAAAAATACCCGTCCGTAGAGGATTCAAATTAATTTAACTAACACAACAGATGTGCACCAATGTATGTGTTTGTGCGAAGATAACAATTAACGAAATCTATGCACAGAAAACTGATTTGTAATTTTCTTCAACATCGATTACATTTTTTTTAATTACAAAAAAGGTTGAAATTCGAGTCTTACTCTTTGGGAGTCTTACAGAGGATAACGGCAGCTATTCTAGCTCAATTAGTATATATATATATATATATCTATATATATATCTATATATATATATATATATATATATATATATATATATATATATATGTATCGAATTCAATGTAAAGTATATATATTTTTATTTTTAAATAGGTAAATATCCTATAAGATAGCACTCTTTAATTACTGTAACATACCGTAAAAGACTCGAATGTATAAATAATTATTCATTGATGTCTAATAAAAAACATATACATGCATTAGTTTATTTTGCACAAAACATGATCAACCTTATGTAGCCCATATACCCGCCCTCATTCTTAGCAGGTGTGTCATCATTTATCATGAAAGCTTGATTGATTTAGGAGTGAATCCTGTACATGAAAATATAAATAAATCTAAACGTGCCTAATTGATATTAACTGAGATGTGTACACCTATTTATAGTTGGATCTTATAGCAAACATCCGTATATCATTATATATATATATATATATATATATATATATATAGGGTAAGGTGCACGATAAGTCATGAAAATTAAATGTCGTGGTATAAAAATGTGTGAAAATGACAAACGGAAAACAGGTTAAAGTGCAGGAGAAAAACAAAAACAAGTGAGTTGACCGGTGTCGTTCGTGTTGGCGAACGTCTTCAGAAAAAGTGACGATTTGGAAATACTTTTATTTTGAAAGCACACTCATGGGAGGAGGATAGGATGATCTGATTGGACCGTATGAGAATACTTTAAGTGATATTGAAATATGAAAAGTGGGTGACCCATTTTTCTTTATTTCTTATCCTTCTTTTTATATTTTTATTTATTTTCTTTTTCTTTTTCACTTTCATACCTACTTAGCTAGTATGGGGGGCGGTTGGCGGAGGGGGTAAAAGAAGATAAGAGGGAAGAAGACAGTGGATCTTGGCTAGTTCCTCGCTTTATACTTCATCAGCTTCTATAGTGACTCGACTAGTAAGGATGATATTCCACATAATTTTGTTGTCATTAAAAGTTATTTACATGCTGGAAGCCGGATTTGGTGAGAATAAAATTACATTTGCGTTAATTTACATGATCTGTCTTTCGCCTTCCGTTTCGTTAAATATGATGTAAGCGATTAGAGAGTGTATGCGACTCTTGTTTTTCCCGGGACAATGTGTTTGTACTCGGTCAAACATGGTCAGGCTTCCAAGAAGCGCTGCACGTTTGACCCTACGATTGACATTTATAGTAGCGATGCTTGATTGATGTCTTGTTGGCTGCATCAGCCCATGCAAAGTTGAAAAGATTTCAGTTTACTATAGTTATTACCACATCTATAGAGTGTGTTGGTACCAATATTACCTCTATTAGTTTGCAGGACACGGTTTTCTGCTTTCTCTACGTAGAGCGCGCAATAACCATGTGAGACTTGTCGGCTTTTTCAGTGTTGTTATCGTGTGGCATTCACTGCCCCATGATTAGTGTGTCTTACATGTTGGATAGATGATGCTAAAAAGTGTATAAAAAGAATGGCAATCCGAGGATGAAACGCTAAGACTGCCGAGGTATATATATATATATATATATATATATATATATATATATATATATATATATATATATTGTCCCAGTATAACGCTAGCGCATAGAGGAAAACGTGAGAAATTGAACGTTTTGATTTTCGCCTCGATGTGGAAAACTCCACTATAATCTATAGTAACTTATCTTGGGAATGATGAATATTTTCGGGTTGCTGTTGACTAAAAGAATTCTGGACTCATGTGCAACATTGTATAGTTTGATGTTCACCTCAGAAATATACATGCCTATAATTCTCGTGAACACTTTCGAACAATCTTGAATTTTATGAAATGGTGATGTTTAATTCAGTTTTTAATTAGTGTAATTCTATTTGCAAAATTTAAATTAACATGCTTGTATGGTAGGACAAAAGGTGTAGAAATTAACACAGATAATATAGATGTCCAGTAGCTGCTCGAATTCACCCTGAATTGATGCGTTGGTGGCGCCTTCGTAAGCTCTTTTAAAAGTGTATTGTAACATCCAGGGATCGTGATAATTAAATCGGTCCTACTCCGTTTCAATCGAAATTGGCGGTAAAATTGTTTCATTATGGTGTCTGTGTATACATCTTTCTGGTGCACCAGTAAATAATTGGTACTGAGGTATGACGTATTGAGATTGTAAGCCAAAACAAGATCACTGCGCTATCAACGACACTCAAAGTCGGAAAGGTAACATTTTTAAAGCCGGTTAAATAGACCCTGCACCATTTCATTATCCAGTATTTTGTATATCACGCGTTTAATATGGGACAGAGGCTGGCTACCGTACTCTTCTATTGGTCTGACAAGGTATACATCCATTTAATAAATCTTTTAGAAGTCAATTTGCAGAAAGAGTGTCGAATAAAAAATAGAGTTCGCCTTGCTATGTTTGCAACCTGAATACACTCTTTAAATGGCTTATGAGAACCGTTGGCAAGACAGCCAATATATTTTGTCTTGTTTGACTTTTTGAGCAGTGCATTGTCACCGCCGGAAGAAAGAACCGAATCAGAAAAAAGCCCTACTTCAATATGGCAGCATTTATAGACATAGAGGTATATGTAACATTCAATGGACAATTTCCAGGTACGTTGAAGTCTAGACTTGAAATTGCTAATTTCGCTTCTACAAGATTCTCATTTCACGTCATCAGCAAATTAAAACGCATTTCCACCAATGACTTTCAGCATACCTTTGGACCTTGGACGGGTTGGCTCTGGTACATTAGCATAGGTTTCCTGAGCGGTAAGTACCTAAAGTTGCCTGGGATTTCTCTATTGATGTAACCCCTAGCTCTTAAAACATAGAACGATACATACTACAGAGTTTACTTGTATTAGCTTCTTACTTTTAAATTTGAAAGCATAGGGGTTGCCTGGGCTAACAGAAAACGTAATATTCAGGATAGACGTATTTTGCTAGCAGTGCCATACTGAAATTAGTAGTCAGTGAAAAACTAGATAACCAGTCCAGCTACAAATATATGTTTCCAAAATATTCCAAATAGAAAATAAAGTAGAAAATGTGGCACTGGTTGAAAAAGACAAGAAGGAAAAGTTATCAGTCAATACAAACTGTTGCTGCTGAATCAAACGTGGGTAGTTCTATTTTGTTCCGTCATTCACCAAACTGCCTCCGTTATACCAAACACTCATACTCCATTCACCAGATCAAGTCATAACATGGTGATACTACTTTACACTAATGGTTATAACCACAGTGTACTCGAAGGTTTTGGAAATAACAAATGTATATACAAATAAATTGAATATTTACAATGAAATATTGTGTTACTAAAACGACCAATCATTTTTAGAAATGTGGCAGATACACAGTCTTTTTAAGAACAAAAATGTATGCAGGCGTAACGTCTTATTGAGAACAATATCTTTTTAGAGAATGTATAAGGGTGACATTATTGGCAAATCCAGCAATTTACCAGCTTAACGAAAATTGTAGCAACAGAAAAGGATGAGCCAAATAACTAAACGAGAATCCTAATGAAACTATTAACATACTAGCTATGTTGTGAACGAGAAATAAATAAAAATACTGCTGATCAAACTGGATCGTTATCCATGTTCGTTTCGCCAACCCAATATTCCTGTGCCTTAGGCACGTCTAGATACCACTGAAGTCTAGCCCAGCTTACTGACACAATCCTGAGGTTTATACCTACCTTTTATTAAAGATCACGATAGTGAGTTTTACTTTATTGGTGTGACTCTGTAAAGTATATTTAAAAAAAAAGTATAATACAACAGGGAACAAGTCTGGTCGTACGTCACCCTTAGCTACATGATAAAATAGTGTGGTTCCAGGTATTTACTTTCATCCCACCGCATGAAAATGTAGCACAAGGCCGGACGGTGAGTATATGACAGCCAGCGCCTCTAAAGAAAGAGCACTCTGGGCTGTAAAATATGACCGGGAAATCTCGGCGGCATTTTCGGTTTGGGCACCTCAGGCAGTAAGCAATAAACTTTCTCGACCCCAAAGAGGAGAATCAAGGTATGGAAGGGTGGAACTCCTATAACAAATAAGGACTAATTCCTCAGCCTGACAGATTAAATGCCACTGCAATGGCCAATATTTTGTCAGGCTCATGTAGTTCTAACACTGAATCGGATGCGCTCCCAGTATTTATGGTAAGTCGAAGAGTCCAAACAGCCCGTTGTTTTTATTTTAATTTAACTTAATTCTCCCCTACCCCCCCCCCCCCAAAAAAAAAAAAGACGAATTAACACTTTAGACGTAAGGGGCTACTTCTCATCAAGCTACTTGTATAATGAGCTCATTCTAAATGGAGAGCTTTGCCGATAAATTATTGCGGTTATAATAAGCTAAGATACGACCCCCTCCTAGGGCTTACATCCTAATGAGTCACATAATGTTTCTTTTTAGATTGCCACTATTCTAAGGCTGCTTGGACTAGCTGTATGTCAAAAGTGCCGAATATCGTTGTCACCACTTTTTTTCCTGGAGAGTGTTGTCTGTTTATTCCGATAGTCGTTTCCTTATTTGATTTAGGTGTATCTTATAAATTTAAGATTAAATATCCTCCAGCTTTTTTCATTTGTGTGCACATGTTTACATTTTGAAAACAAATGTTGTCTTTACTTTGACTTTCCACTTCCAGGCAAGTAATCTTATTTTTCATTGTTTGTTAACTCGTCTAACACCTCTTTTTGCTGCAGCTTTAACGAACCCAGCTCTTTAACTATGAGTTCACCCTCTTGAACCTTCTACTGACTATCTAAAAATAATAGCTTGATTTCTTTCGGCATGAATTTCGTGTATTTATGTTCTTTACTTTCTGCCGACAATTTATTTGGCACACATCGCATACAAGTTTTAATGGTTGAAACAATTGCCTGTTTTTGTTTTTTGACTCGGTCGTCCTAATGTTTACTTGCTAGCCTAAAATGGTTGTGTGTAACTCTCATAGGTTCACCCGCTGAATTGAGTTTGTCCGAAATAAATTGTTAATAAGTTTTAACATGATGTTTTTTGTCGATCTGTTAAAAGTGGTGTCTGTAATAATTCACATTTAATCTTTTCACTACTCACCGTTCTAGCAATTTTGTGTGGCCCTTAGTATGGTCGATTTCCTTTAGATTCGCCAATTATGTATGTTTTTAATTGACACGTCTGAACCAGAAAAAAATTGTAATTTTATAGTTTTATTCAAGATTCTTACTTGTACATATTGTCTTATAATTCTGCTGTCCAGTCGGTTCTTTTTTGTGTATTAAACCCGAGTTTTATTTCTCTTATTCGTTCTGCAATGTGAACTCTTTTTTCCGAGTTTACTACAAGTCAGACACACTTTTAAACAGTACGGGCAATCCGTTCCCCAATGAATGCATCCACAACCGAAAAAAGACAAGGCGGTAATGTATCTTGCGTTTTATTGGGCTGGTTGTTTTTTTTAGGAGCGTGAGAATAATATTTCTGATTGTTTTGAGCTGTTTTTGAAGAAAAATTTAAATTGTCTACTTTGACGTACCTTTCTTATGTGTGCAATACCTGACTCTTAAATATATTTCGAATCTTGTTAATCACTTATAGATCTATTAGAAGGGCTACCCGGCATTGCTTGGGGGCCATAAAAACATAAAATAGAAGAATAATCGCTGTGTAACATCTTTATATTCAAACTTCTATTTCTAACCCTCTCTCTATAGCCGTCTCTTTATCTTTCTACTCTTCTCTTCCCTGATCGCCTTATTTCACCGCAACATTTCTCATTTTGCCTCTTGCGAAAGCTGTTTCTTCCCCCCATTCTTCTTCTATTGTCCAGGGCAAAAGTATGACATATTTCTATAAAAAGTACCACCACTGTATGCGCCCTCTATACAGGTACTTATCGCCACCTATCGCAGCCTCAGTGCGCATACTATAGACGTACTTATCGCCGCCCCGGATCATATACTATATAAGTACCTATCGCCGCTTCGGTGTCCATACTACATAAGTACCTATCGCCACCCCGGTGCGCATACTACATAAGTACCTATCGCTTCCAAGTGCACATAATAAATACGTACCTATCTTCGCCCCGGTGCTCAAGCTATATACGCACCTATCGCCGCTCTGGTGCACATGCTATACACGTACCTATTGCCGTCCCGGTGCGTATACTATATACGTACCTATCGCCGCCCCGGTGCGTATACTATATACGTACCTATCACCGTCCCGGTGCGTATACAATATACGTACCTATCACCGCCTCGTTCCAGATACTACATAAGTACATTAAGCCGCCCCGGTGCGCATGATACATAAGTACCTATCGCTTGCTCGGTACACACACTACATAAGTACATATCGCTGCCCCAGTGCGAATACAAGATACGACCCTATAGCCGTCCCCGTGCGCATACTACATCGCCACACTGGTCCGAATGCTAATTACGTACCTATCTTCGCCCCGTTGCGCATGCTATATATGTACCTATCGCCGCCTTAATTCGCATGCTATATACGTACTTATCGCCGACCCAGAGCACATGCTAAATACGTACTTATCGCTTCTCCGGAGCGCATGTTAAATACATATCTATCACCGTCACTGTGCACATGCTATATATGTATACTTATGACCGCCCCGGAGCGCATGCTATATACGTACCTATTGCTGCCCTTGTGCACATGCTATATACATACCTATCAACACCCCTCGGCACATACTATATACGCACCTATCGCCGCCCTGGTGCAAATTTTATTTATGTACCTATCCCCGCCCCGCTGCGCATACTATATTCGTACCTATCGCCGCCCCGGTGCACATACTATATACTTACTTATCTCTGAAAGTGTGCGCATACTATATATGTACCTATCTCCAGCCCAGTTCGCATACCTAAGAACCTATATTAATGCGCCTCCGGCGTATCAAAGAACAAAAATTATGTTTGTTCATGTTTTGTCACTGTCAGGAAAAAAACACCTCATATAAATGCGCCCTGTCGTATCCAAGAACAAAGTCCATTCATGTAGTGCCACTATCATAAACAAGAGCTCATACTAATAAGCCCTGTTTAAGTTCATGAATAAAAAAGTGTTTGCCCCACCCCCCCAAAAATTGTTTACCCTTCTCTCCCTCCCCCCAAATTACTCTCCCACTACGCTAAGAGGTATTTTATGTTCAAGAAAAAAAATATATATTTTGCCCGACCCCGAAAAAAATCTTTCCCCGATCCCGGACCCTCAAGTAATTTCTATGGTTCACTTTCTTACTTGTGTCGATAAGAAACACGATACCGCACATCCGAATGCAGATCAGCTGTAATATTTGTTTTAAAGTTGGGTCATATGTGTAGTCAAAGTGGTGCCTATTGCTTTAAGATAGCGTATATTTATCCTCGCTGCTACCATGCGATATAATAAAGACTTTACGGTCGATATTCCTTCTTTATAATAAGGTAGAGCGGCGACTAAAATAAGCAGAAAATTAGTTTATGGATTTTCTAAGATGTCCACACCACTGATTGCAAAATAAGTTACGCATCATTTTCTGTTGTAAGATTAGTAATAACTATTGCTAGTAGAGTTTAATTTCAAACAACGATGTGTCAAGCTTTCAATAACTAGCCGTTAGAGACTTAGGTCTGTTGAAGATTACACACACCCAGATTAGCCTATGATCCGAATAAACTATATACTAAAAACTTTGCCACTCTAATAATTCCACATCGACTACAATTAAATTACCGATAAATATATATCGTGGTTTGCGCTAATATCGTTCCAGGACGTTAAGGTTCCTTCGTACAGACCCCCACGGCGCGTATCAACCGACTTCACACTTCCCCAGTAAGCAATACTACTACAGGCCTGTAGCAGCATTGCCAATGTCTTCTATGTATGTGTTTAAATTCTGAATGTTATGCTGAGATCGGTGAATGATCACCTCTAAAGTTAGATGGTATTACCCATTGTTATCAGTGGTTAAGAACACTTGTTATGATTCTTAAAAATAAATACCTTAGTCTTAGTGGCATTAAAATTTACGACTGATTTACCTCCCCAATTAAATTACAGACTGATGCCCCTTTCATAAGTATTCATACATTTCCCTGGGTATGTAGGCGTTGTTATGCCCACAACTTTAGAATAGCGTCGTGTTTTAACCAGATATACCGATTCCGGACACAATCTAATCAGGATGATCGTTTATCAATATCAGGAATAATAAATATTCAAAGATCGATCACTGGGGCATTCCGCATTAATATCATGTGTGTGTGTACGGCCCTCATATACAACCTGAACTTACGTTTAGTTAAAAAGGAACTTATTATATTACATATTAATCCTGTAATAGAATATGAGTTTATTTTCATGAGAACATTTAAATATGAAGAATGTAGATATACCAAGGGCTACAACTTTATCCTACTATCCGCAGAAGTACGGGTTTGCCTAAATCCATACTGTAAGTCAGAGAGAAGTTCATCATTTACAACGTGTAAAACGATTGCTAGATTGTTTAACGTTCCGAAGATTTACACGAATAGAATAAGGAGACTGATCAGGTGATAATTAATTATGTCAGTTCTGTTCACCAAATTTATTTAATCCTGGTACTACATGGGAAATTGTCCAACCATCAAGGGAACAAGCAAAGAATGTGTGGTAGAATCTAGAGATAACAGGGGCTTGATTTGAAGATTATTTATTCATTAATATAGCAAGGGTTACATCAGCACCACACGCCTTCAATGTGTCTAGTTGTTTATCATAAACCGGACATCGAAGGTGTTATGATTAGATCGTCGATTGTGGATCATGTAAGCAGTGGGAAGTTTTAGTTGAAGTTGTGTGTGGGGCATTTATGTAGAGTACCTTCGAACCGATGTGCACGCAGTTCATTCACAGTTGCTTTCCGAGCGATACCTTGATGGTTTGATTGTGTGGGAATTGTTTACTGGCCATTATCATCGAGACAATTATAAATAGAACATCCATTTGAGTGTGCCTTATTTCTGAGACTCAATGTGTCATCTAGTTATTACTGTATATATATATTCGCTTGACTGCACTCTTGCAATGCTTTCTAGATGCCACAACTATGTACCAATTTGTCTATGACTTATGGCGGATGAATCAGCGAACCGATTGCTGCCTATGCGTAATACAAGCTGCATAGGTAGAAGTGAAGGGCCTAGCTAAAGAATTTCCGCGTGATGACATGTGCTTCAATTCCTACTTAGACTCATTCATTACCCTTCATTGCGCACAATTAAACAGGAACATAAAGACATGTAATCTATGGGGCGTCTCTGATGTAATCTCTGATAGGTTTCCAATCGCCCTTTTTAAAGTATCTGTTCATTAAAGCCCCATCACCTCAGCTTGCAGTCGAAAGTTTAAGGTGATATCGCCCATTATAACAAGGTGAACAGCGTTCCCGAGTGCGCTATCGGTATTAGTCACGAAAGTTTCGGGCAGTTTAGTCGATAATTGATAGAGAAGCTCCCCTTGTGATCCTGAACATTTAGGAGTCGGGTCGGGAATATTACAATCTAGGATAGAAATGAGATATAAAAAATATACGTGTAGTTTATCTATAGCTCGAAGAACAAAGTCAAATACCGCGTGAAACATTAACATTCCTAAATATATGTGTTTGAGTGTTCGAATCAAAAAGTAGTTCATCATGAATTCTATCAGATATATTGTTGAGCAGAGGACAGTCTTGGGTCGAAAGAGAATGGTAAAGCCAATATAAGTAACTCACGCTCTGTTCATAGGTTAATCTACAGTTCATGAAAGTCTGAACTTCTGATTCTAGATTATACTCTCTGGTACTCAGAAGGATATAACGCATATAGACTGCACGTCCGTGCATATGTTTCGTGCTTACGGCAGAGTGGGAGGTATCCACTTATGCCAGAGAGATTGGGGGATAGAGGAGTGTAAATAACTGTCAATTAGTGATAAGATATCCAAAGAGTTTACTAGGAAAATAATTCTACATTCCTGGAAAAGAAGGTCATGATGATCCCGCCAATAACTGCGCTGTAGCGACTCTCTTTATATGCAACACGCACTTTGTATATTTATTACTAGAACACAGTGAGGTCAGATGTAAAGTTTTATATAATAAGACACATATTATATTACTATTCCAAGTATGTCATCATCGCTGATGGCAACCCAAACATGTGTGATACTCTGGAGAATATTCAGGATAACCAAAACTAATTATCTAAAAAGTAAAAAGCAAGTTGCGATCATAAAATAGTAAGCTGAATTAATAAACACTATTATGGTATATACGCACTTTCAAAAATAGGAATATAAACTGAAGGGACAGGAAATATATTGTCCTATATTATTTCATATATAAAACTACATGTATTATATTTTAAGCAAAATGTTTTCGCTAAATCCCGTGATCTTCCCTCGTGTGCAAGAAAATAAAATAACATACGAAGGGCGACAAGTGGTAATGAATATATTATGTTACTTTTACCAAGTATCTATTTTTTCACGATTCCTCTATGAAGTGTTTTCTAAATCCTTTTCTTAATGCACTTGTTTAATTGGCTCGTGTGTGCGATCTTGTTCATGTGCGTGCGTACGTACGATCGTACAACACCTTGTTAAACTATCTAAATACGCAAGTAAGCCGTAAGTATAATAAAGTCAGTGCTTGCTGCTTTAAAATCACGCATCGATAATTACATTAATAAAATAGTTTTTTTTAAAAATTAATTGTAAATATGTTTCCACATCACATGGCCAATACAAAGGTTTTTCAGTTGTTCTAAATAAAAGTGTCGAATGTATCAAATGAAAAAGATGTCCTACAACTGCTCTACATTTGGTGCCCGTGTCATCCGTTTATTTCCAAAGCAAGAATTAGATTCTAAAATTATTTAAGCCAGCTTCACAAAAAGCATTATTGTGAACATTAAACTGTTATAATTCAAGCATGATAATAAACATTTGAATTCATATAAACAAACGTGCCAGAAAGTCTCCCCTCTTATATTAACTTTTATGTATTATATTTTAATATTATCAATATACCTTTTCAATATTAATATATGGCGTAAATGAACGGGTACAGCTAGGGGAAGACTAATAGCACTCAGCGGTAAGTCACAAGTGTTATCAGTGAGATAGACATAGATACGGCTGCTGTGATAATTTCAAGTTGCAAATAGGCACCAGTATGCATAACAGAATCAGGGTTTGGCGGTTTTCAATCTTTACTTTTGAAAGTGTGATTATTATTATCATTATTTTTATTGTTATTATTATTATTATTATTAATTATTATTATTATTATTATCCACTCACTAGGAGTTCTCACACAGGTCATCAGTGATTTTTCACCGACAACCTGTGGTATTCCATTGAGCGTGAGTGACACCAACTCTCCCCAGCTTTCTCAACCTCTTTTCGATAGCCACCGCAGATAAACTTGCAGTATCACAACAGCCGCTTTCCGTTGATTTCTCGCTGATCAATGCCATTGGTCTTCTCTAGGATTTAACGACAAAGTAGTTCTACCACAGATGATTGCTCACTGACATCACTAGTGGTGTTCCCTGGAGTCTGAGTGACAACACGTATAACCCGAATCTCAGTGTTCTCGACCTCTTTTGATAATTATTGCAAAAGAATTTGCCGTATCACAACAGACGCTTACCTATGATTTCTCGTCAGCAACGATCATTGTCTTTCCTTGGGATGTGCATGGCAATGAGACTTTCTAATGTTCCAGTTCTTTCTTCCATCGGAGGTGTGGTTAGTGCTATCCCTCCACAGTTTATCCATCCTCCTTGACCATTCACGATTGTTTTGTGTGATATCAGCCGGTGCTGATGTCATCACTTTTTTGTAGAGGTAGTTTATTAAATTTCTTGCAGTTTCCATTCCTTTGGTTCTTATGGTGGTCTGTATGTGGCCTTGTGTTCCTCCTATTGCTGGTTGCATGTAATTAGTTAGTCTTCGTAGCTTATGTATAAATGTTTATACATTCTAGGACTTTCCTTAAGATGTCCCTGGTGTTATTATTGCTATCCTTTGAATGGTCTCAGTCTTCCCTTTGATTCCAATATCTTCCAGTCTTTTTTCCCAGGTTCTTCGTTACTTCTCTTAGAGCTCATACGATTATTAATAGTCTATTTACTTTCTTCATACTCCATATGCTTTCCAATTTTCTGTCAAGTTCATTGTATTTGCTTCATTTTTGTATCTCCTGTTTCTTCAAATAGATTTGGTGGCATTTTCGAAGCCACCAAATCTAACACTACCCAAGCTGTCATACGACTAGTATGGCTATTCCTTTTATCGTCTATTTCTAATTTACAGACCTCTCTTCCAAGTATTTTGAGGACGATGCAACAAATCCTCCCCACTAAGGTCCTTCATGTGCATACGCTAATCTGCGATTTCATAGTTAGACATCAACTCAGATAAGTTTCATCTCAGCCTCACAGATGCAGGTATCGGCACCTAACACACCTCCATGTGCTTTGCCAAAAGAGTCAACAAAACTACTCTTATCTCCATGAAAGAAAGAACAAAACAGTTCATATCGTTTATTTCCATTTTGGGAGTTTCTGTCTCCAGATATTTTGATAAGTTATGTGTATTTCGATCATAGTTGCACGTCATTTTGTTTCATCATTGACTTCATATTGAACAGGAATCCTCTTGATGATTTTAGAACCGAGCCCTGAACATATGACTAAATTCTTCTGCGATGATATATGTAGAAGTAACTAACACACGACAAAAGATATACTATACGGATACAGAAACTCGTATTAGCCTTTTAAAATCAATACATATGTTTCATAAAATCTGACATATCATTGCTCTATGAAAGGCAAATATATATTTAACTTTTTATTCAAGCGAAAGAAAACAGGCAGATATCATTGAAGCACACGCAATATACAAAGAAGCAGCACATATTGATCAAAAATCACTGTTACCACGCCAAACATTAGCTGTACAAATACTTTTTCATATACAGGGCATCTTTAAATATGAACTCTGTAATTATTGAACTACAATTTTAAATTCCACTTGTGAATTTAGTCCTGCAAATAAAGTAATTCTAGAAAGTGCTCTTTGGAACAACATACGATCCCAATAATGCACACTTTTCACAGTCGGACTCTGTTCTACATAGGATGATCTGACATCATGGTATTAAATTAAAACAATATGTCATGTATGTACTGTGTAAATATTGCAAATGCTTAATTGTATTTGGTAGTTACAGTGAAACACCTTTAGTTTAAGAGATCTCATTTAGAAGAGGATTAATTATGTATCAGTGCTATAGCAATTGTAATGCTGATTCTCTATGTGTTGAAACTTCTGTCAATGCTGCCAATTATAAAGATGTCATTGTTTTTGCTGATGATACATACATTTTTGTTCTCCTCTGTCATCATGTTGGTTAGAGTGATAAAACTGGCTTAATGATGCATAAACTAACGGAAGGAACGTCATAAAACATTTCGAATATAAAATGTTTGAAAATCTGCTGTTGACCCCAGCATATGCTTATATTTACAATTTATTCATGTCTTACTTAGAAGTTACACAACTTCACGCGTATTAATGTTGGAAAAGCAGTTGCTATACAAAATAATTAAAAAAAACTTCGAGAATTCTGAAAAGGTTTTCTCGCAGAGCGAAACATCAAACGAACATATTATTTCATCTGGTGAATATTCTTTAGTTGTTGTATATGGAGGAACACTTTAAGTGAACTGAATAAATTGTGATATCGCAAGTTTCCCAAATAGTAACCAAAAACATAATAACAGTGGAGTTAAATCTATTACCCTTAACATCAGTTGTGAAAAACTTCATTTTATATGTATGTACTACCGAGTACAGATAGGGTCAGGACATTGTTTTCTAAATCCTATCGATTGGGGATGGTATGTGATCAATGGGATCATGATACAGGAAATGAATGATATGTCACCAGCACGAGAACGTCGTCATAGCTTGACTCGGTGCAACTGCAAAATAGAATGCAGTACAGCACTGTGAACCTTAATCAAGCAGTGCCTTAATTGTTCAACCTGTGGAGAGTGTCGTGTATACACTTGTGCTAATTCATCAACGCCTGAAAATTACATTGAGTTAGATAATGATAATTGAATAACGAAATCACTCGAATAATACAACCATCTTCCAAGCTTTATTGTTTTACACTACTATAAAGGTGAAACTTGGCGAAGTTTTTGAAAATACAGGAAAGTTTTTACGGATTGATTAAGACCTCACTAATTTACAGAGGTTCATCCTAAGTTGTTAAATGGGATAGCTCATGTTAAAACAAAAAATGTGCTGCCAAATATTTAATCTCTATCACATCCAGAAGACATTTGATCTGGTTATATGTAATCTTATCTAATACTTATGTTTCAAATTTCAAAAGAATTGATAACAAATTGACTTAAGACATGCTTTTGGAAAATTGGGCAGTAATAAAAGATAGGGACGTTTAAACATAATTTAAAACAAATCTTGGATCCGGGTATTGAATTGGATCACTCACAGGATGTAATGGACACTTCTCTGAGCTGAGCTTTGGTAAATAGAAAATGAATTAGAATCTGATATTAGAATTAGTATAATGTTTATTATAACCACACACATAAACTAACAAACAAATAAAAAAAATGAATATTAAAACATAAACTACTGGTTGTTGTAATTCATATTTTAATAATTTAAGAATGATATACATTTTTAGAATGCATACACGAAATTGTTGTTTTAACATAAGAAACTTATGTCTTGAAACTTATCATTAACCTTAAAATACATTTGATAAATGTTATTATTGTATGTGAGATAAAAAAACCGTATTCCATATACATCATTTCATATCCTTATTTGTGTTTATAAATTTTAGCTGATGCCTTAGCGCGATTAGTAGGGTACATCACATCAACTATAAATACAACTCACGTGTTGATAAAAAAGAGCCAGCCTTGCATATATCGCAGCGGTTGATTTCTTTTGACTTTTGGTATGTAAATATAGACTTCATAGGAAAATATTGTTCCAAACATATTGTGTTGCAATTAGTTTTACCTTTTGTAAAAAATGACACGTATTTGATATTCTTAGCTTCTTTTCTTTACAATAACCTATAGTAAATTCTAACCTGTCTGTCTTTGAATTCATATTTCTATGAGGCTGTTTTCGAGTATTCCTTAGGAATGATTGTTAGTGATTCTACATTTGTCTATAATTCATTGCTTTTCTTCGTGTTCCGTATTCTTTTCAGTTCTTTGGCAACTTCCGTGTATTCGCTCCGTTTTTCCTTTTTCTTAGAATTTATCACGTGGTCTCATAGAACTGCAAGTTCTGAAATTGCCATTTTTATTCTTTCTTGAAAACTTTTATGACGGCTGATTCCCTCTTGGAGTATTGTATCTGTTTCTACTTGCATGTCAAAAAGGATTTTGTTATTTGATCTGCGTTATTATCGTGTCTCTCTTGTCTCTCAAGGAAATATCACTTGCTGCTCATGATATTTATATCCTCGTTCTAAGATCCAATACATTCATTTTGCTTTTCAGACATTTTTCTCAGTTGTGGTGTTGCCAAAAAACAAGGAGCAGAATTTGTTTTTTCCATGTGATCCTATAACAGATAGAGTGTTTCTCTCATTTTTATGACGGTGAATATGAACCTGCGTACAAATATTAACGGAACGTTACAAAAAATAAAAAGAGTAAATAAAGAATATTATATATATATATATATATATATATAGTCTCGGAAGTTTCTCAACATATATATATATATATATGTATATACATTATCTACTTAGTATAAGTTTTTAAGAAAAAAAGGCTATCGATGGCCTTTCAATATTTAAATAATTAATCATAGCAGGTGAAACACACTTTGGGGGCCATAAAATTAAGGTGTCATGTTATATTTAACTTATTAATTATTTAAAAATTCAAACTTTGGTACTTGGCTATTTTGAGAAAGAAATTCAGACAGGATTGTGTTTATCGTTTTTCATTACAACGAATATAATAAAACAAAAGCAAATATATACGTTTAATTTGGTAACATGCCATCTTGTATTTTAAATCAATCATTTTATTTAAAATATTTTCGGTGAATGGATATTTTAAGCAAGTGTTTACATTAATAGGAACATTAAAGTTTAACTATACGATTAGTTTTGAAACCTGTGTAATGACTAAACAATATTGTGTTTGGTGAGCTTCAGACAACAACATTGGTAAGTTATATTGGAATTTTTTAACTATAATACAGGAAGTAAGTTAAGAAAACCAAATGCCTTTCTAGCAAGGTCTGCAATTCTTTATTCATTAGGGGTTTACTGGAATTGAATACTTTTATATTAAAATGAGAAAGGTGTTTGGTATTTGATGTTTTTGTGTATTACTTTTAAGGATATTTGAAAGGCTTATACTAAATGCTAAGAAGAAATATTTTGAAATATTCTCAAAAAACAATACACAAAAACATATATACACAACACCTATCTCATAGACAGAACTCTTCTTTTACCCACGCATTCCAATGACACATCCATCTGCACCACACTTAACAAACAAGACATTCCAACAGTGCAAACCACATCACAAACCATAAAACAGACATTAAACACAGCAAGACATTTCCGAAAATAAAACGCACCCTATGCCGGCTTATATACCGTTCCATGTAACAACTGCTATCAAATTTACGTGGAGGAAACGCAACGTGAATTTAAAAAAAGATTGAGCGAACACAAAAGGGACATGAAACACAATAACTCTCTCAGTGCACTTTTTCCACGTATTAGAGCACGATCATGCTTTCAAGTTGTAACAGGCCAAATTACCCAACACATTAAAACAAAGGTCGGCGAAGACTACTGGAAACAGCACTAATGGCAGCCTCTAACATCATCAGCAAACGAAATGGTTTCTACAATCTATTCCCTTTAATAAGCAAAATTATCCTGACCGAACAAGCACTAAACCTAGCCCTTCTTCTCATCGTTCTCAATTGCACTTATATACAACTCCATGCATACGCTCTTACGTACTACCTATTTCTCACATATATATATCCATTCATATACTCATGAATCACCCATTACAAATCAAAACTACTTAACCACAAATAACAGCCTTACCAATATACACAATCTTCACATCCTGACACCTATTTAGATATTTAAACATATTTTGCCCTCAATTAAATCTTTACCCATCAACACATCCTGAACGAAAGTACTTATCTTTCCCTTAAAATTAAAATCATTTTTCTACTTTTTTTTCCTTTTCTTTAATGTCATGTTCACATCACACTTTAACACATTGTTCCACACGCACTTATATTCACACATTCCTGACATAGCCAGTTGTCAATACTCATACCCTCTAAACATGTCACACCTGCCCACAACCAAATATACCCTATCCCCCTACCTATCTCACCCTTTCGACTACTTCTTTCATACTCTTACCCACCCTCGACCATTTTAAATTTAACTTTATTTCTTAAAATCTTTTTCTAAAACTATGATACCACCTACATACAAAACACACAGAGTTCCCCATTCCCTCCTCTTTCCCCATCCCCTCACAATCAATGCCACACCTCCCTACGACAAACACCTGACCCACTTCCTCCCTCCCACCTTAAGGCAAATTCACTAACACTCTCTTCCTCCACTTTTTCACTGCTGCCTTAATGGTACCCACTCAAGGATTTTCATATTCATTTGACTCTTTGCCACTACTGACTCCTCACAGCCTGGACTCTCGTCTAGCACTCTTAGTATCCACGGCTACTACTTTTCCTTATCAACCCATCATAGCAATCCAATATTTTGATGTACTTGCATGACATTTCTCTTAAAATTATCATCCCGAGGAAGTCTTACAATGAAGACGAAACGTAGATGAATATATAAAAAAAATATCTTGGTTTTTCATTTTCCATTTAACATATATATATATATATATATGTATATATATATATATATATATATATATATATTCAAGTTGCCTATTTTCGGAATATGTATTTTTTACCAATATTTAAACGCAAGTTTAATTGTTTCTCTCTCAATCCAATTGGTATTTTATTTCAGGTGCTTAATGCTTTCCCCTGAACTTTGCTTAATACTAAATCATCAACCGTAGCATTTTAGAGAGTTTCTCATGTCAGGGAATTTTACTAAATGTATACAGACAAACACCTCCTCTACCATATATATATATATATATATATATATATATATATATATATATATATATATATATATAGAGAGAGAGAGAGAGAGAGAGAGAGAGAGATAGAACAAAAAGGAGTGATAAATATGCGACGATTGTCCAAATTTATTTCAAATTTCAATTCTTCAATGCAAGGTGTATTCACTAATAAACTAGTGTTCATTATTCTTTCCTTAAGCCAAGGCTTTTCAAAGATCGAAATCTTATAATCAGAGGTTAAATACAGATGGATAAGTTGGCTTTCGAAAAAACCAAAGTTCAAATATTTGAAAAATATGAAAATTATTAAAGGATTTTTTGTTAAAAAAACGCAGTGAATGAAAAGAAAAGTTCCGTGAAAAATATATGCAGATTTTCCGGGTGGTAAATTTCCGTTGAAAAGAAGTCAAATGAATTGTTGAATGTGAAGAAAACTCTTTTCGTGGGAGCAGTGTGGAGAAAGTGCTAAAAATATAGGTGAGTCCAGACGCACTTAAAGGGGATTGAAAAGAGAGAAATTGGCCATTTTTATATATACTTCCAGGACCAAATAAGGCAGATATCTCGTTCCAGGTTTAAATCTAAATGAAACAAAAGGCAAAATAGTTAAAGATTTGGGGTTAGATGTACGGTTTTGTTTAAATAGCCGGTGTGAGAGTTGGGAGGAAATAAAAAAAAGAAGGCAAAGGAGTTGGAGGAAGGCTGGTATGGGGATGAAGTTAAAGTGACAGGGTGGTTGAGGGTGTGGGCGGGAGGTAGGATATATGTTTTGGAGGGTAGGATTAATCTGAAGCGGGGTAAGAGTGTGGATATTGTATTAAAAAATAGAATTCGAATGAGTGAGCTTCTAACATTTCAGAGGTGACAGCTAAAACGAATTAAATTGTAGTTACCGGTAAGGGTTTCTGGAGGTTTAAAAAGAGTTAAAATATAATTAGTTAAAAGCATGGTAAAATAAATAGAGGTATGACAGAGAGAGTGAATGATTAAAATTAAAAGAATGAAAAAAATTAAAAATTAAAAATTAAAATTTAAAATTTAAAAGAAGCTAGGAAATAGTTTATTTAAAAAAAATTAAAAAATTTATTTTAAAACCAAATTAAGGGTTATATAAATAATTAGAAGGGACATTAAATGACCAAGGAGAAAAGAGGGGGACATAAATTAATGGGAAAAGAGTTAGTTGAATTAAAGATCGGGTCTATCCTACTCAGATATATTGACATTTAGGGGAGGGGAACAGTATAAGGGATAAGGATAGATTGTTGTAAACAGTTTGTTTCGATTACAAGTAATGGGGGTGGGATTAGGTTGGTTCAATGAAAACTTGAGTGCAG
>OY744523.1:163942722-163957722 GCA_963556195.1 Sepiola atlantica
ATACTTTCTACAGTGTACATATTATTTTTTCTATCGTACTGAAAGACTTTAAAGAATATTTTAACATGTTATATTTTAATAATTGTTTATATTTTTTAGATACATACCTTCAGCCCCCTACACAACAATGATATAACGATTTTTAGGCGAGTACTTGTTGGGAAAGAAACACAATTATTTAGAATTGTTAGATTTTCATATAAATTTAATAAAATTATCGCCCATTTCGTGATTGCGTATTAAGCTCATATAAGCGAATATTTTAACGAAGGGATATAAATTGTGTTTTTTTCTTTTTGCAGAGACGGTTATTAAAAGTCCATTCCTCCTAACACTAACCCAAATCACATAACTTTTTCAATAACTTTAAGTTCAGTTGGAAACGAAAATACAAATTTACTAAAACGGCTACATACGTTCTTTGGCTTTTTTGCTAGGTAGATTTCTGTATAATTTTGTATTTTTGATGCAAAAAAATGTTGAAAAGTGTAGTATCTATTCCGAGAAAACACTTAAGTTTTTCTGAGAAGGATACGTCTTTCCAGACTAAGGCAATTTTCATTATTGTTACACTCCAGAGTTCTCGTTTGTAGAGATCTTTATTTTTTACACATTAAAAACCAACCTTATGTTTACCTCGGTGCAATGGAAGATTCGGACAATTACCATTCAGCTAATGAACATCCGACAATGGAAAATGTGTAAGGTTTGTCAACAGAAGGAAAATTGGATAATTATGGAATAAATATCGATTGGAAACACATGTAAGTGTTGTTCCTGTTGGAGATATGGGGTTAAATGCAGCTCTCATCCACAAAAAAGAACCCTTCTTGTATAACCATTTGGTACTTGTGCAGTTAAATGTAATTTATACGATATATTTTGTTTATTAAATTTATAATGGGAATTCCAAAATCGTAAGCCAACCCCCTCTGCATGTTAAGAATGTTTTTTCTTAATAATGCTATTTTTTCAACCTGGCTGTAACCTATAAATGTTCCATATTTTACAATTATTATATTAATTATATAAGTAGTAAATTTAAATCCTATTACGAGATATTTTCAATCATCATGCATTTCGGTTTTTTCGTAAACAAGACATCTATTTTCATATGTAGTTAATAGTTGAAATAATACACCCAATTATTTGTGTTAGACATTTAGAAGAAATTTAGAATATTTACACTATATAATATAAATTTATTTAAACTTGTTTTAAAATTCTTAGCAATCTTAATGTATTAAAAACTCCCGCCATGATAATATTTAGAAATATGTGAGGGGGATATATTTATATAAATGACGGTACCCATTTTAAAAAAATAATAAAAAATGAATATTTTAGAATATTATAATTCCTTGATGTTAAGCGGCACTGAATGTTGGGGTATCACGTGCTACAGGGGGCCCTTAAATATTTGAGTTCAAAATGATAATGGAATTTGTACGTGTCGGATCAATGTGTACTCATCATCGTAAGAAATTAATTTGTTTATATGGAAAACAAACACAAATGAAAAACAGGAACATTCGGAATAATATTTTAGAAAGTAGTCTTAATTTAACTAACAATTAATTGCTAATGTATGGTAAAGAAAACTCATAATACCCTATTAACACCACGGGAGATTCACTGCTACACACTATTTACTATGAGACGTCATCGAAGTTTTACTTAGACAATACTTCAATTTCAAGTTTAACAAATAAATTGTATAATGTTTAATTAAAGCACAATATGATCCATATTCGTGTATATTAAAAGAATTTCGAAATCAATTTAACAAGTTAAAACTTTAAAAGTAATTTTTACATTAAAACTTGATTGATTTTTTATATTTATTCAAACACTACTAAGAATAAATTAAAGAAAACTTATTAGAGAACCATCTTACATATGGTGTTCTAATAACTAACTATTACAAACCCATCCGTTTTATATAAAATTACAAATACCAGATAAAAGTGTTACACTTAAATAGTATAGCAATTATAATCTTCAATACATACTTTTCTGTCGGCAAAATAGTTGTTGCAATTCTGATCGCTCGGACATTTTTGAATCTCACGGACATTTAGATAGGTATTTAATTTTAAGTAAAATGTTCGTAAATTTTTCTAATCAAGTGTCTTAAGATATTTGAACTAGTTCCAAAACAGGTCTTTGCCAGCTAGACATTTTTTTAAAAAGATTTACTTTAAACTTTTACGTTTGGTACATAATTAAATTTAATTTACAACAATCAAATAGAGACCATGAAAATGGGTTAAAGGTAATTGCATTAGGATTTTAAAATTTACTCTTACAAAATATGAATTATTTAAACTTATCTGAAACTCAGAAATTAAAATGTATTTTTCTTATTCTAAAACATATTTTGAATTTAGTAATATTTACCATTTAAAATATTAAACATATGTTGTCTTATTTTTCTTTCATCTTAAAATCAAAAAATCTTAAAATGTAGAAAATTTGAAAACTATTTAATTCGAATTAAAATATTGTATTAGTATTTTAAAAAGAAAAAACTGAAGTTGTTAAATGTAACTCATCGGTAAAAATGTATTTTATTATTTAAAAAATATGATGTTTAAATAGAACACATATTACTATTTTTAGTAATTCTAAACTTATTGATAATTAAATCCTTAATAAATTAAAATAATATGGATACATTAGATTTAAAAGAAGAACACAAGAACAACAACGCGAAAAAAAGAAATATAAAAAAGAAACTGTTGGTTGTATATAGAATGTTAAAAGTGGGGGTATATGTTCTGTGCAACTACCTTATTTATTTTGCTTGTAAACTCATTGTTAAGACTGCCACTAATTTAAAGAAAAACTGTGTTTTTTTAACAATTTCAAAAGTTTAATTGACACATAGAAATAAATTCATTTAAAATTAACTTTAGGTTTTTTCTTTGGAACATAATCAAATTTTATCTAAAAAAACATAATAGATATAATGAAAATGCGTTTGAAGTTAATTGCATTATGATATTTTAATTTATTCTCCAAAAATATATATTATTTGAACTTATCTGAAATTCAGAAAATAAAATGTTCTTATTCTGAAACATATTCTGGAAATCAGTTTGTATGAATTAATGTTTGAATTCAAAATAATCAACATATCTTTATCTTTTTTACTTTAATCTTAAACTTACAATTCACAAAATTTAGCAAATTTTAAAAATAATGTAATTTAAATTGGAATATTCAATCAGTATTTAAGAAAGAAAAAAACTGAAATTAGAATATCGTGTTTAAATAGAGGAACTATTATTATTTTTGATAATTCTTAACTTATAAATAATTGAATCCTTTAATAATTTAAAATAATAAGAATACATTTTATTTAACAGACGTAGACACGAACCATAAAAAGAAAAAAAGTAAACATAAAATCAAATGTTGGTGGTATTTAGAAAGTTAAAAGTGAAGGTATAAGATCTGAGCAACTCCATGAATTATTTTGCTTGTTTACTTATTTTTAAAACCGTTACTTCTTAAAATAAAATCTAAATTTATTAGTAGAATAATGTTATTAGTGGAGTTGTCTCTGTATGCAGTACTGACTCATGTAGTAGGGTTGCCTTAAAGTACTGATGTATTTCCTTAGAATATTCTTAATATATGTGTTTAATAAATTACATAATAAAATATATATGTATTGTATTTCCAGTTATTAAATCCGAATAACTTCATATTTAAACTTGATGCCTAAGTTTATTACTAAAATGTAGGAAATGTCGTGTTGCTTTTATGGGCAGTACTGGCTCATGTAGTTGCGTTGTACAAGAAACTGAACATGTTTTAATTGACTATATTCTAATTATGTACTTACGCTTTTCATAAACTAAACCAGTGAAGTTATTTTAATTGCAAGCTTCATTAAGAAACGTATAATACCTTTATTATAAAAAAATAGTAATGATTAGTGTGTACTAACATTATTCGTTGTCTTTATTGGCATAACTAAATCATGTATAAATGGTGTCCAGAAAGGTAATGTTTTCATTTTATATATTTATTTAACAATTGTTTTCGTTTCAAAATAGGCACGTTAAGTTATTGATGTTGCTAACTTTATGTTTAAAGTTAAATTCAAATTTAGTACTACATAATGTGTTGTGACTTTATCTCTATGGGTAGTATAGAATTATGTAGTAAGACTGCCAAAATAGCTAAATGCTTAAAATAATTATAGTTAATATACTCATTTTTTTAAATTGTGATAATGAAGGTCGTTAGAATTTCTTAGTATTGCTTTTTATTCAAGTTACGAAAGCAAGTTTTATTATTATTCTTTTTAGCGGATAATTAGTAATAACTACAAAGCAAGTGATTAATAAATCGTATGCTTTAATAATATAGTTGTCATAATTAGGATTGGTTCGACTCTATAAGTAATCGTTACTTAAATTCCCACTAACTCAACGTATATGTAAATACATGTAAAAGTAGTCACTGATGCTTTGGGGGTATCAATATTTGTTTCTGTTTTAATTATAATAAGACATGCATTGCACATTGGTCAAACGGCGATGCCTTAAACTGGACAAGAGTTAAAAGGCGTATGTGTGTGTACTAATATTCTTAAATATACATTTGGAAAAGTACAGGCAAAGTGGAATTAACTCTTCCGATATTGAAGTTGGAATTGATATTTCAAGAATTAAATGTAGAGTTTTATCAGGAATAGAAAGAGACTAGTAAACAATAATGAATTGGGTGATTCATTAAATGAATTATAATTTGCTTAAAACATCAGTAAACATTTAGAGAACCCATTAGCGATTTCTCTTTACCACATTACTTTAAATGGAGTTGATTTGGTGGCGGAGTCTACTCAGCTATGGCATATGCCTTCTATTTTACAATGTATCTGCACTGCAAATGTCAGGAAATTGTAATTTGTTTGTGTCACAGTCAAACTCCATGTGTTTTATATTATTCTAATAACAAGTAAACCAGACTTTCACATCATTGACTTACATTGAACTCTTCCTAATTGTTAACTCTGTCTAATTTTTAAACAATATTGTGTTCCAACTTTTATTTTTTAACTTTTTCTAATTGTAGTAATGTGTTGCATTGCTTCTAACTGCCAAATAGATATTTTTTTATTTCAAAATTTTCAATAAAATTTGAATTTGATTTCCAAATTAGTTATATTGTGATCACGTGATAGAGGTTTAGTAATTTAGTAACTAAATATTTGAGTCACTAAATCAAGTTACAAATCAGTTAGCCTAACTTATTAATTTACCAAAATCATCATTTTTTCTGGGTTTTTTTCTGTTTACTTGAGGTGACAACGTTGACGAAATCTACTGTATAATTATAGGAATACATATTTGGGTGGTGTAAGTCATTTTTCTTGTTGATCAAAATACGAACATCCAAGAAAAAGCTACGAAAAACATTGCATAGGTCTGCCATATTAGCAACCTTGTAAGTAAGTATGTGTACGTGCACATTTAAGAGTTCAAACCTCTATCCACGCTGCAATAGTTAAAGGGATAATTCCAATTGTCCTGTACATTCCTATGGTTTATATTAAGCACTATCAATACACATGCGCCCGCATTTGTCAGTCGAGTGTATATATATATATATATATATATATATATATATATATACATGTATATATATATATACATGTATATATATATACATGTATATATATATATATACATGTATATATATATATATATATGTATATATATATATATATGTATATATATATATATATATGTATATATATATTCATTAGAGAATTACTCATAGTTTACCTTCATGAATCGATGCATTCTTTATGTACTGACAGATAAAGCAAAAGGACGTATATTTTCCTTCAAAATCTATTTTTAAAGTAGCTCAGATTCAATCAAAACAATTAGAACAAGCCGCGCATGCGTGGTCCCCCTCTGTATGTGACTCGGTGTGGCGAGTGTAAACTGCAATACATTTGAGACAATTTGGGGCATTTTTGACCTCCATTGTACCCCCTGGGGCGCTAACCAGAATTATTCTGAGGTCAAAGATGCTCATTTTATATCCAGAACAATTGCCTCTACATTTTGGCCAAGTTGTCGAAAAATTGACTGGATGGATCAAACGTTATGGGAGAAAAGGGTATTTTTTGCCCATTTTGGGGGCTTTTGACACCCTGGGGGCGTGAACCATATTTTTTTTTCTAACGTCACCGTTACTTATATTCTATAAGGAACAATTGTCTTCACATTTTGGCCAAGTTTCAGAGAAATTGAATGGATGGATGAAAAGTTAGGGGGCAAAAAATGTCATTTTTTTGCCATTTCGGGGCATTTTTAACCCCTAGGGGGGCTAATCAGATTTTTTTTCAATAATCGGAGAATGTCACTTTCAAACCTTACAAAAGTTACAACTTCATGCAAAATTTCAGAGAAATTCAATGGATGGTTGCGGAGAAAAATCCGGACGGACGTACGTACGGACGGAAATGCCTCAAGACATAGGTCGCCCGATTTTTAAAATCCCCCCGATTTATAATGAAAATAATAATAATAATCAGAAGAAAAAGATAGATTTGAAATGTTAATGAAAATTTTGCACATAAACGCAAATGTAACAATCGTGTTAATCTTTGTAATTCGTCACCTCGTGTGATATTACGTGTATTTATTACTCATATTTATTTGTATTGTGTTATAATATCAAACGTAAGTTTATTAAATAATTTACAATACTCCATATAAAGTATACCTGCTTTTTTCTGATCATGCACGAATAAAGCGGAATTGGCTTTCATCGTAATAGTATTACAATTCTCATAAAAGTAGTGAACACATGTCCACATGTAGTTTTCTTTTATGATAATCTAAGATAAAGCATTATTTTAAATAATAGTATAGGCATATGCAAACCACAATTGGGTGTTCTTAATATACCGAAACACTAAGGTACCGTTCTATACTTTTTTTATTATGAACTAAGCAAAGAAATAACAAAATATTGCATTCCTATTTCAAATTTCCGATATTTTCTATTGCTATATCCTACTAGAAGACATTATTCACAATAGCTTATCTAACTGACTGTTAGTAAACGTGAGATGGCCTAGAATTCAAGTATCGGCACAGTTTCAATAAAATCTACGAATCAGGTTACGATGAAATCTACGCGAACAGAGTTAGCTTAAAAAACAAAATTGATGCACAAAGTATAACTTAAGCCATGTCGCAGCTACAAGCTAGCCACGCGAGATAAACGGATATGAAAAAACTAACAACCGAAGTAATAAAAACACTATATTTGCGGAACGAAAATTAATTGTAGACCAACGTTACAACGAGAAATTACATATTTAATAGTAAATACAATTTTCAGAACAGTGTAATAACACAGTAAAGTCTATGTGAACGATTGTCAAATGCACAATGGTTTCTGATACCATACATATTTATCTACCGAGGTTACACGTGCTTTTAACGCAACGAATATTAATAATTTCACTCTTCGCAAAAAAATTATAATAAAAATAATCTATATTCTTTTCGTATTCGACACCTGTCGGCACACTTCAATATTTCTTTAAATATGCTTCTGAGAACGTTTGACAGAGTGTTACCGTGTCCACGTGTATTTCATGCTTGGATGTATAGTTATATGTATATAGGCGTAATCAGTCAACGGAAAGTCATAAGCGCACAAGTGGGGAACACATCTATAATAATAGGTAATAAAAGACTGTGGAGGAATAAAAACAAAGTGCTATTTACACTTTCGTGCCGAGATTATTGGCCGATTTTAAAGTTAATCCACATTTCAGTTGTTGTTTCTTGGAAGAGTATGTAGGGGCATTTCTAGTACAACTGGAATTTACAGCAACGATTGTTTTTTGTAAACAGTAAATATATATTTTCCTAAAAAGAGAATTGATATAAATAAGAATCACAATGCTAATAGGGATGACCAGATTTGGCAAAGGGGTTATTATGGTATAATATTCATTTACATAAATCGACAGTTTTCTACACACTAGTGTGTAACCTACAGATACATGTACAACCCGATAGCAAGCTGAATGAAAAGTACGGATCTTGCAAACACAACGATATCACATAATCTGAGATAAAATTAAGACCAATACAACTCATTACATTGGTCCAATTACATGGATATAAGTTAAGCATAATATTTATGATAATACTAAGGACATTTCCATGTTTTAAATATACAAAGATGGCAGCAGAAATTCCCTGAAGCTTATATTTCATTTCTTCATTTCATGTTAGAATAACGTAATTCCCCTCTTAAACACTTTCACCCACGATGTGCAAATCTAAACCGTTATCAAACATTTCAAGTTACATTTGAAATTTCACTTTTTTCTCTTACGAAATTTATTTAATATTTCCATTTTTCGATCATAAATATTGATGAAACAAATACCTGTACTCGTTGGTAAAAAAGTTGTATTGCCACTAAATACAAACTGATCAAATTAAACTATATGTGTTTATATACATGCAATGCTCTACATATTTGGATTGGTGAGTGTTACTCTTTGCAAAAAAGCCGTTCTAATAAGGTTATAATTCCCTGTTATCTGCACATAGATTGTTTAGGATATGTGTAAGTTTGTCACCGGTATTTGTTCTTACTGCTTAACAGATTGGCGTGTGTCATTGGGTTTTGTGAACAGTTATGGCCGATCTGGTGTTTGACTTCAAGTATTGTACTTTTCAAAGAAATGTAAAAAGGAAATAAAGTTAGGAAATATAGTTATTTATATTGAAACTACGTCCTTGCCACTGCTTATTCCATTGTATGGTATACTCATTTTCTACACAACGGTATCCGTTACGAAATAAGCGAACACTGTGCACGTCATCCGAACGTGTTTACGTTGCATAGTCTTCGCCAGTAACATCGTCTTTAGTAGTAAACTCAAGGACAATGTACTCACGACCGGGAATTTTTACATAGGATACAAAACACGGTTAACAACGTTTACAATATTAATCTCTATCGCTTTATGATATTTTCACTTCGAGTCCTAAAATGTCACTGACACCTTCGATAATACTTGTTTTAGGGGTGGAAATGCACGCCTGTGCAATATGCTCGATGTGGATAAATACACTTGTTCCGGCTTGAATCTCTTTTTTCATATAAAGGTTTTGCACGGCATGAAGAATTATGAGCACGGTTATGACGGCGATAAGTATTTCTTTCACTGGATGCAGATTCTTGCTCATCATATCCACTGTTGTGCAGTAGTAAAATAATCAATTGATCTATTCAAAGATGACTGAAATCTCTTGTGAGTGTAAACAAATAGTGTTTATTTTCGGTGGGCTCACCATAGCCGTATAAAGATAGTTACACATCTTTCATGATCACAGCTACTTAGAGAAATAACAATTAATCTTAAGAAATTCAATAAAAGTGTACATGGTGGAAACAACTTCTTATATATATTCTACTTTTCTCTTCTGAACCTATTCTGATCGAAAACATGTACCATAACTCATTCAGCTACCAAATAACAATGTTGTGCGACTATACTATTGAATTACTATTTACTTAAGTTCTTAGAATACATAATTCGAACATACCAATTGCTTTTATTGATATCAATAATTTCAGGGCTACTGTAATACAGCGTTATAGCGGCGGGTTAACAGAGAAAAGTCTGAAAAATAATTTAAATGCATAACACAATACTGGGCTTCCACGTAATATGAAAAACCAGCTATTAGGTGTCTAAATAAAATATTATCTTCGAAAATGAAAAAAAAAGTAAACAAAGAAATTCCAATAACAAATATTTCCTCGCGATAAATATTTCCTCATGATGTTTTTATTAAGGTGAGACGTCTAGATAAATTGTTTTATTACAAAACCATATAAGAAAAAAGTCTACGGTATGTACTAATAAATGAGAACACGAAAATTATAGGAGTTAATTGATACTCAAATTCAATTATGATGTAACTGTACAAATATGAGAAACGGCTGATGTATTTTAGGGGGTATCTGTCATTCCAGTCACAGTAACTACATACCTAGACATTCTAAATCGGAGTATTTATTTACCTCCTCGTCTTCAGGAGGTTAATCACAAGGGTTTTTTTTTTATCTTACTCCCACATGTACGATGTGACCCAAGGTCTGGTCGGGAAAGTAGGGTTTGAAAAGCCAGCGCCCGAGGAAGTGAGCACCCTGGCTATTAAAAATTGCCTGGGCAGCCCCGTCGGCATTCCCAGGTAAAGGCGCTTTTGGCAGTAAGCAATACACTTACTCCTCCCCAAAGAGGGGAGGCAAAGCCTGGGAGAATGTACCTCCTAGAACTGCACAGGACCGACCCATAGACCGGCGTAAATCAAGCACCGAAGGCCAAGACAATACCAGTTTATGGGGTGCAGTATCCATTGGAACAGATACTACATTTTGATCTTAGCCAAATAGCCAAGGAATAATAACCGGCATAGCATGTCTGACGCAACATTCAAAAAGAAAAGTATACTTACTTAACCATTTTGTGGATGTGTATTAAAAGAGAATTACACCCCTTACAACGAAATGTAATGAGTACATATAAGTGTGTACGTTGTAATGTAGACAAAACCGATTCACAAACATGGTGAAAACGTATCAAGATTTTATATGAATACGTTCATCTATGTACGCGCTTAGATTTATTTATAATATTACTAAATAGTATCATGATAAATTTGTGATAAATGCACGCATACTAAAAAATAATTATTTCTGACTTAAGATGAATATATTTGTGTATAAAGGTTGATATTTAAGACATCGCATGTGAGTAAATATCGCATCGTTGCTTTTATTGTTTATTCAGTGTGAAGGTAGAGATTGCTTTGTGGCAATTTACTATCTTTTCTTACAGAACAGATCTGGAAAACATCGTCAAATATACGTACATTGTATGTATTGTATCTCATCTCATCTACGCATTGAACAAAATATTTATTCTATCATGTGAGTTGTTATATTACATACACAAATGTAGCGCTATTGAAGACAATACATACTGTGTTCAATGAAACCATAATTTTATGATTATCTATCCAATCATATCAGTGTTACAATTTGAAATCTGCGTGAAAATGATTCGACACAAAACAAGTGCAACGCACTGTAATATTTTTTTTTCAAATTAGAAGAATGCACGTCCAACGACGGGTAAAACGACATTTTGCATGAATCTTATGTCCTTTTAAGAATATTGAAATCAATGTATAATGATGCTAATAAGTTTTCTTCTACTTTATTTCAAAATATGTTATATTATTTTATTCTGAAGAATGTCTACAATATATGTCTAATACCTACTGTCAGTCTTTTTTTGTAATCGGAGGTATTGCCATTTAATGCATTACATTAAAATAAACTACATAGTGGTTACTTGTAGACTTCGCAGCTATTTTCAACAAAATCATGAAGTCTAGCTAATAAGTTTAGATGTAAATACTGTACTTAGAAATATATAAACATATAAACACTCCTATCTTTATAAGAATTGTGGTACCAAACGTTACTTTTTCCAATCAGCAATATATGCCTGGATTTAATAATAATGAATCGAATTTTATTTTATAGATCAGGATCCGTGATCGAGACGAAAGCTTATATTTCTAAGTTTTCATCATTCAGGAACATGTTTGGTCGATTTTCAGATTAGTCCACGTTATTAAAAGAGGGTGACATCTATTTGCGCGGATGTGTCGTTAGCATTATGCACATGGTCTTTAGACAGGTTTGGAAGTTTCTTTGCTTATTCTCACCTCGCTGTCGTTTTGTATTAATAAGGTGATTCCATGAAGCATGTAAATTTTTTAGCCGATCCTTGTATACATCTTAGATTTGTCTGTTGTGTTGAGACTTTTTGTAACCAGAATGCATATATTCCATCCTGAACTGGTGCTATTTAATTTGTCAATCTTTTTTTTTTTAACTGAGTTCAGCCCAAGCAATGAAATTGGTAGTTGTACAGCTAGATATTTGTGGATATTAATTTTAAATTTCTGAATGTCGGTACAGTTATGGAAACAGGGAATAGGGAGGGGCTTCGAAAGGCCGACAGCTCGAGGAAAGAGGCTATTAAAGTAGAAAGCTCTCCTGCATATAGGGACCTCTAACGTGATTGGATGCGATTAAGCTGATTGTCGTTTTGGCCCAGTGTATTAACGCCAAGGGGGCACTAAAGCAGCAACTTCATCGGAGCACACTCTATTTAAGTACTTGTAGAACAAACACAAGGATGTAATATTGCGCTCATGAGACATGAGATGGAGCTTGGTGGATAGTATAGGACATATCAGATTAGATACTCTTTTTTGGACTTTGTCTAAGAGGATACGACTAGAAGATGATGCGCCAACCCAGATGTAAACACAATACTCGATGCATGGGCAGATAATGGCTTTGTAGACATATATGATAGTGTATGGTTTAAAAAGGTTTCTATCACGGTACAGTGAACCCGTCTTCTTTGCAGCCGCCGTGGCAATTTCCTCTATATATTTTTTCCAATTCATGTTACCTATGGATGTAAGATCGAGGAGTGTAGGCGTTGGCCTGTCAGCTTGGATGTTATCTGCCATGGTTATCAGTGGTTGAACCTGTTTCTTGTAGTTGTTTAAGGAAAGAATATTTGTCTTAGCAGAATTAAACGTTACCATCCATTTATCACCTTATTCCACTTTGTCGTCCCATTATGTTGATGGTGTTCTTTTGATGTTTAGTTTCGCAATTACTGATTCTGCCACTGCATAACACAAGCCGTTTAGTATGGTAATGTAATCCAGAATTATAAGAGGTATTTACTCATATTTCTTGTTTCTGATGTGGGTTTCTTTCATTCTTCGTCCCGTATGGCAAGTAGTGTCCTTTTTTCCACATCCCTTAGTTTTTATTATAATTTGTGATTATTGTTATTATTATGATTATTATTTACTGTTTTTTTTTTCAACTTTACGATGTGTTTAGTTAGAGTTTCATTTTTAGGACATTAAGTCAATCCCCTTGATCAAAAGCAGCGAAGCTGTATTTTAACTATTTCGCTGTGCCTAAAAGGCATATAATTTTCTGAATTGAAAAATAAATTGTTTCGTCAATCTGTTCAAGCCATTTATGGTGGCTTTTCGTTATGGTTCCACGCGTTTTAATTACAACATGCATCACCTTTACTTATTTACATTCCCATTTTAGATTGTCATATTTATTTGTTTCTGTTTTTCCCCTGCACTCCGGTATCGAAAGTACAGGCTATATCAAAGATAAGCACTTTTTCATTTGTTTAGAAATATAAAGTCGGGGTTTTAAATGTCCAAGAACATTATCAGTCTGTATGCACATGCCCCAAAAAGTTTTACATTGTCCTTCTCATGTACCACTTCTAGATTATGCTCATACTACTTCTAAGTGTACTCCAATTCTTAAAGTTTGCATACACTCCATACTAGTACGTGGCCGACTTTTTTTTGGCTCTACTTGTTTATACTGCTGTTGTGCTAACATTGGGCATTCACGTACAATGTGCGCTAGGGGTTCTTCTTTTTCATTACACAATCGACATATCAATGTTTCGGCAGTTTTGTCAACGTATGTGAGATAGACCTTGTGTGCGTGGCTTGTTACTGGGCTGCCAGGCATGTGCTCCAAATTTTTCAGATCCGCCCTGACCAAATAATTCCAGCTCTCTGTCAACTTTAATTATTTTTCACCCCAGTTCTTAGTATTTCCTCTATTTTCAGTTCACGAAGAACTATCTCATTACTTTCAGAAATATATTTATATAAACAACCTTATTTTATATTCACAACATCTTCAACACTAGGTATACTTCTACCACTTTCTTTTCTTGGTAAATACAATCGATCACTATCTCCTTTCTTATCAAAAGCTCCATAAATTGTAAGCATATTCCGTGTTTAGGTTATCAAAACATTTTAGTTCATCTACATTCCAGTCTAGTCTACCGACAGTATTTGGAATGGTAGCTACTGCTCTGGCATTGCTAGCATAGATTGTATTTCGTTTGTTTAGGTGCGGTTCAAGAATGTTCTTTATTCGTCGGTTGTTCTAAACTGTGACCGAGTTATTCATCGCTCTGTTTTAAATCTTATCCGCCACCAGAATTCCCAAATATTTGTAGCCCCTCCTACTGTCTACATTCTTTATCAGCTCTTTTGGGGGTTCCAGGGGAATTGTAATGAGTAAGGTTACCTTTTTTATAACAATAATGTCACATTTAGTGATACCAAGTTCCATTCGTATGTCGTCACTAAATAATTTAACCGTGTTCATTAGAGTATAAAGTTGTGTTTCTTTGTTTCCCAAAACGTTAAGATCATCCATGAATAGTACGTGGTTTACTGTCGGAAACCATAACCGAAGTCCATATCTTGCTTTTACATTACGTAAGAGAAGGGTAATTGGGTTCAAACGAATTACAACAAGCAAAGGGCAAAGTCTATCGAAGTGGAAAATTGTTCTCTGGATTTTAGCTTTACCTAATGCAAAACCTCCTGAAGTAAAATCGGTTACCCAATTCTTCCTGATATTCGGTTAAAGCTGTTTGAATGTTGTAGTCTATTACGCGACTATCCAGGCATTTTTTGTATTGCTTAATAAGGGACCATGTCGAATGCTTTCTTATAATCGACCCACCCTTAAACAGTTAGTAGTTCTTCATTTGCAGTTTCTCAGGATTATTTTATCGATCAAAAGCTGATTGTTGGTGTCATGTGATATTTTTCGGCAGCTTGTCTGTTCCTCAGGCAGCGAAATTTTTCGGCACAAATTACCATGAATAATTGCAGACAATATTCTAGTGAAAAGCTTCTACATAACTGAGAGTAATGTTATCGGCCTAAAGTTTGTCACTTAACCTTTTTTTTGTTTTATATTTTATGATCAAGACTGTGGTATTTTTTGTCAGCCATTTAGGGAAGCTACTTGTCGTCAAACAGT
>OY744523.1:163967722-163977722 GCA_963556195.1 Sepiola atlantica
TATCTTTAAAATACAGTAACACCCATTATATACGAGAAAAAGCAATGGTATACATAAGAAAGTAATGAGAATACAGATTTTGTAGAATACAATATCAATTAAATAATTGTCTAAAACAAGGTATTTTTCTACGAAAATTATAAGAAATAATGTAATACAGTTCTAATATAAATACCTTGTTTTGAACAATTGATGTTGTAATATATATTGCATCATACACAATTGTTGTCCTTATCAGTAAATGATGTGTACACACAATTTGTTGTTTGATTTTAGTACAAAAAAAAACACTAGAAAAATAAACAAATTGAACAAAATATAATTAAACAATCAAATTCTGTTGTTTTTCATGTTTACAAATATATTTATATATATATATATATATATATATATATATATATATATATATATATATATATATTTGTTTGTTTGAAAATTCTGTTAGAACTGCCAATAAAACTGTGCTCGGCCAATGTTCCTTTTCACTGTGTATCTATCTATCTATCTATCTATCTATCTATCTATCTATGTATCTATCAATCTATCACGCTATATATATATATATATATATACATATATATATATATATACTACCAAAATAATTATTTAAAATAATAATATCATGTCACTAAGTTGATTTTTCATATACAAAATAGAATAATACTTTCTGCTGACCTAAAAAAATACCCGCCGCTAAGTTTTTTTTTTCATTTAAGAGTCGGCAATTTTATTTTAATGTATTTCTCGTAGCGGGAATATTCGGGCGAGGGGGAGGGCTTTAATTTCCTTTTATTATTTCATGCTTCTATACTACTTGAAATGTGTTTGTCCGTCGGATAAAAAAAAAAGAAAAGTTTTACTCGTAATCGTAGCGGGATTGATGCACACATATTTATTTATATACACATACATTAAAAGCGGTATTTATTATAAGAGGAAGATACGTTTAGTTTAGTTCTTATTATTTTAAAGCTATACATACGCACACACACACACACATATATATATATATATATATATATATATAGTAACACTAAATTACATAATCAGCGATGCAATAATTAATTTCAACCTTGTGGTATTGTCAAGCATCCAAGCGAGATTACTACATTTTTTATTTTCAAAAATGTAGTAATCTCGATTGGATGCTTGACAATACCACAAGGTAAAAATAAATTACTGCATCGATGATGATGTAATTTCGTGTTACTATCTTTTATTTTATCAGAAAAAAAGTACTTCAGCAAATAACAAATACACTCCATATCATTTTAGTGCATGTAAATGTATATATATATATATATATATATATATATATATATATATATATATATACATATGTATAATATATATGTATATATATATATATATATCTATATATGTATACATATGCATATTTACACATATATATATATATATATGTATATGTATATATATATATATATATGTGTGTGTATATACACATATATATAAACTCTAAAGAAGCTTTCTAGTTATTTTTAAACAAAAAGACAAAAAAAAGGAAAATGCAGTTTAAATTCGCACAGAAACAAACTAAATCCAAAATAGTGCAGACTTAACATTCGTTAGAAAATTCATAAATATATAAAATATATAATAGTAAGTAAATAAAATAAAAATGGGTCTTAAGTATCTAACAGTCAAACAAAAACAGGAGACCTTAACGTAAGCATCTAATATAACACGGGGATCATCAACTGTTTACCATGTAACTGTTTCGGAGATTTAAAAACAGGGCAGTTATATGCATGGCTCTCCAATGGTACAGATCAAACTACCATTTCCCCAATCAAGTATCGAAATAATTAAGCTTAAAATGTTACTTATATATATGTTACTTATATATAAATAAATAATAATAACTAGTGAGACCCTGTGGAAATTCCACAGAGTTTTCTACATCAATCTGTATAATTTACTTTTAATAATATTATCCGGTGGCTAGAAATATGCACATATTTTACTCACAAAAATTTAGCGTGACGGAATGGAAGTATATATATTTATTTATAATACTCGGTTGACAGAGTAAAAGTGGTCTCTTCACTAAATCTTCTTAAATAGGAGTGTCAGATCGTGACACACAAAATAAATAACCCACACTCTATCGTATTTATATATTGATGATGATGGTGGCGGCGGCGGCGGCGGCGGCGGCGGCGGCGGCCTGAAACCGGCCCATTTGGTAAGCGTTTCCGCTAATGGAACGGGATACCTCGGTTGAGTCATAGAAAAGACTAAAACAAACATTGCTAAAACCTTCAGTATTATAAGGTCAGGATCAAGGGCAGTAAAGCAGTCCTGGGAAAAGAGTGGCGCCCTCCCCTACATCTCCGGTTAGCCGCTAATGTAAAGAGATCCTCTACTGTAATCGGACAATTTAGCCTTTTATAAAGTCTGAAATTAGCGACCACCTCACCTAAAATAAGCGAACGCCATTTTTGATTGACGAATTTGACAATATAACTAAATAAATATTTGAAATAAAAAAAAATTAATTTCTCAGATGTTACCCCCCCCCCTCCCACTGACCCTAACCCTAACGACGGGGTCAGAGTTAGCGCGGGTCCCAATCTAATAAAGCCCCATCTATTTGTTAGTAAGTTACGCTTGTTTTATTATGAGCACCTCCCGGATAAGAGTGACATATTTTAAAAAAAATAATAATTTGCATTTAAATAACGCGTGTACGATGGACACTCAACTTTCTCTTTCTTTCGTACGCGCTCTCTGTGTTTCACTTAAAAAAAAGAAATTCCACAGCTTTTTCTACATCCATCTGTATAATTTACTGTTAAAAATATTATCCGGTGGCTAGAAATATGCACATATCTAACTCACCAAGATTTTGCGTCACGGGATGGAAGTATATATATTTATTATATTACTCGGTTGCCGGGGTAAAAGCTGTCTCTTCAGCAATCACCATCGGTCGCGACTCTCCTCCCCCGTTGTCAGCGGCAAAAGAAATACTAAATCTTATTAAATGGGAGTGTCAGATCGTGACACACAAAATAAGAAACTTAACTTCTCAGATGTTAACTATACACTATCATTGTCATTGTCTTATTTTTTACGTCTCTATTTGGTAGTTTGTTACATTGGGACCTGGGCTAACTTTGACCCTGCCCCTAACATTAACCCTAACCCCCAATGACCCTGAACTTTATAGCTAACCCTAACCCCTCACTGACCCTAACACTAACGACGGGGTCAAAGTTAGCGCGGGTCCCAATGTAACAAAGTACCTTCTATTTGTTAGTAAGTTTACTTTTTGCGATTTATTTATTTGTTTTTATTGCGTTTTCACTATTTCTCTATTTTCTCCCCCTCCCTCTCTTACGAACACACACTTTCTCTTTCTTTCGACCGCGCTCTCGGTGTTTCACTGAGAAAAAAAAAAGCAAACATTGCTTATTGTCCGTTCAAAACATTTTAAAAATAAATACTGGTCCCTTACCATCCAACAATTATAAATAAATGTTTTAACACTGTTTTAACACTTTAAGTGGTGCAAATAAAAAATAAATACTTAGTTCAAACTATCATTGAAAAAAAAAACATTGCTTAACGTCTGTTCAAAAAACAACAACAACAACAAAAAATAATAGACATGCACTAAAAACGCCAAAATAAAAAACAAAAAATATTTTTAAGTTTTAAGCAACACAAAAAAGTACTTTTTGACCAGGTGATTAAAAAAAATGTATTATTTCTTCCCCTTCCCCTCGAAATGTAGAAAAATAATCTTAGAGGTTGGTTGGGATCGAACCGTTGCGCTAAAGGAAAATAGTTGAAATATTATGTAGAAATTAGGCTAATTGAATGTTTTTCAAAATCTAAGTACAGGACGCATGCGCAGAGCTTTTGCCGGAAGCGTGACACACGTACGTACAACTTAGCGTATTAATATATAGATAATAATAATAATCAAAATAATAATAATAATATACTACTCTTAAGTCTACCGTGCGATATGGTAATTTGCATATAAAATAAAATTCTTTATAATAATAATAATAATAATAATAATAATAATAATAATAATAATAATAATAATAATAATAATAAAATGCTATCTAAACACTACACGCAAGAACCATTCTGCGATATGGAAGCTAGAAATAAAATTATATAGGAATAAAAGTTGCATTAAAAAAAAACAAAAAAACTATAGTACCTTAGGTACCAGAAAGGCAAATAGATAAGAGGAAAGAAAACCTAGCCATACAGATCTAAATACCCAATATATAGTCTAAAGAAGCTTTGAGTTATTTTTAAACAAAAAGACAAAAAAAAGGAAAATGCAGTTTAAATTCGCACAGAAACTAACTAAATCCAAAATAGTGCAGACTTAACATTCGTTGGAAAATTCATAAATATATAAAATATATAATAGTAAGTAAATTAAATAAAAATGGGTCTTAAGTATCTAACAGTCAAACAAAAACAGGAGACCTTAACGTAAGCATCTAATATTAACACGGGGATCATCAACTGTTTACCATGTAACTGTTTCGGAGATTTAAAAACAGGGCAGTTATATGCATGGCTCTCCATAAGAATATATATATATATATATATATATATATATGTATATATATATATATATATATATATATATATATATATATATATTTGTATATATATATATGTATATATACATGTATATATATAAATATATAAATATATATGTATATATACATATATATATATATATATAAATAAATATAAAATCTTTCTTTCTCTTTCTTTCTCTCTCTATATATATATATATATATATATATATATTTATATATATATATATATATATATATACATGTGTGAATGTGTGCTTTTTTGGTTTTATGTGTGTTTACATAGTATTTCCGGTATATACAATCATACACAAATTATGTTGGTTCTTTGTTCCTCGCCGTTTTCGCACGACCCACGAGTGTATATTAATCGACTGAGTCTTTAACAGTGTAAACACATCACTTTCGTGTGATCTCAGCGCAGAAATTTATGTATTTGGCGAGTTGTCCACGACAAAATGGTGCGTGTTCTACGAATTATACAGACGCAGCTGGTAACTGTAAGCATGGTTTCTTGATCACGCATTTCTATTCAAAACCGAATACTTCCCGCCCAGATCGTAAAGATCAGTAAACCTCACCACTCGCCTTACTCTTGGCAGCATTGCCCGAGTTTTATTAGACGGATACTTATAGTTCACTCGAGAACGCTGATCACCTTGTGATAACCGTTGATATAACCTTGGAACCGTCATCTAAATAATGCCGCGCCATTACTCAAAACAACGAGATATGAACAACAGGCTGATTTGGTATCCATACGTAATCTCATAAGAAATGCATTTTTGAGTAAAACATTTACGCTAACTGCTGAGCAATGCGGAATCAGGTGACAGAATTGGTCAAATAAGGCATAGAAGGATTTGTCGCGACAGTTACATTTGATAGTAAACCCCACTCTCCCAAATAGTTCACTTCGCCCAGTGCAGCTTGTTTTACACATAGCAAGCAATCATTCCGCCCTCCCAACCGCCGTATGTTAGCTGAAAAAAGACAAATATTTATATTATCAATAAATCATTTTGAAGTTTAACAAGCGCAGATAAGTGTAAGGATACTGAGCTTACTAGAACACAGATTGAGTGGAGGAAATTGAGACTCACGATTTCTGAAATCTCTATAATTGTGTAGTACAGTATCGGCAATCAACATTTCCTCTAGAATCCAGTCACTATATTATCGCTCGCATAGCATTGCATTAGGTGTAACAAGTGATTGGCTTAGCTATTCCCCTGGAACTTTTTCTTGGATTCCACCTGATAATCTTGTACTAACAGCTATGTTCTGGATGCTATGAAAACATATTAACAGATCCAAGGCATGTGCACGGATCTTAGCCCTACAATAGTAAAAAAAGCTATTCAGAGCTGGCAACTACCCTCTAAAAACTCTATCC
Source organism: Sepiola atlantica (assembly GCA_963556195.1). NCBI lineage: Eukaryota > Metazoa > Mollusca > Cephalopoda > Sepiida > Sepiolidae > Sepiola > Sepiola atlantica. The sequence continues at coordinate 163,973,717 of OY744523.1, forward strand.
CAAATGCGTTGCTGAATATTGCTTCAGTAATAGTTTGAAAATTGCCTCCGTCATACCAGCTGTCAAGAACTGTAGGAGAAAGCTAAACTGCTAAATTATTTAACTATACATCTCCTCCTGCACTTCACGAACATCTTGTAATTATTACCGAATCTGACGAACAGTGCGGATTTAGGCAATCCAGTTCTACTGCTGATATCCTAAAGGCCATCTCTGAATGGTATAATGCATCTACAATACACATACAAATCTCACGTCAATCTAGAAGTTGTAGCGTTTGATATATACATGGCCTTTGACACCGTCAGGTAGAGAAGTCCTGTGTGAAAAAATAGTATGGTATTACAAGACAAATATTTTATATAGTAAGATCCTACTTCGCTGAATGAACCATCTTTGTCGTTCTTGATAGCCATACATCAAAACAGCACTACGTTAACGCATGTGATTAACAGTAGTGAATAATTAGCACTGATTATTTCTGATATTCGAAAATACATCCGTGATGCAATCGCAATGTGTCTCCATACAATATTCTCGACATGTGGGCAAACCTAACTCTTTGCATTTAAATTCACACGAATTGAATTAAATATGAAGAAGATGTTGCCCAGTCTACTGCACATTAAATGGGTCGTTATGCTGATTGAAACACTTGTCACACCTGTCAGTATCTCATATGTTTATAACACCACGATTCGTCTATGCACAGGGTATTGCTGTCACACTTGGGTGATTACACAGACGACAAATTAAATCACCGATCTGTTTTCCCGACTGTTTAAATGTAATGTTAACAAATATCTCGCTGCAGTAGGCCCCACTCAATATGACCCCTATACATAGTCTCTCTACTTCACAGTAGTCCCTCACGTTTCCGATGCAATATGCGTTGTATGTGGGGGGGGGAACAAACGTAAACAAAACTGTGTTTACATTTGTATATATCGGAGTAACTTCTAAACGAACAAACCTACCATTATGCATCGGATAAACTATTTTCTATGCGTCAGGAAGCGTAATGTGGGATATATTTAAATTGTAAGTGTATCTTAACGGGGTAACAAGGGTTGAAGCGTAGCGTCAAAAATCAAATACTTCAAATTAATGCATAATTTTAACAACATGTATCAGCTAACAATTATCAAATATTTACAAAATTCAGTTTGTTTTAAATATAATGAAGCGTTTTAATATGAGAACGATATCTACTTTAATAATTGCAACATCACAGATTTGCATTGAATTTGATTTCATATAAACCTAATTAAGCAAGATTCTCTGAACATGAATATCTCCTAGAAAGCGTTACATTTTATATATTTCTAGAATAAAAACCATATAATATATTTTAATATAAATTACAATACTGACTCTAAACATAAAGCTGTGTTGCATTTATATCTTAAAAAGGACACATAATCAGTGCAAAATTGTTATATTGTAAAAATAAATCTACGGGTTATTCTTCTACTTATATTATGTAATAATATAATGTACACTGTTTAGATATTGTCACAACTTAATTCTACAGTTTTAAATAAGAGAGTTGAGCTTAGTAGTATTTTGTAAATGTAGTTATAACATTAAATTAAACTAATACATGTATGTTTCATTTCCCAGAATCAATCATTTGTGTTGAAGTGTGTTCTATCCTTCCCTCAGTATGGACTACATGAACAGGCATTCACACACAGTTTAGCTATTGACTCTAAGACTGAAAGCAGTCCATATATACATATATATATATATATATATATATATATATATATATATATATATATATATATATATAGTAATCCACAGGGTAGAAATCCAAGGGAATCAAACCGGGCTTACAAAAGAGTAATCAATAAATATATAGAGCTGTATTTGGAATGTTTTTATTCGAACATGTACAAGGTCTGCTACACTGGCATGTCGATGTTATCGATCTACAGCTATCGAGAGCTGAGGTCTCATCAGGCAGAAAGTGTTTTTTCTTAATCCGACCCGAATTCTTGGACTTCATCGACCGGGTCGGATCAAGAAAAAAACTTTCTGCCTGATGAGACCTCAGCTCTCGATAGCTGTAGATCGATAACATCGACATGCCAGTGTAGCAGACCTTGTACATGTTCGATTAAAAACATTCACTATATATATATATATATATATATATATATATATATATATATGTGTGTTAAGAGTTTGAATGCAAACCACGATAAACGACATTTTTAAAATTACGAAGCGATCACTACAAAATGTTTTGTATCTCAATACTTTAAATGAGATTTTACCTAATATGATACCGGCATAATTTCTTTCGACTTTAAATTACAATAATATTTTAGGCGAAATCTAAAGTAAATATATTCGTCTTTGTATTATTCAACGTTTAAATGGTATTTATCTCGTTTTGCATTCGAACTCTTCATATATTATATATATATATATATATATATATATATACATATTCTTATTAATTTAACGTGTGTGTAACAATCTCTGGAGAATAAATTGAGATGGCAACATAAATAATTATTTCGAGTGTACGAAACAAAAGCATTTTTTTCAAAAAGACTCATAAATAAGTGCATGCTGAGCAAAATCAAGAACGTGTTAATTAACAAGTGGAAATTGGTGTTCAGATTCCATCGAAGGATACCGTAAATCCCCTGTGTTTTGTGTTTAGCTTTAGCCAGGATGCAATGATTTATACTCAGGGAAGCTTACTCATTCAGCAAAAGATACACTAAGCAGTGCACATTGAATGTTGAGAATAAATCAATCATTGGCCAAGTGCGTACGTATTCTATATGCTTTTAAGCTGATAAGATTTGATTTTAAGCTGCATTTAAACAGTAGCCTTGCCACCTGATCTTCTGTGCATTGTGCACTTAGTCTAGAGAAATAGCAGAACACTTCTGACTTAACTGCGTGTTTTGTCTTCTTGATGCATTTTTCCGCGTTTGCATATGTAATTGACTCGTGTTATTCTTGTTTCAGAGAGAGCGAAACTTATCGTTCGGCACTTTCGTCAATGCTGCGCTCCGTCGCGCATGTTTTTCGCCAAAGTATGCATTGCCTTGTATAGACTAATTCGAACCTGTTTAGAAGTATCTTGAGGAATTTCCTTGTTAGGCCACAGTCATAACACCTGCGACGATCCTTTCTGTTAGCTAAATTTTCTCCCATACTAGTTTCCAATTTTCCAGCTAACATTTCTCGGATTAAAATTTAATTGTATAGTTGTTGTTTTTTTAAACTCTAAAATAGATTTTATGGCTCATTATATTTTTTATTTTGCCACCACAGAAATGCAGCCACGCTTAATGATCTGATGGTCACTGATTTTAAATGTAACGGATAGCATAAAAATTGCCCTCTCTAAATTGTGTTGGCCTGATCAGATCCCTGTTATAGTAATACATAAATGGTCTGCTGACGTGGGCCCTGCGCTCGAAATATACTATTAAAAAAGACCTGTCGAGTTTAACTTCCCAGATACCTAGAAAAGTTCCTCTGTGAAACAAGTGTTACAGTATCTGGTGAACGGATAAACTCACGTATATCTTTTAATCATAAATTAATCTAGCGATAACCTACCACCTCGTAAATTCTACACATAAGTTTGACAAACTCTACGGATTTATGCAAACTTCTGCGAATATCCTAACGGTCATTTATGCTAGCATATACCATACACTGAAAAAAGCCGTTGACACCGGTGCTTTACTGATAAATATATACAAAGAGTTGTACAATGTCTGGCATTACACACTTCTCATTTAAATGTATTTATTCAGTATTACATGAAAAATATTTAATATAATCAGATCTTTCTCAGACAAAAAAAAGTCTGGGTCGTCGTCGTTGGCCGTATATCTAAATAGCATGACATTAATGCAGGTAGGCCTAACAAATCGGTCCTTGAACTTTTTTTATTCCCGACTTTCATAAATGACCTCTATAAATCAATTGCGTCCGAGATCGATATATTTGCTGATGAAACCACGAACTA
>OY744523.1:163982722-163987722 GCA_963556195.1 Sepiola atlantica
TCAACATTTATCCAATTTCATAGTGACGGAAAGGAAACTATTAATATATGTGGATGTAATAAAGAGTTAACATTTAATACATGAATGTTCCCGTGTTTTATGAAGGAACCTCTAATGATGCGTGTATGTAAGTTTGGCCGATACGTTGTGAGTATTAAACCCATCAATACATATACTTATATTCATATATATATATATAAATATATATATATATATATGTATATATATATATATATATATATACATATATATATATATACACCCACATAAACGATACTACAAACGAATTGATATATTGGATATCAAAAATAATCTCATTGATTAAATATTCGTGTTATTTAATTGTTCTTCATTGCGTTAATTTTAATTAACATATTTTTTTTCCATTCGGGAATAGATTTTCTATTGATAACAATAGCTTGGAATTTCGGATTAAAACAGTATATCTTATCCATACACGTAAACTCACACCGAGGTTTAGTATTCTTGGGAGCATCACTTTTCACTAGCAATGGCTTGATCCGTGTATCCTGTATGTTAGCCAGATTTAGGCTGCGTTTGTTAACCACTAGTTACAATAGTACTTTGTATCACGCATAAAACGAATTTTGTCACTCATGTCACAAAAGAAAATATGTTGGAATACGAACACTTTATATGAAGTGAAGCCATTCCTATATTTCTTTCGATTAAATCAAAAACTATGAGACAAATTGTATCGGACAGTCCGAAAAAAATATTGCAAAAAGTAAAATATGAATATGAGACAAATATACGTTCTCCCGTCGATGCAGGTATCTGGGAACACCAAGAAACCAAAGACAAGTGTCTCATTTTGTAATTCAGACAATTTTAGTTTAGGGCCAAACTCTCTCTCTATTGATCGAGCTGTCAGTTCAGATTTTATGCGCGCAACGATGAGTCGAGTAAGGCGTGCATGCAAAAGAATCAGCACACCTTTTAAGCGATGTTTTATTTTGCATTCATATTCAAACGAAGTGATTTTATTTCTTTATTTTATAGATGTCGTTTTTTTTATATTCTGTTCGGCGATGACTATCAATTTGGAACTAAAAGCGATGTGTTGAGATGAAATAATCTGCGTCACATGTACTCAAATCATATATATGTATATTTACACAACCCCCCCTATATATATACATACATATATATATATATATATATATATATATATATATATATATATATATAAGCATATATATACATATATATATATATATATAAGCATATATATACATATATATATATATATATATATGCATATATATATACATATATATATATATGCATATATATACATATATATGTATATATATGCATATATATATGCATATATATATATAAATTTATATATATGCATATATATATGCATATATATATATATGCATATATATATATATGCATATAAATATATATGCATGTATATATATATATACATATATATATATGAATGTATATGTATATATACATATATATATATGCATGTATATACATATGCATATATATATATGCATATATATATATATGCATATATATATATATATGCATAAGTATATATATATATATGCATATATATATGTATATATATATATATATGCATATATATATGTATATATATATATGCATATATATATCTATATATAGATATCTATATATATATATGCATATATATATATCTATATATATATATCTATATATATATATGCATATATATATCTATATATATATATATATATATATATATGCATATATATATCTATATATATATATATATATATATATATATATATATATATATATATATATATATATGCATATATATATCTATATATATATATATATATATATGCATATATATATATATATATATATGCATATATATATCTATATATATATATATATATGCATATATATATCTATATATATATATATATATGCATATATATATCTATATATATATATATATATATATGCATATATATATCTATATATATATATATATGCATATATATATCTATATATATATATATATATATATATATGCATATATATATCTATATATATATATATATATATATGCATATATATATCTATATATATATATATATATATATGCATATATATATCTATATATATATATATATATATATATATATATATATATATATATACACTAACTCAAACAACGCGACTCTCGGGCGGCAATTACTGACGCTGTAGTCTTGTTTAAAGAGACACAAGAAGTAATTTTCATTTGGAATGTTGGTAATTTAGAGGATCTTTTTTAAATGATGATTATCCTAGTGTTATTTGATATATTCCAATATGAGGGAAATATACCGTGTATTAACATTGTCAAATTTTGTTTTTAGGAAAAAAGAACAAACAGATCACTATATGATATAGCATTTAAGATATTCAACGTCGCTAAAGTTGACTTTGTTTCAACATTAAAATTAAAATTAATTCCCCATCAACACTGGGTATATAATGAAACTGATAAACATAAGCGTTGAACGTCCACTTTTATGTTACTGAGCAATGCGAAATGGGTTCTTTGTACTTTTCACTTTTTTTATAAAAGAAAGAATAAATACGTAAAGATTATTAAATGATTTCATAATTTAGAAATATCAAATGAGGTATATTTATTTTCTATTATAAATCATCATCATAATCATCATCATCATCATCATCAATATGTTAGCTCTTTAACCTTTTGGCTAAGAGCAAAATCTAATATCTGTACTGAATCTTCACTTAGTTTTTTATGTTCTCTGTCAGTAAAAAAAGACACCCTTCTAGACCCAGGCAATTCAAATTGTTGTTATAATTCAGAGTGCCCATTTTGGGGTAGCTGGATCACCCCACGTATATAAGTGCATTGTGCCTAACTATGGCCTCATGGGAGGAACTAATTTGGAATAAGAACAGCAACAACAACAACGACAACAACAACATGAGCAACAAATTTATTAAAAAATTATAAACGCATAGATTAGAAAATACTAATTCAATAGAAACTTAAAAATTCATAAATATGCAAATGAGAGGCTGAGCAAATGATATCATGATGAATGAATTACATAACTGCCTTTCCCCAAGGAGGGGTTAATGCCTGGGAGGATGATATGACATCAGAATAGATAGCACACTAACTCCATACACACAGAAAACTGGTAATCGTTAAAAAATCGTATCGTAAGGAACGAATTTAGACTGTACGACCTTCTCTTCCGTAGAGGAGGTAATGCATCGGTGAGATGTATCATCAGGGATACAAATATACTACAGGGAATTAATTAAGCATAGACCGTTGTAATGTCAATATAGTTCGAATAGGTGGAAAAACAAACTTTGCATTACTTTATTTTGATGATATTAAAAATAATAGCAAGGTTCATTGTCCACGTGAAACCCCTAAATGAAAATTACCTGGAAAAATATAGTCACCATCTTTATAAACACAAATGAATATGCTGGGTTAGGAAGAACGATAACTGTATAATTATCTAGTAAAAATACATGTTTATTATAAACTTGAGTTATCCTTCTTCCTAAGCAAGTATTATCGTGAACGAACATATACTACACTGACCGCCCCCCCCCCGACAGACGATACTATCATGATGAACGAACACGACTTCCCATCACCCAAAATGTAGGAAGTCATTCTTGCGTGAACGGTCTTATAACAACATAATCGATACTACACTACCCCCTTCTCATAAAAAATATTCTGACTAAATCAAATCTTGGGGATTTTAAATTCAAGAATTCCCCCCTACATCCCCTTTAAAACAGAGGAGATAATTCCTGGGAGGACAGTCCTATGACAACAGAACCGATACTACACTACACCGCCCATCAAAAGTGTTCCAATTAAATCATTGTTTTATTTATTTAAAAATGCCTAGTCACAGAATAACAATTTTTGTATGGTTCAATGGCATTTTGGCTAAGATCAAACTATAGTATCTGTTCGACATCACAGAGATATTTGACACTTTACCATAGCCGGAAGTAAATTATCTACTTTAGAAAATGTAATTCTAAATAATTTTGTAAGCGCTATCATTTTGTAAATAAAATCTCTTTAGCTTATTCTATTAATAATTACAATAATAGTACTATCGATAAAACGATTGCGTATATAGAAGACAATTTGAAAATACAATGTAGAAAAGTATATTACATGATATTAATTATTAATTAGCTAAAAAAATTCATAAATATGCAAATAAGCTTTATCAGGATTTGTTTGAGGCAGTAAGAGATGCCTATATAGATGGTATTTCAATATATTTTTTCTATAATTAGAATTAAATAAGACTAACGTGTTTGGATATTAATATTGTTAGGATAGATGGAATAAACTTTCGCAAATATTCATATATATATATATATATATATATATACTTGTATGTATTCGTTACTACTGCTCATCAGCCTGTATGGCAATGATGAGATTATCGCCTGTAATACGGCATATTTTGTCGCTTATACATACTTTAGCTGTGCATTATTGCCATTATAGGTTATTATAACAGCTGAATATCTGCAGTTGTACACATTCAAAAAGGCCCCCCCCCACACACATATATATATATATATATATATATATATATATATATATATATATATATATATATATATGAAGAGTTCGAACGCAAAACGCGATAAATTCAATTCGTTAAATTGAGAGCTTAAACAAAAAAACATAGAAATATATAACATCCAGACATCGAATTACAGCTAATTTTACTAGAATCAAATAGAAATTATTTTGGTATAGTTTCAAGTAACATATAGTTTTAGGGTGTCCTCGAGTGTTAAAATGCAAGACTTTTTGTACAGACACATGTTTAAAATGGCGTTCATCGCGTGTTCCATTAGAACCATAAATACACAGACCCCCCCCACACACATATATATATATATATTTCCAAATACCGCTCATTCGGAAGAGGCTTCGTCTC
>OY744523.1:163992722-164050222 GCA_963556195.1 Sepiola atlantica
TCAATACATGTTTCTGTCTGTCCGTTTGACCTCGGATAGTACGTCGGAGTGGTGATATGTTTAATTTGAAAGTCTTCACAAAATTATTTGAACTCTGGTGAAGTAAATGGTGTACCGTAGTCCGATACAACAATGTCCACCACTCCGAATCGGGCAAATAGTTCATGCAACGCGCATATCGTGACATCCGTTGTTGGGTTTTTAGATCTAACAACTTTTGGCTATTTTGAGTAGCTGTCGACTATAATTAAATAGTAGAAGCCTTCCAATGGCCCCGCAAAATCTATGTGAATCCGGGAGCATGATTGCTCTGCCTTTGGCCATGGACAGTACTGAATAGGTGGTGCTTTCCCTGCCCACGCGCAGCCCGCACAGGCCTTCACCATCGTCTCTATGTCCCTGGCCATGTTTTTCCAATACACATGAGATCTCATTAGGCTCTTTATGCGTGTCGCTCCGGATTGCCCACTATGGAACTCCTTCAGGATTTTTTTTTTTAGCGTAGCTGAGATTACTACTCGCTCCCGGTATAATAATGTGTCGCAAAAGACTGAACAAGCTTCTGCCGTTTGCTCATCGTCTGTTTGTAATTTATTTTTAATTTCGATTATAACATTATCTTCTCTTGCCTCTTTTTTATATATCGCCAAGTGTGACTGGCAGCTCTTTTATTGTGTTACACAGTATTTTACTATAGTCATATTCAGACCGAAAAGATGCTATAACTGTATCCTCGAGGGGTTCCGTTTTCTTTGAGATTTGCCGCGATAAACCATCTGCATGGTCTAGTCTTTTTGACGGTAAAAATTCCATCTCAAAGTCATAATTTAACAGAATTATACCCCATCTATGTAGGCGATTTGCTGTGTAGGTTGGCAAGCCTTTTTTGATCAAAGAGGGTGATAAGTTGCTTATGGTCTGTTTGTAGGATAAAGTGACGGCCGTGTAGATACCTGTGAAATTTGGTCATTGCGAACACAATACCCAACGCTTCTTTTTCAATCTGAGAGTAATTTTTCTCTGCCGGAAGTAAAGTTCGTGTGCGATGGGTTTCATCAAGCCATCCGGCATTTTATGCAAAATGCACGCCCCAATGCCGTAGGAGCTGGCGTCACTTGCAACAATAGTTTTTAAAATGAGTAAGAAATAATTCTGAAGTTTACTTCGTTTTTAGGTTGTCAAATGCAGATTGACAATCGGCGGACCATTCTTAAGTAACTCATTTAAGAAGGCTCGCCATTTGTGCATACTGGGAATTAATTTTTCGTAATAGTTTGTGAGACGCAGAAAGCTTTGTAGTTGGGTAACATTGTTCGGTTCGGGATATTCTTGATCGCTATAGATCTTTCTTGGTCGAGACGTCTTCCATTCTTATCAATGCCATGCCCCAAGTATTTGATCTCTTCTAGAAAGAATTCACACTTTGACTCCTTCAGTGTAAAACCAAAATTGCTTATCCTTTTGAATACTTTGTGTACGTGCTCACAGTGCTCCACGACGTTCGTACTTTTCATCAAGATATCGTCAAGGTAGCCGATCGAAAAATCGAGCCCGCTCAACATCGTGTCGATTACCTACTGAAAAATCGACGGGGCCACTTTAATTCCAAAAGGGAGACGATTGAACTTAAGTAGTCCCCTGTGTGTCGAAGTACAGAGCAGCTTTGAACTATCTCCCTCTACAGCTATTTTCAGATAGGCATCACTCAAGTCAATGTTTTAGAACAGTTTTCCATCGTTTAATTTTGTGAAAACCTCTTTCAGAGTCGGCAGAGGATAGTGATAATCTTTCAGCGCATCGTTCACACCGGTTGAGAAATCGGCACACAATCTGATCTCTCCAGAGTTTTTCAAATTCTTTCTTCAATTTTTCTGCTTCAGCAGAATAGTTCTCTATTTGTTGACAATAGGCGCTTATCGGTGAATCCCACAGCTGGAAGTGCTGAATCCAATATGAACCGAACAAATTTCCTGTATCTTTCATTACGAACATGCGTAATTTTAATGTCTTATATTTTAGTGTCACATTTGAAATGACTTCCCCTTAAAAGTTTATTTTCTCTCCGGTTACCGATCAAGCCACTTTATCTGTGCGTAGCATAGTCGGTCTACCGATCTTTTTTCCAGGTATTAATATTAATAATTGATAGGTCAGACCCTGAATAAAGCTGTAGTTTACCATCTTGACGTATGTTTAGGTTGCCACCATTAATTCTGTTTTTTTTATGTAACTTTTTTTTCTAGAGTTACTTCTGCAATGTCAGGTTTTGTGTCCCATTTTATGGCATTTGTCACAATTTTCTTGTTTAAAAAGACACTTCTGGTACAAATGTAGGTCCCCACAACCCCAACAAGGGTGGTTTGGCTATTGTTCATCCGACCTTTGAGGCAAATCCTTCCTGAATTTTTCCTTCGAAGAGTATGATATTTTTGAAAAACGACGAACATATTTAATATTATAATTTGCTACTTCCTTTATTTCTTTAGCTTCCTTTTTCTCGGAAATATGTCGTTGAGAGCTTTCGGCCAGTTGTTGCAATGTTAAATTTGGCTCGGTTTCAAGTTTGCTTATTCCACGTCTTCTTAACTCTGCATCGTTTTGCGAGACGAGCCCTTGAACAAATATTTATACTTTGAAATTGCCCGCTGTCAAGGATGATAACTAAAAGTCGTCACAATGTTTATTGACGATCGAAGAAAACGTTGAGTTATACTGGCTTTCTTTTCGCGTTCGGTTCATACATTTCCACCTTTTGTGGAATAAACTTGTTTTGGGCCAATATAGTTCCATTAACATTTTAATGGTTTCCGTGAAAGATAGTTCGCCCGTTTTCTTCGGCAGAATATAAACCACAAATGTTGTATGTTCTGCCGTACCTAGTCTACGAAGTACTAAACGAACCTTTTTCGTTTCTGACCATGTGCTACAATCAATGTCGAAAAGATCCTGATATCGACGGTACTATGATTCGAAGTGTAGGTCCTCTTCAGGCACATAGATGAAGGTTTCTATAGCTGACCATATTGCATTTTTGTTGAACGCGTCGCTGTCGTCATTCGTCGTATTCATCATTGCTTGTGCCAGCTGTTCAAATTTTCTCTCTGATTGAGTCTGTTTCTCTAATTGTAAATTTTTTTATCTCAATCAATTGTTCGTCTAAAGATTTTCTATCTTCTCGCTTTTGTGCTAAATTCTTTTCCTAAAACTATTTCAACGAACTTATTTGCTGCAACTGATATTCCTTCGGTAGAGACTGAAGTTTTTCATCGTTTGCCTTCTGTAGAGCAAGATGTTTTTCATCGTTTACCTTCTGTTGTTCTGATTAAAATTAAATCATCTCCAATATCTGTTTCGAGAAATCTTCCATGATTAAAGAAATACTTTCTTGAAAAAGAATTAGTCATAAATAGTCCTTCACTATTTTTTTCTTTTCAAATGCTTACTGTTTAATAAAAAAAAAACTCAACCCCTTCTCATCACTGCGTCATTCGGGTCTCAAATTCAACCAGCACTTGCTAATCTTCTTTTTCTTTTCAAAGTTCCCTGAGAAGAAAAAACGATTTTATTAATCCGGCTTATTGGGTAATTCATTTTACAAATTATTTGTATTTTTCTTCGCATCTGGAACTTTTTTTGTTTTTCCAATAAGTCCGTTTGCCTTTCAGTGTAAGCTGAAAATGCAAAATAGCAAGTAATGGCTATATAAAAAAATTGACTAGTTATTCAAGAAAGTTACTTGGTTTTACTTGTCAGATTTTTTTTCCGATTATACGATTTTAGAGTGACAAGTCTATTCGCAAAATACGTTTGACTATATCAGACACGAAAAAAGGTTTTTGTAGTATGGAGTTTGATTTTTCAAACCTTTCAGTTTTATAAGCACATGGTATTCCAATTTCATTAGTTGCACGAGGTAAACTCCCGTATTAAAATTCGAAGAACACAAATAGTAAAATCTGTCTTACTTTCTTTTCTGTCCATTAATTATTTAAACTGGTTATTTCTTGTAAGGCAGACTCGTCCCAAAATTGAATGTATTCGATGTTTGCAATATCTTCCCGAAAATTGTAAAGCACAGGGTTTTTGGGGGTTATATCAAACGGGTAGAATTTTTTTTCGAAGGTTGACCGTGTTGTAGACACTGGTTTATCACTCACAGGTTGCAAGGTCCAAGGTGTTTCCAACGAAGTCCTTGACGAATCACTCGCTGTTGTTGTGGAACCGTTTAGGGGTACAACCAATGAAATAAAAGAACAACAGGTTTATAGATAATAATAATGAATTGTATTGAACCGAGAAATTATACACTAGGTAATGCTAATGCCTAAATGTGCCTCAATATTTATTTGCGTAAACTTGTACACAAAATGTGGCACAAGGCCAAAAAAGGGGTGGGGAAAGGATCGGTCATCTCTAAATTAAAAAACTCAACTTAGCTAGTTTCAATCATGACCATCATTTACCATAATACCGCATTCATACTATACATCCATCGCTACTCACCATGAGAATTCCTACTATGAAATCATACTTAAAACCCATATAAAGAATATGCAACGGGGGGGGGGGACTAAAAATTAAAAATATGATATATACAATGTAAAAGATTAAAGATTAGTAAAATACCCCCCCCGTTATTGAAATGTGGCAGAGATGCCGATTTGCTGGTCGAAATCGAAAACTCGAAAAAAGGTGGTTGATGCAGGCACCAACGTTTTATTCTGACCACACCCTTCGAAAATATCGAAGGGTGACTTGTCTCCGGCAAATCAGGCACTCAGTCACCTAATTTGAGATGGAAGGGGAGTGGGGCAAAAAAAGGGGAGTGGGATGAGGACAAAAATAAAAGGGGGCATGCAATGGAATCAATCATACACTAGATAAATTGTTGAACTAAAACATCAACAGAAAATTAAACAGAAACTAACTTAAAATAAGTCTAAATCTAACTTAAAATTAAAGCATTGTTCGTTTCCTGAACCCAATATTCTCTGCATTAGACACGTCAAAATACCACTCTAATCTAGCGTCAGCGACTCTACACAGTCGTGCTCCAGTCACCCATCTTTCACCAAAATCTGCCGAAGAGAGTTTCACCCTCTCGACCCTAATGCGAGCCTTCAGGTAATATTTGAAAATCGCAATAAGGTCGATAGAAGTGAAGGTCTCAGCTATGTAGACTTTCTTGCACCTAGTCTTCCAAATCATAACTCTCATACTCACTAGTAAGCTCAAAAACGTAAACCGTTTTTGCCTATCGGTTGTCGGAGCCCAGTTGCTGAATACATTAATGGGTTCTGGGTCAAAAGACGATACGTTAAGAATACGAACCGTGTAGCCTGCAACAAGCTTAATCAGCGGCACGACGATGCGGCAAAAAACAAAGACGTGACTTATGGTCTCGTCCTCATCGCCGCATCTGACACAAGTCGGAGAATTACTCAAGCTTGCTGAATACAGCCTCTTACCTACCCAGAGTGCATTCCTAATCGTCAGCAAATCAGTGATGCCTCGTCATTGTCACGGCAACTTGACCCAGGCGCCCAAGGCCAGATTGAGCGGAGCTCCCCCCTCGTCAAAGCAAGCCGCTCAGGCCTATCATTTCGGACAGTCCCCCTAACCATTACCCGATATAGTGCTTTTCGAGACAACAGCAGGGTGTCAGAGAGGCTTTCTGTCACCCTTGAAAGGAACTTCAACGGATGTCTACATTCGCGATAGAAGGAGCGCTCGTTTCGGGGTAACCTGTGTGCCTCCTCCTCATGCAAGTGCACACTTCTCAAAGCCGGAAAGGCTTTCTTGGTGTCTTCCATTCCAAGAACACCGTTTCCTTCAGATTGTGAACTCATTCGGTCTAGATAAAACAACCTGAGAGTGTGGCATCGAATTTCGATGCTAGGCATACCCAGACCGCCCCCAGAAGGATGTGGTAACAAATCTCGGACGGCCCATAGGGGCCTTACCAAGCCACAAACACTTTAACAGAACCCGCTGCATCTCCAGCAGTGTATCCGACGGAGGTGGGAGCACTGAAAGACGATATAGGATGATCGGATAAATGTGAGAAGTACACACCTCCGCTCTCTCCTTTAACGAAAGATTTCTGCGGGACCACAGACCAGCTGCTGCCCTAATCGCTTTCAGGACTTCCGACCAATTTGTCTCAAGCTGGAGATCAGGACCAAACCAGACGCCGAGTAGCTTGCAAGGCTCATTTGTCCAGCCAAAGGGTCCCTGCAAGGAAACACCCTTCCAAGCACCAATGTGCAAGCCAATAGACTTATCGCAGTTGATTTTGGCCCCTGTCACTGTTTCATACATTCTGATTTCTCTGTCGACGACACTAATCTCGGCATTTGTCGTTACAAGCACAGTCAAGTCGTCGGCATAGGCGGAGTACTTCAACATGGTGCAAGAACCTGCCAAAGTAATTCCACGCAGGACCGGATTCACCCTTAGCCTGTTAAGGAAAAGTTCCACAACAAGCACATAAAGTATCGATGAAAGAAGGAACCCCTGATGAAGAGATCTGGACAATCTGAAGGCACCGGCCCTCATGCTATTAACTTCAACCCTAAAACCGGGGTTCGCATACTAGAGACGAATCAAGGAGCGGAATTGCGAGCCAAAACCGGCCGCAGACAAAACAGCCTGTGAGTACCGATGGTCCAGCCTATCGAATGCTTTGGACTGATCTAAATTTATCAGCGCGGCTTCAGTGTCGACTTTATCTATGATCAAGCGTATCGAGTGCAAGTTATCCTGAATGGTCCGGCTCTTCACAGAACAAGTCTGTTCGGGACTAATTAGACAAGGGAAAACAAATTGCAGACGATTGGCTAAGATCTTGGTTAAAATCTTTAACTCCGCATTAAGCATCGTTAAGGGCCGAACATTATCTAACCCATCCTTACAATTTTTGCTTTTGCGTAACAATTTGACCAAACCCATGGTCAAGTACTGGGGAATAGACCCGTTCCTAAACCACGAGTTAAACAAAACTGTCAGCAAGGGTACAAAAATGTGCGACATCTTTAAGTACAGCTCGTAGGGCAAACCATCAATCTCCGGAGACCTGTTAAGGCCGACCCGCCCTAAGGCTCCCCGGTATTCTTCCTCTGTTATGCAACCTTCGTCCCTAGCAGCTTCGGTCGCCTCAAGACGAGAAAAGTCGGCTAAATTGGGGTCGAATTGTGCTAAAGACAAACCGAGTTCTCGAGTAAAAAGATCCTTGAAATGAGAACGAAAAGCCTCCAGAATACATTCGTTTGTGGTCACGAGTCTTCCATCCGGTAATGAGACACGAGCGATATGTCGATCAAATGTATGTCGATACTCCTCTGCATGCAGTTCAGCAGCCATATTTGTCGCCTCGTTAGGCACTCTTTTTAACCTAGCCCTAATCACTAAAGCCTGGTGTTTTTGGATAGCCAAAGTAGCCAGCTTGGCCTTAATTATAGTTACACTAGAGCTATCCCCGACCTCCATCGCCCGATCTAATCTAGACTCTAGTGCCACTTTAGCTACCCAAGTTGATAGATTGAGTCGTCTGCTAAAATCGGCAGTAAATGACCTAATAACCTTCTTAAAATGAATCCACTTCCTATTCCCAATTACAGCCCCCGTCAATTCCCGCTGTAAGGTTGTAATAGATGTTCCTGGTAGCCCTTCACATCGAACAACGAAGTGTTGAGCTTCCAGTACCCAGCTAAACTCGGGCTTAGGTCTATCTTAGGTTACCCGGACCCGAAAGAGTCTATGGTCTGAGTAAACTATATTATGAAAACTTGGACATTCAACTAATCCTACATCGACTCTCCTAATTAAGAACCGATCGATATAACTCGAAAGTTGTACCGAATCGGAGCCGCGCCTATTTGTCCAAGTCCATACCCTGTCACGGAGCCATTCATTCCGGTACTTATCGATGAGATCGAACTTATCGATGAAGTCACGAAATAACATAGGATCCCGATCGGGGTTAGTCCCTCTAGGTCGAATACGATCTAAATCGGGATCCAGGACCGCGTTCCAGTCTCCCGCTAGAATGACCGTCCGTCAAGTAGAATTCAAGAACTGCTACATTCGCCCAAAGAAAGAACCGAGCTCAGAATAGCTATTGGGCGCATACACCCCGATAAGCCGAAATGCCTTCTCATTTATGGTAATATCCAGAACGCAAAGTCTCCCTTCCGGATCCATGAAGCTAAGGTAACACGACGCATCTAAAGACTTGCTTACCAGCCAGTAAAACCCCCCTAGCAAAAAAATTAAAGTAGGCTGAATAAGCGTGAAAACCATTAGTCAGCGCACCCAAATAGTCCCCAGAAATCAAGTGAATTTCCTGAACACAACATATATCCACTCCGAGGCGCTGAAGGTCTGTAGCGACTCGAAATTTACGAGCGTCGGCCCTCAGGACCCGGACATTCCAACTCGCCAGAAAGAGAACCATGAGGGTGCCTTAGAGTTGGGTTCCAGAAACGAACATAGCAGTGGTCAGGATGCCGGCGGCTCTCCAAATAATTGATTGCCCATCTGATCATTAATTTGACCATCATGGGAGATGCCGCCAACATCGAAAGGATAGGTTAGTTTCGCTATCTTATACAGGGCGGTGTGTAACCTTATGGGAACCCTCCCAAACCACTCTTTCCTTAAAACGACTAGACCTTCATCTTTGAAGATGGCCATTTGAATGGTGAAATTGAAAGTTTTGTTCGCCTCTTCCAGCATCTGCCATAGATCCTTCGAATCTGGATTCTTCCTTACAACTGTAAGGACTCTAGGGGCGTTGGGGAAATTAGCAGGGTCTTCAATGGTTATACAACCGACTTCATTGAATTTAAGAAGCTCATTTATATTGGAGAGGTGGTAATGCTTTACTGTTGTTATTTGGGTGCATGTCACTTTGCAGATATCCTCCCCAGTAAGGAATGCGTTTTTTTTCTAGTTTTCCTTTCCACGGAAGGGCTCCTCTGCCTCTTCTGTGTAATAGATGGAGGGGGAGGCATGTCATCCATGGGGAAGGAGGAAGGGGAGCTAGGCCTCATAGAAGAGGCTGGAAAAGGAGAAGGGGAGCGTTTTTTGTGGGTGACGCACGTTGGGTATTTTGGGGGGTATTAAATTGGGAGACAGAGGGAGAAGGTTTAGGAGAAGTGATTTTATAGACGATTTAATCTGACTTAGACGGATAAGCTTGTACTGTTTGTCTAAAATTGGGCCAGTGATTGGGGGGGGGCATTAATTTGGGAGAATTAGAATTTTTAGAAAATATTGGTTTTGTGATCGGCTAGGGACTTGGATTGGAGGTAGAGATTTTATCTGAAGTGGCTTAATTTTTTCATACTTTTTTCTTTTTTCTCCTACTTTCTTATCTAATTTAGATTTAAGCTCTTTCGCTTTAATGTAACTGTCTTTTCCCGGGTCGTTTTTAAGCATGAGTTTTTCTCTCATTTCTTCAAGAGATACCCGACCCGGTTTTTTTCCCCCGGAACAATAATCCATCCCTCGTCTTTTTCTGCAGAAGGTAGAGCAGGGAATTCGTCTTCGGAGTCATCAGATGTAGATGTAATAGGTAAACCAATTGTAGCTAGAGGATCGAGGTGGGGGCCAGCCTTTGATTATCTGTTAATCGGGGGCGTCGTTTTCTGAGTGGATGTTTTCTGTGGGCAATCTAAAGTTAAATGACCTAGTTGCTCACAAAACCAACAAACAGGTCTTCGTCCGGCCAATATAATAGGTAGTGTTTCCTCCCCGACTTGTAAATAGTAGGGTATGCTGCCATAAGCTTTCTTGTCGATAAGTATTTCGAAGTTCCATGTACCTGGAAATTCGTCAAAATTGACGTCTGTGATTTCGCCAAATCTTAGAAAAAAGGCACCAATTTGTTCGCATTTTAGATAAAAAGGCACATTGAAGATAGAAATTGAAGAACGTCTTCTACCCATGTACTCGGTTTGTAAAACATAGTTCTACGTGATAATTTGATTAAGTGAGAGATTAGCACAAATTTCTTCGTTAGGAAACAAAGCATTCCAATTGTTAAATCCCTTATACTTGATTAACCTTTGCGGTTTGAATCCTGCAGTTGATAATAACTTGCATATTAATTCAGGAGAGGCCCTGATGGATTTTTAAATTATTTTTTCGACAATAAACATGGTTACTGTTCTTTTTTTAATTTCTGCAAGTTTTTGTAAATCCACGGTAATTGCTTGTTCAGTAAACATGTGTTCGTATTTTTGTGCTTCTTCCACGAAATCTTTGACATTTATAGATATTTTTGGTGGTTTGCACCATTCCGAATTTTCAGTCGTTATGGACGCCATCTAGTTAATAACTAGAGACACCAAAAAAAAACAAGTTGGCCAAAAAAAAAAAAAAAAAAAAAAAAAAAAAACGTGGAAGAAAAAAAAAAAGTCGTAAAAGGGAAAACAGTTGAACAATAACAGTCAACGTGAAAACAATAAAAACGATAACAATAATCAACAACGGCAGGCAAAAACAGATTTAAGAAAAATACTCACTTGACCCAATAAACTCACTCAACACGTAGAGCCTAAATGTGCCTCCCAATTTTCTACAGGCAAAAGCCGGTATTTATGTAGCCGGTTGCTACCATTTAGTTATTATTAAAGGGTAGGTAGGTTCACCCACAATTAATTGATCTTATCGATATTCGAAATTAAAATAAAAGGGCATATTTGCTAAAATCCTACCCGGTTTTGTTTAACTGTAGCTAATCCTAACCCGATACCAATTATTTTTAACCTAGAAACAAAAATATTAACCAAACAACTCAGTATTTTATAATGGTTTTAACTAATTTATTTCAATACATTTTAAATCAAATCATATTCCTTATAGATTATGTTGATGTTCAACAATAGAATAGAAGGAAATATTTGCTAAAGACTAAACCTGCTTTACTTTACGAACTCAAGTTAACCCGTGGCCAGATTTACTTTACTGATGAACAAAAAATAAAACAAATGAAGACTAATGCTATATTAGTTTTTATTAATTAATTTCAAGTTAAACTAAAACAGCATATTCATAATTCACCTGATTGATATTCGAAAATGAAATAAAATAAAATCGTTGCTAATACTTATTATAACAATTATTGGCCAATTATAAATACATACACTAAAACGTTCATTTGGGAAGTTACTTTCCCATAGAACTTACATTTCTTCACAGTAGGACAGTGTATAATGTAACAGACTAAATAGACGAAGAGGTTTCGGCTTCATTTCTTAGGAATTCCTTTTTTATTCAGTATTTCTAAATAAAAATTGTTCATATGATATTCAGATGTTTTTTCGCAAATAATATGTTTTCAAAAATTCGTTTAATGGTAAAATAAAAAAAAAAAATTCATATGCTCATGGCCGCCCTATTTTAAATCTTAATTTGCAGACAGGTGTTAATTAAAATAAAATTCTGCCTAATATTTAAGACATTAATTTGTTTGAAATAATTTATTTACTGGTAAAATTAAATGTGTTCACTTTGTCATGGCCTCCGTATCAAACAGTGCAATTCATAAAGTTGATTAGTCATAGATAACCCATTCAAGAAATGATCTAATGGCATATTTCGAAACACGACCGACCAGCGTACAAGTAAAATAACATCTCAGCAATGAAACATTCTCCAAACATGGGATAAGTGTTGGGGTGATACCACCACGATTCCCCACAGTACACCTGTTACGCCTTCAGAATATTTACTACTCAACGGAAATTTTCACATGGAACGCCATCGCAAAGTTTTCCCTAAACCAAATGATTTTTGTGGGGAGATTAATCGAAACCGTGAAAAGAGCTTAACTCAAGGAAAGAACAGTGGAAATTCGTAGTGATTTAGCGATGCTATGTTGACGAGAAAAAACTCATCAACTACAATTTTCCAAGCGCTGCTAAACTATAAAACACACGCATTGTTTAATGCAAAGATCATAAATGGCAGATTTACCAACCCGTATGTTTTACGTAATATGCAAACCTCATACCACACGATGAACTCGCCGGTCTGACTTTATTTCGTTACGAGTAAGACTATTTAAGTGACCTATCATCATATACTATTTGCTGTAGTTTTTTTTTGTAATTAAAATTGTAGTTAGACAGAGAATCATTTTAAAAAACATAATATCTTTACCAATAGTATTCTGATCTTTTATTAATATTATTTTCACTACAATGCCATACTCTCTTTCTTGTAGCATGCAGGGTGTGTTTCGGCTTTTTCAAGAGATCTTACCATATCGTATGCTTCCGGCAAATTTAGAGAGGATTTGTCGAGAAGTCGTTGTCGAATTGAAATGAAGGAAACAACGCTGATGAAAGCCTCCACATATTCTTAGTTTTAATTATTTCACCAAACACGGCCTTGAAATTGCATATTTTCGCAAGATTTTCTAACTGTAACACGAAAGGATCGACTGTTTGTGTAGGTTGATGTTTACAGCGGATAAGTTTGTGTCGCTTGTATAGTATATTAGTGGACTAAATGTACGCCTCATCCAGTGTTTGTATTGCATATGTGTAGACGTTTGTTAACTAATGCGTTGAAATAATTCTGCCTATATGCTACTTTTAATGTATATACATCGGTGTTCGTGCTTCCAGATTATTAAGTGCGGATCACCATACGAAAGTTATTTATGAAAGAAAGCTTTTTATGTTTCTATTTTGTCTGCGTTAAAAACTGTAGACACAGTTGCGAATCGTATGGGAAGAAATACTCTGCCAATCCCGTTTAGTAATTAATCCAAGAAAATTGAAAATCAAAAACGTAAGAAATAAGAGGTTGATGCATTGAAGTCTCACAGTTAATACTTAGTATCGTCTGGAAAAAGAAATACTGTTGCTGATACCATTTCCCGTATATATACACTCACTCATTACACGAATATTTAATTTTTCAAAAGAAAGATAACTTATTTACTAACTCGACCAAATAAAAAACATAACTAATTCGTGCTCCTCTTGCCAGTATCTTTACGGGTAACAGGAGAACTCTGATGACAGCAATTATCTCTATCCAGCGATGTAGACATAGATTTGAAGGCATCACTGCCTAAGTACATACTTGTTGCAAACATGTACTTGCAATAATCGACGACCACTGAACTGTTCTCTTTGACTTCCTATGTAAAATTTGTACAAGCAAAACTCACACAATGTCTTATTCAAGTATTTACGATAGTTGACATGACCGATGTAATTCATACAGAGAGAGTACTAAACTTTTTGTCAGAAGAAAACAAACTAACTTACTAACATATACTGCAACTTCGAAAACGAGTATACATCACACGGACTGCAATAGATACATTGCGAAACTGAATTGAACAGTATGGAACGCCATACAAATAACATTGCGATCTCGAAAAATGTGTATATCGTATTAGGAAAATATTCTACATGATTTTAGACATTATATTCTGCACACCTACTTATATTCCTCCATGAGTGAAACCAGGCTTAGTATACACCAGATACCATACCAGTATGACCCTACGGTTACATTTGCTATGTTACTGAAAATAACTCCTCAATACCCTTATGTATGTAAGTTTTCCCATTCAGAGTGATTTGTCTCACAAATAAATTAATGGACATTATACTATACCCAAGAGAGTGATTGTATGCTACCCGTTAGTGAGATTGAACGCCCTACAAGTGAAAAGTAAAGTGCGCAACATTTTGAAACGGTGCCCTGTCGGCGCGGCCGGACATTCGCCGACTGCAACCCCATGCAGAAGGGTAAAAAAAAAACGAAAACGGGGCCACCTGTTTGCCGTGTGTGGGGACCCTTGATGTCTTATGCCGGGATCATGGTGGCGGAGCGGCCCGTTGTTTGGTTGCATAAATGGTCACGTTACTTGGAGCACTCTACTTCGGCCCTTACTTCGGCTAGACGGGAGGTCGGAGAGGCCCGATCCGATCAATCGGCTAGTTACGTCTTGCCCTATCACTTATTTTTTCATCTTTTCCGATCGTTTAAAATAATACATTTGATCAACTGCATAGTTATCAATATCCATTTCAGTTTATAAGTGCCAGAAGGCTGTGGCAAGGGTCAATCAACTTGTGAGATACATGACCGCAACATGGCTGTGTGCCCCGGATGTTTCACTATGAGTGGGTAGAGAAATCGATGGAACATGCGTGCTTGTGATCACGATTGGGTTGAGTATACCATTCCTGTAGCCCTGTCTTGTCAAGGCGATAAGGTTTCCCCGCTTGGCAATTCCCATAGTGGGCTCCGTGGTTGGTTGGGAGCAGAAAATGGGAATAAAAACCAAACAATGTATGGCTCCTAACAGAACAACACAAATAGTCCATGGAGACACTAGTTCAGAACGTGAAGAAGAAAAAAGTGGCCAGAATAAATTCCAGAGATGTATTGTCCTGGAAGCTTTAGAGGAACCGGAACTAACAACATTATCTCTCTTTGTAATTGAAAAAAGCATTTCAGCTCATATGGCACCTAAAAACAAAAAAAAAAGACTGGCCAATGGAAACACCATGATCGAAGTAGAAAAGAAAAGATATGCTGATTGTCTGCTGAGCATGAGATTGTTCCATAACACAAAAATAAAATCCTATCCACACCAGTATCTAAATGATTCAGAAGGAGTGATAAGGAGCCAATAACTCTCCTTATGAACTTTAGATGAAATTAAAGAGGACCTGAAGCCTCAGGGGGAAACTGAGGTTAAACGAATCTCTATAAAAAGATAATAAAACCATACAGACCAACACATACGTGATGACATTCGATATGCCAACACTGCCTAAAAAAATAAAGATCGGGTATACGATTGAAAAGGTCGATCAGTACATCTCTAATCCTCTTCGGTGTTACAGGTGCCAGAAGGATGGATACAATTAAACTAAATGTAACGGCAAACAGACATGTGGGAGATGTTGAGAGAAAGACCCTGACAAATCTATGGATGAATGTAAGGGAACTCACACATGTGCAAACTGTGGTGGTGACCATGCAAACATATGTGAAAAATGGAAGAGAGAAAAGGAACTATTGCCTATCAAATATATGATCGGCATTTCCTTTCAGGAAGCAAGAAAAATGGTTGATATAACTAGAGGAAAAACATATTCTCACTGGTGTCCCCAGTAGTTAATAAAGAGGAAAATAAATACAAAACACTAATAGAACGGTTACTTCAACTTGGACCGGCAAACTTGCTAGCTTTCCAAGATGCAATCAGGAAAGAGTATGAGGAACCAAAAGTCAGAGTTCAAATACAACACGTGGAACCCAGAGAAGAAAACATTTGGAATATACCTCCATACTCAGCCGATTGCCGTTCAAAAGCAACAGGTGGAACCAATTAAGGAAAACATCTGGAATCTACCTTCTCAACTGGGTACCCCCATATCAGATGCACCACCACAGAACAAAACAAAGGAGACAACTGAACCTACTGTGAAAGAGAAAGGGATCTGAAAAGATCTCCCAAAAAAGTCTCCAAGTAAAAATCCTGAACCAGAAAAAAAAAGAAAAATCACCTCGGAAGCCAAATCCAAAAGTCAGAGTCAACTTGACTCAACACCAATTTGAGGCTTTGGCCATTATGGAGACAGTGGATGAAAACACGGAAAAAACGAAACAATTTAAACAAAAAGCCCCCCCCACAATCAAAATCTAAACCATGGGACGAAAAATGATCTAATGGAATATAAGAGGTGTTAAAGCGAATTATCAACAGCTTATTCTTCTTATGAGAATGTGCCCAGCAGGTGTTTGCCTACAGGAAACATTCCGTAGGCAAGATAGTGTATGTAAAATAAAAATAAAAACTATAATATGTATAATAATATAAAAGAAGAAACCGATAGAGCCTCTGGCGGAGCAACTATAGTTCTTAGAAATACAGTTCCGCAGAGTCAGGTGCTGCTTGACACAACACGCAGGCGGTTGCTGTATCAGTAACATTACATAAGACGATCACAATTTGTTCCATTTATCTGCCACCAGGTGAGAACATAGTCGAATCCAGGCTGAATGATTTAATAAACCAACTACCAAAACCAATGATACTTTTTGGTGATTTTAATAGTTACAATGAAATGTAAGGCAGTAAAATCACATATAAACAAATTCTAGATCCTAATGGCTTTGCCCCTACAATAAAAAAAACCAGCACGTATCTACACCCTATAACGGGAACATATTCATCACTGGATTTGACTATGTGTGATCCAACAATGTTCATGGATGTACATAGAAAGTACATGAAGAGACATGTGTTAGCGACCACTTTCCAATTATTTTGGAAAATACAGGTCCTCAACTGGAAGATAGACTACCAAGATGGAATATGCAGAAAGCTGTCTGGAAGAGATTCCAAGAAAAATGTCAAGAAAAACTAACAGCCGATACCAATGTCAATGAAACGGATAACACCATCTACTTTACAGAGACGCTGGTAGATATATGTATCAAGATATGTAGATATGTAGATATGTGTATCAAAGACATCCGCAAATCACAGTAAACAGAAACCTTGGTTTCACAAAGAATGTCAGAAGGCTGTCTGGGCACGCCGTTCTGCCCTGAGTAGGTTCAAGTCTAATCCCACTCGAAAGAATTTAGACTTGTCTAAAATAAAAAGAGTCACAGCTCGGTGGAGGATTAAAGTGTCCAAGAGCAATTCATGGAGGCAGTATATATAAAAAATAGTGCGCCAATTAAACATCTGATCTCAGGTGGTGTAAATATCACAGACAAGAAATACATTTCTAACTCCTTGGCAACCAACTTTGCAGAAATGTTTGGCTCCAAGGGTCAGACTGAAAAATTAAAAAGAATTTTCAAAAAACTGAAGGAAAGAAAATTCTCAATTTCAGTTCCTAAAATATTGAAAATTATAATCGACCCTTCACGGCATCGGAGCTCAGTATATCACTCGCTTAAATCCACAATACAGCGGTCGGTCCAGACAATATATGCCATGAATTTATCAAAAACTTACCACAGGTGTCCACCAGATACCTTACAGACAATCATAACGAGGTGTAGATGAGCGAGAAAATCCCAAATCTCTGGAGACAAGCCACTATGATTCCCATACCCAAGAGCGGAAACAATTCTGATAGGCCTTCAGGCCATCGACCAATTGCCTTAACCAGTTGTCACTGTAAGGTAATGGAAAGAATGATAAATGACAGATTGGCATAGTACCCTGAATTAAACAATCTTATATCAGATCTACAATCCAGTTTCAGGAAGAGAAGAAGTACCACTGATCATTTGATCCGATTGGAAACTTTTATCAGAGAAGCTTTCATAAAAAAAACACCTGATTGTTATCTTCTTTAATATAGAGAAGGCGTACGATACCACCTGAAAGTAAGGTATATTGAAATAGCTTCGTGATCTTGGATTAAGAGGCAGAATGGCTCTCTTTATACAACATTTCTTGGCAAACCGAAATTTCCAAGTGAAAGTCAGAACTACACTCTCCGACGTAAACGAGCAGGAGAATAGGGTACCCCAAGGAAGTATCCTATCAGTGACACTCTTTAATGTCAAGATAAATAATATCGTGTAAAACCGTGACACTGCAGTTGAAGGCTCACTGTACCTGGACGATTTCTGATGTGCTGCCGAGCAAAACATATTCATCTGGTAGAACGTAAGTTGCAACTCACTCTAAATAAAATCAGCAAATGGACTGAACAGAACGGTTTAAGACTCTCTGAATCAAAGACGAGGTGTGTCCATTTTTGCAACTTGCACAAAATGCATAAGGATTCATTCCTTAAACTATCTGGCAAAGAGATACAAATGGCAGACGAGTATCAGTTCCTTGGAGGTATTTTTTACAAAAGGCTGTCGTTTATTCCTCACATAACGTATCTCCGGCAAAAATGCATCAAGGCAATTAAGCTATTGAGAGTGATAGCTCACACTGCCTCTGGAGCAGACACAAACTCCTTAATTAATCTGTACCGAACAATTGTAAGGTCGAAACTTAATTATGGGAGTTTCATTTACGCTACAGCAAGACCATCATAACTGAAACAATTAGACACTATACGTCGCCAGGGACTAAGACTTGCATTGGGGGCATTTCGCACGTCTCCAGTATAACGTCTATATATTGAAGCTAATGAAGGTCCTTTACATCTAAGGAGAGAATAATTGGCACTACAGTATGTGACCAAATTATTATCATGCCTAGCAAATCCTGCTTACGACTGCACATTTTCTCCTCAATATAAGACTCTGTTTGAGAGAAAAATCAATGCCATCAGACCTTTCAGTTACCGCATCGAGGAGTTAAGAAATAAACTGGAATTGGACTCAAGTCTCATCCACGAATCAATAATTTCTAAAATTCCACCATGGGAATTAGAACAACCTACTTACAATTTTCGATTTAGCAACAACTTCAAAGAGCCAACCCAATCCCATTGTATTTCACGATGAATTTTAATGTATAAAACATGATCATTCCGACTACAAATACATCTATACAGATGGATCCAATAAAATAAGACAGACATTCAATACAGAATAACTGAGAGTGCATCAATTTTTAGCGCAGAAGCTGCATCCATATACTTGGCTTTAAAGATAATAGAAGGTAGTAGCACTGATAGATTTATCATCTTCTCTGACTCCCTATCTGTGATGACAGCAATGAAAAATAAGAATTTAGATAACCCGTTGATTGTAAAAATCGTAAATAAGATAACTAATATTTACAAGAAAAACCAATGTAAAATTAAACTATGCTGGATACTGAGCCATGTCGGCATTCATGGCAATGAAAGAGCGGATAAAGCCGCAAACGAATCCGTAAATATGACGCCAACAAATACTAGGATCCCATACACTGATCTTCGACCGTCTATTAACAAGATAAGCAAACAAAAACGGCAAGAATGTTGGGATGATTATCAAAATCACAAATTGTATAAGATTTGGCCAACTATAGATGAGTGGCCCCTGGAATATAGAAAAGTAAGGAGAGAAGAGGTTATAATAACCAGACTTCGAATAGGACACACGCAGATCACTCATAAGCACTTATTGGAAAGAAGAGGAGTCTACAATGTGCATAGCATGTCAACAAGCTTACACAGTAAAACATAGACGGTCAAGATCTACAGCAAACTCGAAACAAGTATTACGACTCCCCAAATTTTAAAAGCTTGTTTGAAAACATAAATGTGACAAAAATGTTAGACTTCATCAAGGAAGTTGGACTGTACCCAAAAAATTATATTGCAAGTTCTTCATTTCTACCTTTCATTGTCTTTCAAGACAACGTGAAACATTTTGAATTGTATTGAGAACTGTATTCGGCATTACATACCCCATAGTTGGTTTCTATGCCGTAAAAAACCAAACCAAACAGTACCACCACTTTTCAAACGATAAAAGAACAACCCATTGAAGAGAGCCAGTTGAGGGCGAAGTGTTGGCCGAGCAACTACGAATATTTTTTTAGATACTGAAATGGCCATATAAATGCAAATGATGGGTCATTAAATATGGCATCATTAATAAACAAAATTTATAAATGAATAGAAAACCAATCGAAAATAATGAAAATAATACACTAAAAGTACAAGGATTTCTTAACCTTTACTCATTATCGAACTTGAAAGGAAAAATGTTGTGAATTATATTCTATATTTTTACCCCCCCCCCCCCACACTGTGGATGCCCTGCTTCGCAAGACTTTCTTTCGTTAGGCCCAAGACTATTGAAGTGCCTCTTTACTGTTTCATGTTTGCTGTCATTTTCTTTTGTAATTACAATTCTAGTGAGACGGAGAATAATATAAAGCCACAATAATTTTACAAACTTTATTCTGGTCTTATCATTCTCTGCCTGACTACCCATTATCATATCCGATAAGATTCAATACACACGCATGGCAAGAAAACATTGTATTATGATTAAACAGCGCACGCTATATAAACATGAGCGTGTGTTAGAGCATCAACAAAAACGATACTGATTAAATGTGAGAACATCAAAGGTTCTACATTCATAAATATCCAAAGGGATCATGAAGGAAAAGAAAGTCGAAATATAATAGGCAGAGCACCTCCCCTGAAAGAAACATGTACCATGAACCATCACCTTACTAAAGTAGCGGTCGTTTAATACACAACTTACAAGATACACAACAGATTAGCAGGCCTCATAACAATTGCATTTCTAATTTGGTGACTGAGGTGTAACAGTATCTTAGTAATTGTTACAATGTAACACTTAACGTGTGAATACCAGTATACTTTTGCTACACTCACTTCTACACAGAGAGCCCACCGAATGCCACTGCATTGTAATGCCCATACATATAAATATAAAATCAACTGCGTTTTATTTATCTAACAACTAAATAACATAACTAACTGCAACTATTACAATGTTATAAAAGTGAGGCCACTTTCTTAACTGTAAGGGTTTGGACATTGCTTACCCTTGACTTCAGATGTGTGCCCTTTTGTGGGATTGACTATTATCTGAAGATTAGCTAACTATTTAAGTAAAAACGTAACGGATCCAATAAAACACAAGGATTTACGTAAATTGGCTGTCTAAACATCTGAACTGATGGAGTATACAATTAATATAACATCGCTAGATCGATGGTCACTGGTACTTTTGATTCTGAACTATAATTTAAGAAAAACATCTTCAGGTGTAATCGTGCGAAAATAACTCTTTCCGCTGCTTTAACAATAATGCATAAAAGTGTATAAATCTAAAAGTCAATTAACCTATTTTTGTATTAGCCAACTTATACTAAAATCAACTTTTTATTGAACATCATGTCATCACTAACACAGAAAATGATTCCTTGCTTTGGATCATATTGAAAACAGCGAATGCTTCTGTGTTGAACATAATGATAACTAATCCTTAAAATATGCAGTATTTTAAAAAAAAATCTGGTTTTCCTTGTTAATACGTTTGCTTTCATGGTATATTTTATTTGATAGCAGATGAATTATAAGTTGCCTTTTACAATGTTGGACTACGATAAATACACTGCTATCTCAAACATAGTTATCTCATCTTAAGTGGAAATACTATTACAAAAAAGTGATGGTCGGTTTTAAGCAACTAATTATTCTGAACAAAAGTATTCTTATCACCATATCTGGTTAACAAACAATATCCTAATGGATACCTAGAACTGGTACACAACTATGCAAAATAGTGTGTTCCGAAAACGGACTACTTTTATAAAAAGAGGAATAAATAATTGTGTAACTACATACTTTATTGTAGTATCTTTTTGCAACACTATTTGCTAATTGTCAAATTTTAAAATTCCGGTGAGAATAATGCTCACAGAACATATGTTTAAATAGAATTTAATCAACACTATATTATTTCACTGCCGCAGTGTGCATACCATTTGGTAATAGAATTGGCAGAGTTAATAATCATTTCTTAATCTTTTTTAATACAAGGGTATGTTTAATTAACATCTCATACATTAATTGATTTGATTAGTCGCATGGAGAATTCATTTCTGTCTGGGTTATTTACCAATATTTGAACTACTTTCCAACAGTTAATTTATTTACGTGCTAGTGCTGTTTAATACAGGGTCTACACAACAATTTACATGCAATGTTATATTATTTCATTCCACGCAAGTATGCATCTTGGTGGTAATGCTACGCCGACTGAGGGCCCTGCGACGAGATGAAGTAGACATATAAAGCTAGTATATATTTGACGTAGAAATGAAATTATTCGGATGAGAGAACGAGGTGCCAGCTAGTCTCGCGGAATCGTGTAAGGCATTCAAAATCAATTACCAGTCGAGATGAGGAGACATTTATTAGCTGGAGGGTATACCTTAGAGAATTCCATATCGCCTTTTTTCTACTGAAATATCAATAACGAGGTATCAGTGGATGCGTGAATGGCGCGTTTTTTAGAGCCACACTTATTTTACGGTTGTTTTGAAGATGCCACGACCAAGAAGACACGAACCACTCTTAACTTAAATTTATGTGAGTTTTTCATCGTTTGTTTATGATGACGGTGGGTTAAGGAGAAATCTCATTTATTGTGAGAAAAAAGGAGTGGGACGCCAGTCCCCATCCTCCTTGATAGAGTATACAGACAGTCTGGGAGAAAGTAAAAGAACGAGAAAAAGGTACAGAAGATACTGCCACTTCAATAAAAAAAGTGTTTTTTATTCACGCACGAGCCAGAGTTTAACTGACGTCCGTGTAAGCGCCGAAGAACCAGACTGGACGAAATCTTAGCCACCGCCTTCACCCGTTAAGCTTGTTACTTAGACAACTACTTGTATAAAGAATTCGCACGCACCTTCGCCCACACAGAGAAGTAGCGTAATAACTTAGCGAAAAACACCCCTTGCTAAATACATTTACGAGCACAGTAGGCATTACTCTGATAATTGACCAATGTTAAACCAATTCTTTTATTTCAATAAATAATTACTCATCTTTACAAGAAAAATCCCAGACCGAAATGTTGAACATTGTTCCTTTCCTTGTGTTATGCTTCAAATGATCCATCACCCCACATAGCAAACCGGTTGCTGTTCGCCCATTAATCATTCGCTCCTATAACCAGTTTCAACGTAGGAGGGTGTTCGAAACTCGACGAGACGACCAGATCGACGAGGTTATCATCGTCATTGTCGCCATTTAAGCCTAATTGGATTTGGATCTCTTTTTTTTATTGCCACGGCGATCTGCACGGCTGGATTTCAATATCCGGCACCGCGACCAAGATATCACAGCTTTGTGGTTGGCCACCGTATACAGTGGGGTTCACACATACATGTGATGCTCGAGCCAACTAGTCATAGCCGATCCCCAATAAAACTGTCTCAAGAAAGCCAGAAACATCCAGAACAGAGTCAACTTCTCAAGCGAGCCGGGGATGATCTGCTCTATCTGAAGACCAGTTGCCAAATGCACAAAATAACAGGTGGGAAATCTACAGTATATATGTATATATATATATATATATATATATATATATATATATATATATGTGTATGTATATATGTATATATGTATATATATGCATATGCTTATGAATATATATATATATATATATATATATATATATATATATATATATATACATTATGTGCATGTTCCCTATTTTATTCCCCATTATAGCTGTCCAATAAAAAGCTACATATGTACATCTGTTCCGCCGGCGACGTTGGTGACTTCCTAGTGTGTATGCTCAGTAAATATACTTTGTAGCATTGCATCTCAAAAGTGACTACATTTATAACTATGAGAACATTATCCAAACACAGTCATCTTTAATACTAAAAATATTCTGATATAGTGCTAATATTATTACATAATCTAGAATGTATCTTTGTCTATAACCTACACTATATGTAGGCTGCCCTCCTAAAGTAGCTTTCTTTATGGACGTATTTCCGAATGATCGAACAAAGGAATAGCGTTTTAACATTCACCACAGAGCTGTCATACCGTATCCATTCTTTTAAGTATGTTTTAATTCTTATTTAATTGTATTTTATATTTGATACAATACATAAATAATATAACAGTAATAAAGATAATTCGCGAATTACGCCGTGTACATTATATATTTATTAACATTTATATGCTCATCTTAATTTCTCAGTATTGGCCTGTTTCTGAATAAACACAGTGAAACAGATCTCAAGATCTCGGAATATAATTATTGAGCATAAGATAACAAGTGTAAAAGGTAAAGGTCGCATAGCCTGGACGCGTACGAGTGACGTTGGCGACATCGCACACTGCCCATGGCTGTAGCGGCGGTGATTTGTTAAGAATCACCGTGTCTAGGGCACAACATATGGAAGGCGGACCCTATTCCTCTCCTTCCGCTGCCTTGAACTTTCCCTGAGTTTAGTCAGGTACCTATTTACTGCTGGGTGGACAGAGGGAATTTTCAGACCCGAAAATTCGCATGCCGTGCGTGGGATCGAACCCGGGTCGTCCAGCCCAAAGGGCTATAACCACTCGTCCACAGGCCCTCCCTTAATATTGAGCATATAAGGACATACAACGCGAATGGTTGCCCGTTCAGATTATATTCACTTCAATAATCGTATGTTGTTTTCTTTATATATTTTACAATATATTTTACAATTCTAATCAATGCGTTATTCTGTTTAGTTCAAACATTCTATTTTGTTATATTTTTCTTTGTAACTGATTTTTTACATCTTTCATCCTTCTCAACAATCTCATTTCGTTTGTTTAATTAAACACCATATGTTTTACATATTATTTCATTCGTTTCACTCGTTTCACTCGTTTCACTAGTTTTGTTTCTATTTCCCAAGCATTCTATTTCACATCTTATGTTTGAAAATATAATTCAACGACCAAAAAACGACTATGTCAATAACTGCACAAAATGGTATTATCATATTACAAACCAGTCTACTTCTTATTAATTATATTTATCAATCCATAAAGCCTACTGCATATCAGTAAGTATTTTCAATTCGTTCATGGTAAGATATTGTTCTATTTTCACTGTCATTATGGACTATATCAATTGCTAGGTTGTTCTTTCTTTTACTTTTTTAATGTTTTCTACTTTGTTTATAATTTCTGAAACGGTTCCGTTCTTTTTAATTTTGTTTAAAAAGTAAATAGTCTATTTTAAGAAAAGCCACATCATATGCACAAAGGCTTCTAGACGATTCTACGACACTTACAAAAAATACTCATTATCTTTCTTTTTCTATTCAAATATGTTAGTTTAAGTCAAAGCCGACTGTCTTCTAATTCGACTAAATTGTTCTAAAATTCACGAAAGATGAACCTTAAAGTGTTGCAATTTGAATCGTCATAAACACTTTGAACATAACACCCAATATGAGAATCGTAGCCCCCCAAAATAATAAAAAAACAGGAAAACATATCGTTTAATTTTTACGGACACATTTACTTAAACGTTTTTTTTTACGCAGGAAACACAATTCGTTGACCCAGACCTAACCGTCAGTCATGTTCGGTAATAACACCTTCCCAATGATTCTGGTTGTACTCCACAAACTATTTTATATTAATATATGTAGGTGTGTAGACAAATATAAACAACAATCTATTCAATAGTTGAAGGACTGTCCCGTTAATTATTTGAGTTGATAAGGCTGACGTCCGTACACGGGTCAGCGATTTTTGTACAATAGAAACAACCATGAATGTTGTAGTTTAATAGTGAATATATTTTAGTGACGTTCAAATTTCTATTTACGTCTCATCTGCATATCCAGAGTGTTCTTATCGTTATATATATATATATATATATATATATATATATATATATATATATATATATATATATATATATATATATATATAACCCCGTTTATCTTCGTTCATTCTTTATATTATGCTAACAATAATGTAACCAATTATGAATTTTTCCGAAATATGTCGCCATTCTTAAAAACTTGACCATCTCCGTGTATTCCCGAATATTCGCGCGCTTTTGATTTGTCTTATTTCTTTCTATATAACGTCTTGCAAAATGTGAAACGATGCCGACCCAATTCTGCGAAGAGCCGGAACACTAACGGAATAATAGAGAAACGGACAATCATAAAAGCATGTCCTTTCCGATGAACACTGATATAAAATGATATTCAATATATCGATAAGTAGGTGATAAAAGTACGTCATGCTTTCCAACCAGAAGTATGGAATATATTGTCTATCTAAATAGCCGTAGAAATAGAATATGTTGCAAAGTCTAACGCAAGGAACATCTTTAAAAGCTTAGCCATTGGTCAAGTTGATTTATATTTTTCTATTATTGATATTATTCTATGTTTCTTACAAACGTATACTTCCTCCGGAAAAATGTATTATTGACAGTTGATCATTATTAATTGCTGTCAACCTGTATTCATTTTAACCACGAAACTTACTTACGAAACTAATATCGATTTTGAAGGCGCAATAACCAATATAACACAAAATATTACGTGATCAAATCGATGAAGATAACTCTATAAACAATAAATTTCAAAATATTACGAAAATGTAATATATATAGAAGTATCAATAAACAATAAAAACAAAATACTAGATAGATTAATCGGCTTTTATTTTAATTTCTAATACTTGTGAACATATCAATGAGACCGGTATATTCTATTCTCTTAACGTTCGTTATGTGGTGTTATGAGACAGATCTTACTCAACTGAACTTATTTGTATAAAGCCACGAGAATATAATAAGTAATACAAATAATCTACTTTATTATTCAGCCTTTTAAAGTGCATTTAAGTTTTAGTATATTTGAATTTTAATAACTTACGATGTTTTATATGTCTGTCACATTTTCAGTCTACTGAGGAGTAACACATGCTATAACACACATGCAGCAGTATTAACACTATAAGTCATGTGACTTTCCTTAATGATATTCAAACTGAATGTGTGGTTTGTCTAGTTCAAATAAAGCAGAACTATTTCCATGTGCGTATTTTTATTTGTTCATATTTTACGTATGATACACAATAACTTACAACTATACAAATAGATTTTTATGGACGTCGAATGAGCAGATTACAAACCTGTGAAACATCATTCTGTACGTTAAGAAATTTGAGCAAGAAAATACATTTCGTTTTAATATAATTTATACAGTTATGTTACTACAAAACATAGTTTGTTATGAAAAGTGTTTACCAGAGACAACGTTACTTTAACATTGCAAACACCTGAAAATCTTTCTGACGCAGTTTCCCGGGCTCATCATAAACATTGTTCTTGTGAATTTAAATCAGCACACTACTCTTTTAACTTTACACTATATTTTAAATTGATAACTGATTATACAATTTTCGCAAATTTAAAATAATTAAAGTGAATAAAGAATGGCTATTCTAAAAGCTAGCAAGTATCCATTTAACTATTTTAGCTGCTGCACGTGTCATAATACAATGCTAAATAATCCTTTGCAGAACTTTTTGATTATAGGTTTAGAGAGCTGAGACTTTGTTCTGTATTGTTTTTTGCGGATTACAAAATCGGACTCATCAGACATAACACTTCTATTACATTAACTATTAATCTTTTGTAAGTATCTGATTACTCCAAGCTCTTTGTAAACTATAGTGTGAAATTCCACTTTTCTGACCAGCACAATCCCGACCGAATCTTACCGCCATTACGAAAAATATTACAAGCAAAATCAATATATCTATTTGTATCTTGTCAAATTAATAAATAAGTACAGATACCATTATCGTCATTTTTGTGGCGAATCTGATGCTGAAACTTATAAAGCTATAAACTATTATTTAAGAGAGAGATGCGTTTCAACACTTTCGTAAACATCGTCTGTTTGCCTAATACTTAAAATACTTATTGTCAGATTGATTTGTATAATAGGGTAGTCGTTTGAGTTCATCCTAGATCTAAGGTTTCCGGTGAAATCAGTGTACTTAGTTTCAAGTAATATGGCATTCGTACTACAAGATCAACTGCTGATGTGCTGAGTCTAATTTCGCATAAGATCACGGAATACATCAATCTGGCAATGCAAGCGCGATTTCTAGAGCGACATTTCGTTACATAGTTTAAAACAGATCTTACTACTAAATCCAGTAAGTTAATGTTCCTGTTTCTTAGATATAAGCAACGCTAAAATACTACTACTGATATTAGAATAGTGATGGTCGGATAACTGGTGCTGTAAAGCCATTACTTTGTGTGAGGTAGGTTCGACTATATAAGAAGTTAACACGTTATAGAGAAAACTACTCTCTTATTTCAGTCATACCCAAGAAGAAGAATGCTACGGTAATTATTACTGAGAGTATAAAAAACAAAAAAGATTGTATGTAGTTACATTCAAATAACTTCTGAAATAGCGCTGGCACCATTTCAGCGACATAGATAGGCAGTTGTAATGCATGGGTAACAGCTTGGCTCACATAACTGGATAATGGTTTTAGATTAAAAATGCCAATGATTAATATTACATATGTACACACACGCACATGAATATATATATATATATATATATGTATGCATATATATATATATATATATACATACATATATGTATATACATATATATATATATATATATATATATATATATATATATATATATATATATATATATATACATATATGTATATATATATGTGTATATATATACTGCATACGTATATGAACTTCTCTATATATAAAGGTTGTTATCTCTCTCTCTCTCTCTCTCTCTCTCTCTCTCTCTCTCTATATATATATATATATATATATATATATATATATGTGTGTGTGGGTGTGTGGGTGGGGGGATCTATGTGTGTGTGTGTGCGTGTGTGTTCACAATGTAAACCTTTATACTAACAAGCACATTGTTATGGATTTTCTAATAAATATCATAGGAAACACGGTGGGTAACATGAGCATATTATAACGTTTGTATATTCTAATGTTAAAGGCCTGACTATATATACTATTTTGATATACGTCTTGATATATAAAGTTAGATATGTATATACATATGTTTTATATATATATATATATGCATATATATACACATATATATATATATATATATATATATATATATATATAGAGAGAGAGAGAGAGAGAGAGAGAGAGAGAGAGAGAAAGAGAGGAGGGGGAGAAAGACCGGGGCAGAAATATACCTTTATAACCGAGGTAATCTCCTAAACTATTGAACGGACCATTATGAATTTATAAATATGTATCGTAAACACCCCAGTGGCAAATATAGGCACACTATTCATGTTACATTATTATTTACATATTTCATGGGGCACATATAAACATATTGTGTGTGTATGTGTTGGTATGTGCGTATTTTGTTTAAAAGAATAAACTCCTGCCCTAATGAACTTACGAATATGAATTTGTGAATATATATTCTCGGTAAACTGGTGAATAACACAGGCACATAATGTATTTCATAAACTTGAGCATTTATTAGGTGCACCACTCGGACTAGCACCTCCCCGAATCCGGAACTACTTTATAAATATGTTATATACAAAAAGAGCAATTCATACAGTAATTGCTCTACAGAAAATGTTTTGTGACATTAACTATTGTATTTTCAAAAGGTTGGGTGCACGCATGCGCCTCAGTTATATGCTCGTTATAGGTTAACTTCGAAAATATTGAACTTGTTATGAATTATCGAAATGTATATTAGGTAAAAGAGACAATAAAGAAGGCATATTATGTATGTAATTTTGTAAATCAACAAATCAGCAAAGTGTAATAATTAGATGTCATCGATCCAGTATAATACTACTTTGTGAAAAAAAAACATAGACATTTCAAACTGATGCTATATTTATAGCCTATACCTGTTTTTATAGAGCATACAGAGCTATACGTGGAAGAAAAGTAACGTTTATATTATGAACTAGCGGGGCTACCCGGCGTTGCTCGGGGTCATAAAAACATATAATTGAAGAAAAATTGCGTGTGTAACATCTTTATATTAAAACTTCTATTTCTGTCCCTCTCTCTATAGCCGTCTCTTTATCTTTCTACCTGTCTCTTTCCTGGTCGCTCCATTTCACCGCTACTTTCTAATTTTGCCTTTTGCGAAAGCTGTTTCTTCCCCACCATTTCATCCTATGTTTCCCAGGGCAATAGTATGACTTATTTCTATAAAAAGTACCACCTCTGTCTGCGCCTTCTATATAGGTACTTATCTCCGCCCCGGTGTTCATACTATATACGTATCTATTGCCACCCCGGTGCGCATACTATATACGTACCTATCGCCGCCCCAGTGCGCATAATATATACATACATTTCGCAACACCGGTGCAGATACTATATAAGTACCTATCGCCGTCCTGGGTGCAGATATAATATAAATACCTATCGCCGCCAGGGTGTGAATGCTAAATACGTACCTATCCCCGCCCCGGTGCAAATGCTAAATACGTACTTATCTCCACCCCGGTGCGAATGCTAAATATGTAGCTATTGCCGCCTCAGTGTGCACACTGCATAAGTACCTATCACTGCCCCAATGCAAATACTAAAAATGTACATATCGCTGCCCTGATGCCAATGCTAAATACGTACCTATCGCTGCCCCGGTGCGAATGCTAAATACGTACCTTTCGCAGCCCTGGTGCCCGTTATATATATGTACCTATCGCCGCCCCGCTGCGCGTGCTGTATACGTAGCGATCGCCACCCCGGAGCGCATGCTAAATACATACCTATCACCGGGCCGGTGCACATGCTATATACGTACTTTTTGCCGCCTATGTGCACATGCAATATACGTAACTATCGCCACTCCTGAATGCTAAATACGTACCTATCGCCGCCCCAGTGTGAATACTTAATATGTACCTATCGCCGCCCGGTGCGAATGCTAAATACATACCTATCGCCCACCCGGTGCGAATGCTGAATACGTACCTATCGCCGCCCCGTTGTGCGTGCTATATACGTACCTATCGCCGCCCCGTTGCGCATGCTATATACGTACCTATCCCCGCCCCACTGTGCGTGCTATATACGTACCGATCGCCGCCCCGGAGTGCATTCTAAATACATATCTATCACCGGCCCGGTGCACATGCTGTATACGTACTTATTGCCGTCCATGTGCACATGCTATATACGTATCTATCGACGACACAGTGTGCATACTACATATGTACATATCGCTGCCTCAGTGCGAATACTAAATATGTACATATCGCCGCCCCGGTGCAAATGCTAAATACGTACCTATCTCCACCCCGGTGTGAATGCTAAATACGTACCTATCGGCACCCCTATGCACTACTATATACATACCTATTGCCACTCCAGTGCACATACTATGTATATACCTATCGCCGGCCCGGTGCACATACTATATTCGTACCTATTGCCGCCCTAGTGCGCATACTATATTTTTTTGGCACCACCCAAGAAAACTTTTTTTTTCATCCTCCCACATACTTAGAAATATTTTTAATTTAAAAGAAAAAAACAATTTAATCCCCTCGAAAGAATTTTTTCTTTTTACCCTTCCCCATACATAGAAATATTTTCAGTTAAAGAAAGAAAAAAAAATTTCCGAGGTGCCTCGGTCATATCAAAGAACCATACTGCAGAAGCCTCCGGGTCCTATATTGTAGAAGCACCCCTGGCCGCTATACTGCAGAGGACCCATGGTCCCTATTCTTCATACACCTCCGAGTCCTATATTGTAGAAGCACCCCCGGTACTGGGTCCTATATTGTAGAAACACCCCTGGTCCCTATACTGGAGAAGCACCCCTAGTCCCTATACTGGAGAAGCACCCATTGCCGCTATTCTGCAGAAGCCTCCGGGTCCTAAATTTAGAAGTACCCCTGGTGCTGGGTCCTATACTGTAGAAGCACACCTGGCCCCTATACTGGAGAAGCACATATTTCTAGGGACCGTTATACTTTAGAAGCACCAACATTCCTGGGGAGACCGTCATACTTTAGAAGCATCAACATTTGTGGTGACCGTTATACTGTAGAAGCACCAATATTTCTAGGGATCGTTATACTTTAGAAGCACTAACGTTCCTGGGGAGGGACCATTATACTTCAGAAGCACCAATATTTCTAGGAACCGTTATACTTTAGAAGCACCAACATCCCTGTTGACCGTAATACTTTAGAAGCATCAACATTCCTGGGGACCATTATACTTTAGAAGCAACAATCCTGTGGGACCGTTATACTTTAGAAGCATCAATATTTCTAGGGACCGTTATATTTCAGAAGCACCTACATTACTTTGCAAATCAAGTAGGCCTCCTGAGAACTACTGACATCACTCTTACCGGTTGCCTTCCTATGTTGTTATTGATGCATCCGGACAGAAGTTATGGGATGACCTGATACAACCGGACACAATTTAGGGCAAGACGGGTACATCCGGCAAGGGATTATGGAGCATATTAAGTGAGTCAGCATTTTTATAAAGTTATTACATAAATACATTGGATAATTTCCAAATTACTACTGATTAACGTTGAAAAAATGGGTATGTATCATGGATATGTATCATCTATAATGTATATGTATCATGGATATGTATCATCTATAATGTATATGTATCATGTATATGTATCATGTATATGTATATGTATCATTTATATATATCGTGCATCATGTATATGTATCATGTATATGTATCATGTATACGTATATGTATCATGGATATGTATCATGTATAGGTATATATATCATGTATCGTGGATATGTATATATATCATGTATCGTGGATATGTATATGTATAATGTATCATGGATATGTATCATGGATATGTATCATGGATATGTATCATGTATCATGGATATGTATTATGGATATGTATCATGGATATTTATCATGTATCGTGGATATGTATAATGTATAATGGATATGTATCATGGATATGTATCATGTATCATGGATATGTATCATGGATATGTATCATGTATCATGGATATGTATCATGTATCATGGATATGTATCAAGGATATGTATTATGTATCATGGATATGTATCATGGATATGGATATGTATCATGGATATGTATCATGGATATGTATCATGTATCATAGGTTTGTATCATTGGGTGTGTATATGTATCATGGGTATGTATCATGGATATATATCATGGATGTGTATCATCTATCCTTGATATGTATCATGGATATGTATCATGTTTCATGGATATGTATCATGGATATATATATATGTTTCATGGATATGAATCATGTATATGTATCATGTATCATACATATGTATAATGTATCATGTATCATAGATATGTGTTATGTATCATAGATGTGTATCATGAATCATGGATATGTATCATGGATATGTACATGTATCATGGATATGTATCATGGATATGTATCTTGTATATGTATCATGTATCTTGTATATGTATGATGTATGATGGATATGTATCATGAATATGTATCATGGATATGTATCATGTATATGTATCATGTATCATATATGTATCATGTATCATTAATATGTATCATGTATCATGTATCATAGATATGTATACTTGTATCATGGATATGTATCATGGATATGTATCATGTATAATATATATTTATCATGTATCATGTAACATGGATAGGTATCATGGATATGTATCATGTATCATGGATATATATCATGTATCAAAGACATGTATCATAGATATGTATCATGTATCAAGACATGTATCATGTATCATGGATATGTATCATGGATATGTATGATGGATGCGTATCATGTATCATGGATATGAATCATGTATCATTCATATGTATCATGTATCATGGATATGTATAATGTATCATATACATGTATCATGGATATGTATCATGTATCATTGATATGTATCATGTATATATATCGATATGTATCATGTATCACGGATATGTATCATGGATATGTATCATATGTCATTGATATTTATTATGGATATGTATCATGGTTCATGGATATGTATCATGTATCATGGATATGTATCGTGAATGTGTATAATGGATATATATCATGGATATGTATCATGGATATCTATCATGTATCATGGATATGTATCATGATATGTATCATGGATATGTATCATGTATCATGGATATGTATCATGGATATGTATAATGGATACGTATCATGCATCATGGATATGTGTCATGGATATGTATCATGTATCATGGATATGTATCATGGATATGTATCATAGATATATGCCATGGATATGTATCATAGATATGTATCATGTATCATAGATATGTATCATGTATATGTATTATGTATCATAGATATGTATCATATATCATAGATATTCTTAACCATTTTCAATCCCCTCATGATTTTCTTCATCATTTTCAATCCTCTCATGATGTTCTTCATCATTTTCAATCCCCTCATGATGTTCTTCATCATTTACAATCCCCTCATGGTATTCTTCATCATTTTCAATCCCTTTACGATGTCATTCATAATTTTCAATCCTATCATGATATTCTTCATCATTTTCAATCCTCTCATGATATTCTTCATCATTTTCAATCCTCTCATGATATTCTTCATCATTTTCAATCCCCTCATGGTATTCTTCAGCATTTTCAATCCTCTCATGATGTTCGTAATCATTTTCAATCCTCTCATGATATTGTTCATCATTTTCAATCCTCTCATTGTATTCTTCATCATTTTCAATCCTCTTATGATAGTCTTCATCATTTTCAATCCTCTCATGATATTCTTCATCATTTTCAATCCTCTCATGATATTGTTCATCATTTTCAATCCTCTCATGGTATTCTTCATCATTTTTAATCATCTCATGGTATTCTTCATCATTTTCAATCCTCTCATAGTATTCTTCATCATTTTCAATCCTCTCATGGTATTCCTCATCATTTTCAATCCTCTCATGGTATTCTTCATCATTTTCAATCCTCTCATGATATTCTTCATCATTTTCAATCCCCTCATTTTATTCTTCATCATTTACAATACTCTCATGATATTCTTCATCATTTTCAGTCCCCTCACTCCATTCTTCATCATTTTCAATCCTCTCATTATATACTTAATCATTTTCAATCCTCTCATAATATTCTTCATCATTTTCAATCCTCTCATTATATTCTTCATCAGTTTCAACCCGCTCATGATATTCTTCATCATTTTGTGTCCCATCATTTTCTTCTTCATCATTTTCAATCCTCTCATGATATTCTTCATCATTTTTAATCCTCTCATGGTATTCTTCATCATTTTCAATCCTCTCATAATATTCTTCATAATTTACAATCCTCTTATGGTATTCTTCCTCATTTTCAACCCTCTCATGGTATTCTTCATCATTTTCAATCCCCTCATGATATTCTTCATCATTTTCAATCCTCTGATAATATTCTTCATCATTTTCAATCCTCTCATGATGTTCTTCATCATTTTCAATCACCTCATGGTATTCTTCAGCATTTTAAATCCTCTCATGATATTCTACATCATTTTCAATCCTCTCATGGTATTTTTCGGCATTATAAATCCTCTCATGGTATTCTTCATCATTTTCAATCCTCTCATGATGTTCTTAATCATTTTCAATCCTCTCATGATAGTCTTCATCATTTTCAATCTCCTCATGGTATTCTTCAGCATTTTCAATTCTCTCATAATATTCTACATCATTTTTAATCGTCTCATGGTATTCTTCATCATTTTCAATCCCCTCATGGCATTCTTCATCATTTTCAGTCCTCTCACTCTATTCTTCATCATTTTCAAACCATCTCATGATATTCATCATGATTTTCAATCCTCTCATGGTATTTTTCATCATTTTCAATCCCTTTACGATGTCATTCATAATTTTCAATCCTATCATGATATTCTTCATCATTTTCAATCCTTGCATTGTATTCTTCATCATTTTCAATCCTCTCATGATGTTCTTAATCATTTTCAATCCTCTCATGATGTTCTTAATCATTTTACATCCTCTCATGCTATTCTTCATCATTTTTAATCCTCTCATGGTATTCTTCATCATTTTGTATCCTCTCATAGTGT
The DNA here is from genome assembly GCA_963556195.1 of Sepiola atlantica. Taxonomy (NCBI): domain Eukaryota; kingdom Metazoa; phylum Mollusca; class Cephalopoda; order Sepiida; family Sepiolidae; genus Sepiola; species Sepiola atlantica. The sequence goes on from OY744523.1 coordinate 164,028,321, forward strand.
TCTTAATCATTTTCAATCCTCTCATGATATTCTTCAGCATTTTCCATCCTCTCATGATATTCTTCATCATTTTCAATCCACCCTTTTTATTCTTCAGCATTTTCAATCCTCTTATTGTATTCTTCATCATTTTCAATCCTCTCATGATATTCTTCATCATTTTCAATCCTCTCATGGCATTTTTCATCATTTTCAATTCTATCGTGATATTCTTCATCATTTTCAATCCTTTTATTGTATTCTTCATCATTTTGAATCCTCTCATGATGTTCTTAATTATTTTACATCCTCCCATGATGTTCTTAATCATTTTCAATCCCCTCATTTTATTCTTCAGCATTTTCAATCCTCTCATGGTATTCTTCATCATTTTCAATCCTCTCATGGTATTCTTCATCATTTTCAATCCCCTCATGATATTCTACATCATTTTCAATCCCCACATTTTATTCTTCATCATTTTAATCTTCTGATAATATTCTTTATCATGTTTAATCCTTTCATGATGTTCTTCATCATTTTCAATCCCTTCATCGAATTCTTCAGCATTTTCAATCCTCTCATGGTATTCTTCGGCATTATCAATCTTCTCTTGATGGTCTTCATCATTTTGAATCCTGTCATGATGTTCTTAATCATTTTCAATCCTCCATGATGGTCTTCTATCATTTTCAATCCTCTCATGCTATTCTTCATCATTTTCAATCTCTTCATTATATTCTCAAGCATTTTCAATCCTCTCATCGTATTCTTCATCATTTTCAACCCGCTCATGATATTCTTCCTCATTTTCAATCCCATTATTTTATTCTTCATCATTTTCAATCCTCTCATGATATTCTTCATCATTTTCAATCCTCTCATGGTATTCTTCATCATTTTCAATCCTCTCATTATATTCTTCATCATTTTCAATCCTCTCATGATATTCTTTATCATTTACAATCCTCTCATGGTATTCTTCATCATTTTCAATCTTCTCATGGTAGTCTTCATCATTTTCAATCCTCTCATGATATTCTTCATCATTTTCAATCCTCTCATGGTATTCTTCATCATTTTCAATCCTCTCATGATATTCTACATCATTTACAATACTCTCATGATATTCTTCATCATTTTCAGTCCTCTCACTCTATTCTTCATATTTTTCAATCCTCTCATGATATTCTTCATCATTTTCAATCCTCTCATGATATTCTTCATCATTTTCAATCCCCTCATTTTATTCTTCATCATTTACAATACTCTCATGATATTCTTCATCATTTTCAGTCCCCTCACTCTATTCTTCATCATTTTCAATCCTCTCATGATATTCTTCATCAGTTTCAATCCTCTCATGATATTCTTCGTCATTTACAATACTCTCATGATATTCTTCATCATTTTCAGTCCTCTCACTCTATTCTTTATATTTTTCAATCCTCTCATGATATTCTACATCATTTTCAATCCTCTCATGATATTCTTCATCATTTTCAATCCTCTGATGGTATTCTGCATCATTTTCAATCCTCTCATTATATTCTTCATCATTTTTAATCCTCTCATGGTATTCTTCATAATTTTCAATTCTCTCATGATGTTCTTCATCATTTTCAATCCTCTCATGATGTTCTTCATCATTTTCAATCCCCTCATGGTATTCTTCAGCATTTTCAATCCTCTCATGATATTCTACATCATTTTCAATCTTCTCATGGTATTCTTCATCATTTTCAATCCTCTCATGGTATTCTGCATCATTTTCAATCCTCTGATAATATACTTCATCATTTTCAATCCTCTCATGATGTTCTTCATCATTTTCAATCCCCTCATGGTATTCTTCGGCATTTTCAATCTTCTCATGATATTCTACATCATTTTCAATCCTCTCATGGGATTCTTCGGCATTATCAATCCTCTCATGATGGTCTTCATCATTTTCAATCCTCTCATGATGTTCTTCATCATTTTCAATCCTCTCATGATATTCTTCATCATTTTCAACCCCCTCATGGTATTCTTCATCATTTTCAATCCTCTCATGATGTTCTTCATCATTTTCAACCTGCTCATGATATTCTTCATCATTTTGTATCCCATCATTTTCTTCTTCATCATTTTTAATCCTCTCATGATATTCTTCATCATTTTTAATCCTCTCATGGTATTCTTTATCATTTTCAATCCTCTCATAATATTCTTCATCATTTTTAATCCTCTCATGGTATTCTTCATCATTTTCAACCCTCTCATGGTATTCTTCATCATTTTCAATCCCCTCATGATATTCTTCATCATTTTCAATCCTCTGATAATATTCCTCATCATTTTCAATCCTCTCATGATGTTCTTCATCATTTTCAATCCCCTCATGGTATTCTCTAGCATTTTCAATCCTCTCATGATATTCTACATCATTTTCAATCCTCTCATGGTATTTTTCGGCATTATCAATCCTCTCATGATATTCTTCATCATTTTCAATCCTTTCATGATGTTCTTAATCATTTTCAATCCACTCATGATGGTCTTCATCATTTACAATCCTCTCATGATGTTCTTCATCATTTTCAATCCTCTCATTATATTCTTCATCATTTTCATGGTATTCTTCATTAGATCTATACTAAAATAACTCTCGCTTATTCCCCTCCCTTTTATCAGGGCAATAGTCCGAAGAAAAATGCAAAAAACACAATAATAACGTGACGATAGCATAAAATAATATCCGAACCTATCACTATGACGTCATGTACCTATCTATGTGACGTCATGTGCACAAGATAACATTAAAAATCGTGATCACATTAAACGAAAAAATGGCTATCTCAATATATATAAGGCAAAAATCTGTGATATGTATGTAACGCTAAGGCTTTTAAAATACTAAACAAACACCTCCGAATTACGTATTATTTTAACCGGCATAACCTCGAGAAAATAATATCGAAAAATTAAAAAAAAAGATTTTCAATCCTCTCATGATATTCTACATCATTTTCAATCCTCTCATGATATTCTTCATCATTTTCAATGCTCTGATGGTATTCTGCATCATTTTCAATCCTCTCATTATATTCTTCATCATTTTCAATCCTCTCATGGTATTCTTCATAATTTTCAATTCTCTCATGATGTTCTTCATCATTTTCAATCCTCTCATGATGTTCTTCATCATTTTCAATCCCCTCATGGTATTCTTCAGCATTTTCAATCCTCTCATGATATTCTACATCATTTTCAATCCTCTCATGGTATTCTTCATCATTTTCAATCCTCTTATGGTATTCTGCATCATTTTCAATCCTCTGATAATATACTTCATCATTTTCAATCCTCTCATGATGTTCTTCATCATTTTCAATCCCCTCATGGTATTCTTCGGCATTTTCAATCTTCTCATGATATTCTACATCATTTTCAATCCTCTCATGGGATTCTTCGGCATTATCAATCCTCTCATGATGGTCTTCATCATTTTCAATCCTCTCATGATGTTCTTCATCATTTTCAATCCTCTCATGATATTCTTCATCATTTTCAACCCCCTCATGGTATTCTTCATCATTTTCAATCCTCTCATGATGTTCTTCATCATTTTCAACCTGCTCATGATATTCTTCATTATTTTGTATCCCATCATTTTCTTCTTCATCATTTTTAATCCTCTCATGATATTCTTCATCATTTTTAATCCTCTCATGGTATTCTTTATCATTTTCAATCCTCTCATAATATTCTTCATCATTTTTAATCCTCTCATGGTATTCTTCATCATTTTCAACCCTCTCATGGTATTCTTCATCATTTTCAATCCCCTCATGATATTCTTCATCATTTTCAATCCTCTGATAATATTCCTCATCATTTTCAATCCTCTCATGATGTTCTTCATCATTTTCAATCCCCTCATGGTATTCTCTAGCATTTTCAATCCTCTCATGATATTCTACATCATTTTCAATCCTCTCATGGTATTTTTCGGCATTATCAATCCTCTCATGATATTCTTCATCATTTTCAATCCTCTCATGATGTTCTTAATCATTTTCAATCCACTCATGATGGTCTTCATCATTTACAATCCTCTCATGATGTTCTTCATCATTTTCAATCCTCTCATTATATTCTTCATCATTTTCATGGTATTCTTCATTAGATCTATACTAAAATAACTCTCGCTTATTCCCCTCCCTTTTATCAGGGCAATAGTCCGAAGAAAAATGCAAAAAACACAATAATAACGTGACGATAGCATAAAATAATATCCGAACCTATCACTATGACGTCATGTACCTATCTATGTGACGTCATGTGCACAAGATAACATTAAAAATCGTGATCACATTAAACGAAAAAATGGCTATTTGACCCCTTAAAAATGAATCTTTTTTTTTAATTTTTCGATATTATTTTCTCGAGGTTATGCCGGTTAAAATAATACGTAATTCGGAGGTGTTTGTTTAGTATTTTAAAAGCCTTAGCGTTACATACATATCACAGATTTTTGCCTTATATATATTGAGATTAAACAAAGTCAGTGAGACAGCGGGGAGTGCTCGACCACCAAATAGAAGAGAAAATTGCGCTATTGCTTTAACAGAAGAAATAGCAATTGTGCTCAATAACGTATGTAACAAGATCACATTTTATTACATGAAATATCATACATTGATTCGATCTGCCATCGGTACATGCGGTGTCACGCATTCCTTGGGCACCCGGCACATATGACTCATGCATATCTATTTAATACGTTCTACAGATGCTTTGAACACCGGCTACTTAACACAATTAACATCTTCTTACTATCCATCGATCTATCTAGATTTCTCTCTATCTCGCATCTTCTCGCGTTCTCACTCACTCTCTCTCTTCATATATATATATATATATATATATATATATATATATATATATATATATATATATATATATACATATATATATATATATATAGTAGGTCTGTTTACACATACATATATATATATATATATATATATATATATATATATTCCTACAGAAGACACAGGAACACATGAAAAGCTAGATTGTGTTTTATTTCTCAGAGAGTTGCTGCCGTTTCCTGAATTGTTCGTCTAGACAATTGATTTATAAAGAATTGTCTTATTTTAGAATAAAGAGCATAAAACGTGATGAAAAAACGAATTTTACTTAAAATATCGTTTACGAAAAAAACCTTGTTGTATTTCCTTGTTTTTAGTCCTTGTAAAATCGTAATACAGCTGGTGAAGTCTCACGGAAAATTATTCATCATTGTAAATTCGGCGACAGGGCAATAAAAAATAATAAATTTCAAAAGAAAATCCTAGCACTTCGAAGAAATAGAGATTACCGTTCAAATAAAAGTCAAAATCCCACGTACTTAATGAACACACACGACGTTGACCAAGAAAAACTAAAACTAAAAAACAAATAAAAATAGAAAATATAAAAATCGCATACATCATACACAAACCTGCAAAACCACATATGTCAAACACGCCAAACAATAACACATTACCTCAAATGTAGCAACACTCTTTCAAATCGAAAGACATTTCTTCAAATGGATTTACATATCTGATGAGAGCTGACCACCGCTTGAAACGCGTTATATAAAATTATAAAATACACTTACAAAATAATAAATAAATGTTGAAAAAAACTGTTTGCAAATGTTATAGCATGACTCCTTTATATATACTTTTGTTCTCGATGGAACTACACTAATACTGCACTATCCTCTTATATATATATATATATATATATATATATATATATATATATATATATATATATATATATATATATACGTTATTTTTGGGATGAAGTGTTTGTATGTTGACGCTTCATTAAAAAAGAAACACATTATACATATACAAATGAAGAGAAAGTGCACAAAGAGAGATAATAAACAACAGCCATTTGACAACCCCATTGGAGTGTTTTCTCTTTAAAGTAAATAACTTGTATTATATCTAGGTGTTAAACACTTTCTAGAACTCATCCATATTATTCTTGAATTAATATTAGGTAGTTATGAATTAATAGCCGATTTTAGAAACATACATTTATTCATGAACATTTGTTCACCTTTCCAATACTCTGAAAATGAAGTAGACCTGTCGCAGTTATGACAGCAAGTGTCTGAGACATTACTTGGGCACTTTGGTGTGGGTTTTATCTGAACATGTGCCAGGATTGTACATTGACAGATTGCACCGTTGCCCTCTACCTTCTTAACATTAAAGGCTCTCTCTTTTACGGAATTTCTGGGACATACGTTGTACTCTCTGATCGCTTGGCGACCCATCTCCATGCGCTCAATTGATATTGACAGACGGTTTGGAATCAGTTTGCCCATGCAACATCAGATAGCGGCGAATGCCATGTGTTGGTATGATCATCATGCTTCAAAAATATATATTTAAAAACAATTTTACAAAGTATAGATCAGAACACATTATTTATAAAATATGTTGAGATTTACCAGGAATAAACCACGAATCCTGTGTTAGAATTACTTTTTTTAACCCAGCGCTATAGAATGGGGTTTATTTAAGTAACGACCTTATATTTACATACACCGACTATCTATATATAAAGTGTAGACGTGGTTTCCCCTCTAATATTAATGTGAGTAAGAAAATAGTTACATGCATCGAAGGCTTATAAACACACCACTCAATCTCACTTATTCAGACGAGCGTGTTTGGTGACATTCATGATTATTTTCTCAATCTAACAATAAAGAATACTTTTAGACCACCATCACATACTGTCCGCTAAAAGTATTCAATGGAGATGGTACACTTGTTATTCTAATATTTTCATACTAACGATCTACCTTTTATCACCAGTAGGAAAAAGTAACAGTTATTTTTTTCTATTCACTTACATTAATTTAATAAATAATACAATACATTCCGCACACATCAAATATACGCTCTCGCATATTCCACTTATTTTCAAGAATATCGGAGTACGTTATTTCTAACTATTACGTATAGACTACATCTCATTCTGAAATTTACGGAATACTTAACTTACACACTTTAATACATAACACGTTTAAGTCTTTTTAAAATACTTGCAACGTAAGACACACCGCACTGTTTATTTCGACATGATTCAATTGTTGGCACCAATTCTATGGAAAGTCGTATTATCAGTTTATCTACGAGTCTTCCACTAAGTATCAACACACACAAGTGTATTGTTTAACTGTTGGCTATCAATCTACATGTAATATTCGTGTTTTAAATTTCACGTTGATATATCTTTTTTTTCTCTGGTGGCGTTTTACGTAAGACGTTTTTGTCGTCTTTAGATTTACCTAGTAAACGATCTATTCCCCCCCCTCTTTCTCCAATATCTCTCTGCATTTTCATGTTTACATTTTCGCCGACTAAAATAATCGCAACACGCGCTCGAGGTAATGCACATAAAACAGATGCGTACAATTTTTAAGCTCACATTCGAGTTAAGTAAGCATTCCACGATTTATTTAAGTATATTTTATTACTATGATTATACGTCAGTTACGAATGGCGTTACTTTGTGTAATTCACTGTAGTCAAAAAGCTTCGAAATAAATTTCGAACACAGACGGCGTAACATTTAAAATCATAATGTTGATCTACATTTTCCTATGCATCGAACATTATTTGGTATTCATCTATACTGAACATCAGTGATATTTAGTTCATGACTCGTCTACATAGTGTATTTGACGCTATATTTAAAACAATATATACTTTAACTTTAAGTGCAGTACCTGCGACATTGTCTTTTCTCTTCCCAATAAATTAAATATAACTTTTTAAGACTGTGGTAATTCATGTTGTATTACTTTCCCTCTATAAAACTATTTGTCAATTTTAGAAGAACTCCTTCTAGACTGCGGCAATCTTTTTCCCCAGGAGATAGATTTTACACATATTACACATCTGCATTGTGTAACTCTTCCATCGTGGAGATGCAACACCATAATCAATAGCAACAACATAATCAATAGCAACAACATATTCAATAGCAACAACATGATCAATAGCAACAACATTATCAATAGCAACAACATAATCAATAGCAACCACATAATCAAAAGAAACAACATAGTCACATGCAACAATATAATAAATATCAACAACATAGTCAATAGCAACAACATAGTCAATAGCAACACAATTATCAATAGCAACAACATAATCAATATCAACACCATTATCAATAGCAACAACATAATCAATAGCAACCACATAATCAAAAGAAACAACATAGTCACATGCAACAACATAATAAATATCAACAACATAGTCAATAGCAACAACATAGTCAATAGCAACACAATTATCAATAGCAACAACATAATCAATAGCAATCCCATAATCAATAGCAACACCATAATCAATAGCAACAACATACTCAATAGCAACAATATAATCCATAGGAACAACATAGTCAATAGCAACAATATAATCAATAGCAACAACATAGTCAATAACAACAATATAATCCATAGCAACAACATAATCAATAGCAACAACATTATCAATAGCAACAGCATAATCAATAGCAACCACATAATCAAAAGAAACACCATAGTCACATGCAACAACATAATCAATATCAACAACATAGTCAATAGCAACAGCATAATCAATAGCAACCCCATTATCAATAGCAACAACATAATCAATAGCAACACCATAATCAATAGCAACACCATAATAAATAGCAACAACATAGTCAATAGCAACAACATAATCAATAGCAACAACATAATCAATAGCAAAAACATAATCAATAGCAACAATATAATCAATAGAAACAACATAATCAATAGCAGCAACATAATCAATAGCAACAACATAATCAATAGCAACAACATAGTCAATAGCAACAATATAATCAATAGCAACAATATAATCAATATAAACAACATAATCAATAGCAACAACATTATCAATAGCAACAACATAATCAATAGAAACAACATAATCAATAGCAATAACATAATCCATAGCAACACTATAATCAATAGAAACAACATAATCAATATAAACAACATAATCAATAGCAACAACATAATCAATAGCAAAAACATAATCAATAGCAACAATATAATCAATAGAAACAATATAATCAATATAAACAACATAATCAATAGCAACAACATAATCAATAGAAACAACATCATCAATAGCAATAACATAATCAATAGAAACAACATAATGAATAGCAACAACATAATCAATAGCAATAACATAATCAATAGAAACAACATAATCAATAGCAACAACATAATCAATAGAAACAACATAATGAATAGCAACAACATAATCAATAGCAATAACATAATCAATAGAAACAACATAATCAATAGCAATAACATAATCAATAGAAACAACATAATGAATAGCAATAACATAATCAATAGAAACAACATAATCAATAGCAATAACATAATCAATAGAAACAACATACTCAATAGCAATAACATAATCAATAGAAACAACATAATGAATAGCAACAACATAATCAATAGAAACAACATAATCAATAGCAATAACATAATCAATAGAAACAACATAAGGAATAGCAATAACATAATCAATAGAAACAACATAATCAATAGCAATAACATAATCAATAGAAACAACATAATCAATAGCAATAACATAATCAATAGAAACAACATAATCAATAGCAACAACATAATCAATAGAAACAACATAATGAATAGCAACAACATAATCAATAGCAATAACATAATCAATAGAAACAACATAATCAATAGCAATAACATAATCAATAGAAACAACATAATGAATAGCAATAACATAATCAATAGAAACAACATAATCAATAGCAATAACATAATCAATAGAAACAACATAATCAATAGCAATAACATAATCAATAGAAACAACATAATCAATAGCAATAACATAATCAATAGAAACAACATAATCAATAGCAATAACATAATCAATAGAAACAACATAATCAATAGCAACAACATACTCAACAGCAAGAACATAATCAATGAAAAAATTGAAGATTACTAAACAGTCAATACCTTTTTTAAAAAAAAGTATAATCAATTCAAATTCGGAAATCAATAGACATATATTTAAATCAATTCCAGAGTAAGACGAAAGGTCGATTATCGATGTTTGTAAATGTAATGTCCTACGAAAATGGACACTCCGGATTGAAATAAAAAAATGACTTATTCTAGAATTATTTTTCCTTCACTGATATTGGAAAGCTGTACGCATATTTTCGGATACTATTTACTGTTGTTTGCGGTAGTAACCCACTGTTTTTATTTTTTTCGAATAAATCGCTTCTTACAATCGTAGTGACCCAAAACATAAAACTATTTATTGTTTTTTAGTGAAAACATCTATACATCCCTACTTTAATCACTTAAATTACAAGGTGCTTTCAACTGCTTGTGTACGCATAAATACTATAATAATTATAATTGTAAACATTCAATTGATATATACTACGATCAACGCTGGGGACGGATCTTGCTTCTAGTTCATATAGATGAAGGTATTATGTATTAAAACATTTGGCCCTACGAAAGTATTCCTGTATTTAAACGGCAAGTATCCTGCTTATACACCGGTTTCGTAAAATTGCCGAACTTAAGCAATCTTGAGCGTGCTAGTGCCAAATAGGTTTTAATGTAAGATGACCACAGCTCTATGTTACAATAATTATTTCGGAAATCTGGCGTCATATGAACATACCTATCAGTCAGAGTATTATTTTTGCAATTAAATAATATAATATGTAGTGGAACCACCGGGTAGGCTGGATAAACACAAACGTACGTAGATATTGATTCGTACTTCACGAACGTTACTAATAGATGATACTATTTTCATAACATATTTACGTTATTAATAGTATTGTAGTTTCTGTATTTCGATGTCTATTTTATTTCAACTCTATCTTACCGTTCTCAACTATAGTTACTCAGCATTTATCAGAAATTATTCCATTTTAAAAGTGTCTATTTGTTTTGTCTTCAGGAATGCTGCATAGAATATCTCCATATCTAAAATACAAAGTCATTTTATTTTCACGTAAATGTACTATTTCTACATTGTGTAATATATTAATTACATAATGATGCTTTGTCTGAATACATAACACATAACTGTTTATTTCAATTACACACCCCTTTTTCATCGTTGCATTTCCGTATATTTTCATCAGTTATCCTGTCTTCTATTGCCCTATCTTTATTTCCTTTGTTTCTTATTCCATGAATGTCAACTTTTGAAATTCCATTTTATATACACCTTAATTCGTCTATCCTTATTTGCGTATACATCAATAAAATAACCTCCCTTTATTTATGCTGGCATGTATCTTGCCACTTTATTATTCGATTCGATTTTACTTTTACTTTACATATTTATCCTATTAAGTTCTTCCTCCTACATCATCTCATTCCATGCATTTACAGATGTATACACATAAATAAACTTATACATTTCATTTCCGTCACATCGTATTTTTTATCTTTATTCCCTTCATTTTCTTTACTTCACATTGTCTTGTTCATCACACATTTGTAGTAAAGTACCGGCTTTGGAATTTCTTTTAAGTGCAGCCGCCTCTTAGTTTGTACTAATATCAGATTCACTTTTTAATGGATGATGATACCTGGGAGTGCCGTATGTATATCTAAAAGAGAACATATCGTTTAGAGTGTATTTATTTATAATAGTTTGCTCATAAAACAAATAAATCTACAAACTGAATGATCAACATTGTATCTACGCTTTCCTCATCAAATGACAAAACGACGGTCGCCATAATGTAACACTAAACAACCAATAAAGCAATCAAATTGTACTCAGATTGTCGTCTCTTTACACCTGCACTCCTCTTTTAAACTCAATCATTTTTTAAAACATGTTCATTTATTCTCCCAATGATTTAATTTGCCATGCTTCCGGTGATCTTTTTACCCAGTCTTGTCAACACTATACATTAAATGTCAACCTCTTTCCTATCCTGAAATATAAAATCACAGGCGACTTACGATAAAACAAAACCACCAATCCAACTCAGAACAGAAACAAAGGCCAAAGTCAGTCTAATGGAAATCACTGCGTCCTTGTCAGTCAATCTTAATCAGTATGAGACCGGCACTTCTTATTAGCTATTGTAATGATATTCAGTCAATTCCACTCAGCTTAGAATTGATCTTTATTTTGCTTGACACATCAGAATTCGTCTGCCCATTTCAAGAAGAATAATGGGATATAAAAAGAAACGGAACACAAGTGTAAACGTAGGACTTGTCTTCACTTTTCACTTAGCAAAGGTTACCAAAGCTATTAAGAAGAATGTTGGAAGTCATACGAGAGATGGCTGATATCCTGCTGTTCTGGATAATGCTATGACGCTGAAGTGCAAACTGTTTAGTTGAATTCAAACATGATGTATGCTGGATTTTTATATGGCATTCATTAATCTTCCCCTGAAATATAATTGTTTAGAGCAAGTATGTAGTTGCATAATTAAATATAAAACTATTGAAATCAATATTATTATTATCATTTTCAATATGTTGTTTACCTTCTAACATATAACGTTTATTAATATCGTTTTTAAAACTCAATAGTTATTGTTTTACTTTTTGCATATTTCGTGTTTACTTTACTTTATGCAGATCATCTCATGTATTAAACAAATATGCATTGAGTGGTAAGGCAGTTATTTGGGAATATTACAATTACTCAGCCTCGTATTAGTTTAACGTAATTCAAGGTTAATTCTGAACGTGCAAATAGAATTTTACAATAGTGTAATAAAATATATCATCAATTCACCAAATATGCTGGCTGTTCCTGTGGAGAATGTGATGACCCTGAACCAAGATGGAGCGGTGGAAGTGGCACCGACTTGGTGAGCCAGATATTTTTAACTAAGCAACAACTCGAATGCAGTGTATTTAATTTCGTGGCATTTATTTGTACGATCCTATTTGAGTTAAAGTAAGTCTCTTTCCCGCGAGACTTTCAAATCCCACTTTACAAGCTATTTCGGCGTATATAGTTCAGTATGGATTCCAAGGCTTTCAAACTCTGGTAAATCCTTGATTCAAGCGATGTTATGATTGACATGGAAATCGTTGAATGGATAGAACATGCACAGTTGGTTTGTTAACTTTTCGCCATGGACACACTCGAGCGTGTTCTACCATTTCGGCTGAAAATACTGCTCTTGCCGTGTACATACAACTGAGTGAAGACGAGAGGACACATCTGGAACACACTAAACGGCTCCTTATGGATGCATAGAAGATGGATAGGTTAAACGCCTTCGAACAATGTGTGGTGAGGCGTCTCTGCCGAGAAAAATTCGGTTGATGAATGTCTGGCTTAAATGCATCATCTGACTAGGTTACTTTGAAAACCGCTGCCTGATCGATGGATGGCGTGTGCATTCGTGTCAGTGTTACCACAACATGTGAAACAGCTTCTCAGAAGATAACCACACTTAGTATAGAACAACCTCGGACTTAGGTGAGACCCCTCATGAGGATGACGAAGGTATCCATGTATCCGCTGCCACATGTACAGGGCAGTCGAGCTTGGACGCAGAACTTTTCTACCGCTAAACAATATAGCAGGGCACTCATCTATTACAAGTGCTATGTGCCTAACTATATTGCCAGAACGTTTACACAAGGACAGCCCATAGGAGTCAAACAGTAGAGTGCGAATGTTAGGCAGCGGGAAACTTAGTTTTTGATGCGATGGACTTAGGCACATATTATCAGAGAGTAACGAAAAGGCTCAACCGGTGGAAAAATGCCAGCGCCAGCCTAATTTTCGACCACCAATAAAAACAGCGCAAATGACCTATTGTAAAAGTGTTCATAGACGGAGGATAATACACGGTTTTGGAAGATTTCGGATGCTCAAATAGGCTGGTAAGCAGAGCTATGTGTTGCTGTCGGATGCAGAAAAAGCTGTAACTATTAACCGCTAAGGTAAAGAGTGTTTAGTGTTCGGAAGAACCAACTTCATAGCTGAACAGGTTCAGCCAGTAAACATTGAGACCCTTGTTGTTGACGTGCAGTTGCGAGGATTCAATCTCCCTTCTTGAAATTGATAAGATAAAGGAGCTTCAGAGCGTGCAACTGACTTAATCGTGTGGCGTGCGCTTCGAAAAGCTGGCAAGCGTGCCACTATTTCGATCGATGTACCCGACTCTAGTGCAACGTTCTATCGGAGTACGAAAGCATAGACTTTGTCGTAGCAATTGGCGACTGGTCATTTTACACAGAGCTGACAAATAGTGAAACAGAATATTAACTACCTTATCACGTCTGGGAAGGGTACGAAGAATACGTCTTTCTGTGGCAGCGCAAAGGAGAGCTATTGTCATATGCTGAGAAATAACTTGCCCTTCACAAGTAGCTAATTTCTTTTGATGGCGTTGTGCAAGAGCACAAGAAGAATGTGCGACCATCCCTCGACTATCGGAAATTTAACAGATATGTAGATATTTACACTGCTAACGCCGATGTATAAGAGAGTGGTGGCAACAATGGGCCGATGTGTAGCTGTTATAATTTAGGAATGAATACATACAAATTCACGTGAAAACAGTTATTTTCAGAAGCAGCGTTTTTGGCGTACTAGACGAGAGTTCAGCCTAAATGTGTTACCGCTTGTTATTTAATGTGCTATTGCGGCAATAACACTTTCATATAAGGAAATACAGAATGCCACGTCAACATACGTCGACGACATCTTACTAAATTACTGTTTAGTCTCTGCGGTGCGCGCGCCGTGGCACTATTTAGACTTAAGATTGGTCTGTTAAAACCCGGTACCACTAAGAGACGGGGCAAGGTCTTGGGTCTTCACGTCTGCAAGGATAATGATTCAATGTGATGTAAACGGGGTTGTCGAATTTCCGAAATTCCTCGTGTAATAACCCGTCGACGTATATTTTGCTAACCCGTTAACGTAAATTATCCCTCTGTTCAAGTAGGCGAGGGTTACTACTTCATTAATCAAGCGCCAAGAAAGTACTCTAAGCCAGGCATAGGACGATGAGACAATGGATAATTTTTTTTTCAAATTCTGGCGTAAACAACTGCAAGATAATGCGAATAAGATCTTTTCGGGGGAGGCTGGTTCTTAAATTACAACTAGATGAAGTCCAGGATGATGCAATTCCATGGCTATGAGAGTGTAATTTGAAGTGATTGGAAACATCATAAAAGATGCCTTTTGGTTACATCCGACCAATGATGTGCGAACTTGACGTAGTGATTTAAGTCGTTTATCTGGCCTTTCAATGACCGACACAACTGGTTCATTAATATCCGATTCAGCATAAAAAAGCTAAGGCGTCTGGTGAAATGCTTGCAGATTGGCGCTTTGACACACACCGATCACTGGTGGCGGAATACGCGTTGTGACTCTGAAAAAAATCCTTAATAAACAACTCTGCTGATCTCGTTAAAGTTGCACCAAGATGGTTAGTGTACACAACATACGAGAAACGATTCCGGAGAGTTGCGCCACTGCAATAATACAAATTAAATGAAAGTTTAGTTTTCAACATTTACCAACAGAGTGGCTCCACAGGTGTTAATAGGACACTATATATTGCCAGGACTGTTCACCAAATGGTGTCTTAATGACCTGACAACTCTGCTGCACAGCATGCGATGCTTGCCAATCGATTAGTAAAGCACCGTTTTAATGACAAAGGGGAGTTATGTGCTTCGAGAAAAACTGGAACAAGTGCGTAACTCATCACGATGAATGGCGTATTCAGACGTTTATCGATTGGTGTCTTCCCGTTTTGCAATGTTGTGGTCACTGCGACAGAAAGATTCGAATAGTATCATTCGTCAGTTAAATATATTTTTATGAACGAGTCCCGCTACCCAAATAATGACTGATAATGGCACGGTATCTACTTGCCGGCAATTTAAAGAATTTACGTATAGCTTGAGGTTTCGGTACGCTTACGTTCCGTCGGGGAATGGGATCGTAGAACGCAGTCACAGTAACGTTAAAGTGATTGGGGAAAGGAAAAGTCGCTCTGAGTTATCTCACGCCTAAGGACAACCTCTCACCTTGTACGGGTGCGGCTGAGTATAGCATCGATACAATATCCGGGTAAAAGGCAGCAATGATTTGCCCTCGCCTTAATTTCAAATAACTAAAAAGAGAACGCGTAACCGAGGTAATCAATAGGCATCGGGTGGAGGGTCGACAGTTCACCTGCCATGTGTGAGGTGGGTGCCTTTTTCTAGGATTGCCTCTATTCGACGACAGATATACAGTTGATTGGGTCTGGTTAATCAAATGAGTGCTCCGATGTCAGTATCTTGCCGGCAGATTCTGACATACCTAATGAGAGCTCCTCCTCTGAAGAAGAAATTCAAACAGTAACCAAAATTCCACCACTGCAGTGTAATTTGTGCGATGAAAGACTCATGGGAGATTGTGGCCATCGAGATCATCCGGAAACCGCATTGGACGGTGGAACCGCTTATAATTTTTTCATCACCGTCATAAAATACCATCTGTTTTCCTGGCGTGCAATTTAACATTTGAATAAATGGTTGAATTTTACGTCGGGTAAGGATTCGAATACTGCTCTGAGAATGGCAAATACCGGCTAAATTTGTATTATGTTCATTTTAACATCAGTGACAGTGAATCAGATATGCAGTTATGTAATTTGTGTTGTCTGATTAAACTCAATAATGGAGAAACATACACCGCATTTCTGAACTCTATATTGTGAACAACACAACGGACGGAAATAAAAGAAAAGAAGAAAAAGGTAGAAAACGCCGAGTGAGCCGTGAGCCGTGAGCTGTGAGCCAGATTTTTTTTACTGAGGCGGTGAAAGTTTATTGAATTACGTAACATTGACTTTTAACAGTTTTATTCGAATCAAAATTAAAATTATTCCACGAGAGACTTCTAAATCGCGTCTTTCATCCCTACTCATCATTGGCTGATACATATCAGTTTCGTAATCTCTTATATGTTCCGACAGTTCGCTTAGTTGCAATATATCTTATATTAGAATTGCATATTAGTTGTTCTCTCGCAGAAGTAGATAGGAGTGAATGCGTTCTTAAGAGTAACGGCAGTTTTTTCTGTTATTTTATTTACTATGGATCTCTTGAACGCGTTATATTCTCTTTGAATACTAGCCAGTATTCCTTCCTACACCTCTTACACTCAAACTTATAACTGACAAAGCTATAAACCGATGATGCTGTTATTTCTAATGTTGCTATTTTCTTCAAACCGCTTTGTGACTTGGCTTAACTGTAGGTGCTGTTCGTTTGGCAGTTATTAAAGATTCAGCAATTTCTATGATGACGTTCATTTATTCAACCATACACACACACACACACACATATATATATATATATATATATATATATATATATATGAAATTAAAATAGAATAAGCGGAAGACGTAAAAGGCACAACGTTTCGCTAAATGTTATATGGGCTTTGTCAAGGGCGAACGAAAAGAATGCGAAAAATGACAAAAGACGAGAAAGTCTATAAATCATGAGAAAACCAAAAAATAACGGGAAAGAAAAGAAAAGAATAAAGAGTAGAAAGGGGGGTACAAACGCAGACTAATTCAAAACTCAGGGAATAAAACGATTTCTAGATATATCTTGTTTTCATAAATAATTGCATTTGATAGGTTAGGGGAGATAAAGTGGAAGTCCATTCTCTGTTTAACTTTGTTTGTGGAAAAGGGTTTGAGTGCAGATTCAATTAGTCGACGTGTTGATTTATTATGTATTATCTTGATTAAAGTAGAGTTATCAAAGTCAAAAAAATGCCCACACTCTATAGTGTGAGTATATAAGGCGTTAAGCGCAGAGTTTGTTTTAATCGCTCTTTTATGCTCATAAATGCGCTTGTCCACACTACGCTGCGTCTCGCCTATGTAGATCTTATTACAATCTAGACAAGAGATGGAGCTTTGAAATTAGGTGTAGTGTTAAGTTTAGATGTTTTTATGAAAATTTATGATACTTGCTGAAGTTAATTGTGTTATGTTTATGCCCAGTTTATTAAGATTTGTGTTAATGGAGTTTTTATGAGAGTTAGTAGGTAGAGCTATATGTCTATTTATTAAAGGCCTTGCTGATGAGTTGTCTTGTTTGAGATTTGAGTACATTAGCAGAGCTTTTCTTTTGGAGTTTTGTATAAAATACATTGGGTACTTTAGTGTTATGACGGTGTGCTCACTGTATTTGTATTCTTCATTTAGATTTCCTTTGCTTCTACTTGATCTCCCCTAACCTATCAAAAGTAATAAATCATGAAGACAAGTGTATTCCCTGAGTGTAGAATTAGTCTTCTTTTGGACCCCCTTTATACTCTTTATTCTTTTTGTTCTTTCCCGTTACTAATTTTCTTTTTCTTTTGCTATGTATTTACATTTGACTCTATACATATTTACATATCTTCCCTCTCTACATGAACCCTACCACTATTTATTTCTCGTAATATATAGACTTTCTCGTCTTTTGTCATTTTTTGCATTTATCTCGTTCGCACCCGACAAAACCCATATCACATTTGGGCGATACGTTGAGCTTTTTAAGTCTTCCGCTGATTCCATTTTAATTTTATACCGTCGGATTATTTTATCATTTCATCTATTCATATATATATATATATATATATATATATATATATATATATATATATATATATATATAGATATATATATATATATAGGGGAAAGGAGGGTGAATATAATCACATATAACTTGAACACATGAAATGGGTTTGTAAACGTGTATCATTTTTAAAAGTATGGTATGTTATGAAGGCAAGAACACTGTGGTTGCAATATAGTCATTCTATGTTTTATATATTTTATAGTGTATGTTGGACTTACGCACAATTGTGTTTTCATTATTAGTCTGGAATTCATTTAAAATATGGTATACATTACGGCACAGTTTGAAGACCTCAGTGTTGATGTTCATACAGTTTATGCGAGGTTTAAACTCTAAACAAACAACTTCATATATCCTACAACCCCCCTGTAACTGCAGAAGATGTGAGGGCACATTCCCAGAAGGGAGTTGCATAATTAGATCCGTAGTGTCCGAAGTCAAAAGCCTAGCAGGTGTTTTACTAAAGAGAGGTGAAACGTACATCGAAATAACATAACTCAATTTCAAACAGAGGTTCTACGCTCACGATAATACTTTGAAACACACTCCCTAGAAATTACACTAGAGCATCTATAAGTTTCAAATCGACCTTATCGAATGAAATAAAGGAGTAATACAAGCTCTACTTGAGAAGAAAAAAAACAAGATTATATCAGCGAGTTATAACTGATGTTTTCAAACCATGTTCCCACAGAAAAAAGTTTATTCGAACCAAATGGGCGATAACGAAAACACATAATTCACTTAACACCCTCACCATGCACATGCTACACTATAGGGAACATACTTAAATTTTCAACCTACCTACGGTATTTTCATATGAATTATATTACCCTATTCATCAAAATGTACATGCAATAAAATCCACCTCTCGGTCCCAGTTACATATCATCTCCAAACGTTTCATACCAACCCAAATATAATCTACATTAATATTCGCACAATACTAAATATCACAAATTAATGTGAATGCTACCATAGTCTAATATGTTGAACACAACCGTACTACGTAAATACCTTAAACGTACCCTTTAAAAACACTAAAGCATAAATATGACCAAAATGTAAATCCCATCGATACTCTTTAATACACACATATTCAAGATTAGATCAAAAGTAACACAACTAATTAAAACACAATGAGTCTACATGGCATCATACATAAACCACTTCATACATCTTATAGAGATATCGAGCTCTAAAGTATCTTAGGCTAGAAATGTTCCCCTTCCTTTAGATATCAAGCTCGACCGTTACACTTCAATATATCGTCAATAAACACGCTCCGTCTAGTATACAACTGCAACTTTAGACTCCGATGAGACGTACATAAATGTAACACAGAAATCATTAAATAACACACTCGCATTGCTATTCTTATATTAATACCATTTGGTAAGGCTCAAATTGAGGCTTAATATCTAAAAAAAAACACTCCACCCTATATCCGCAAAATACGAATCAAATGATAGAAATATATTAACAGCCATCATCCCTAATCAGTAAATTATAATAAGTTAGAAAAAAATACATGCCCCAGTAAATATAATAATTCCTCAAAGAAGATAACTTAAGAAAACACAGTGCGCCATAAAAACGGTGATAACATGCTATGTTATATTTTACGAAATGTTTCTTTCAGTGAGAAGCTGGCGATTTCACATTGGTTGTAAGTGTTTTTTCTAAACTGTAAAGGCTTTTCTGCTTAGAAGTAATCATGGTGCATCTCTATAATCTGCAATGTAAAGTTTTTAAATAATTAATTTGTACTTTAGCTTTAAAATTATTATGGTCGAGCACTTTCTTTTTAACATACCACGGAACACTATACACACACCAACGTATATATATATATATATATATATATATATATATATATATATATATATATATATACATTTATATATATATATTAATTATTACTTTGTGTAACGTGCCTATGTATAAAAATAACAAAACAAACGTCCTATTAAGTAAACGCCAGCTAATAATGCTATTTTCTGCATTACTTAGGAAGTGAACATCTATAATATACTCACATGTAACAAACGCCGCCATCATAAATACAATCAATTATATGAAACTACCTTATGTATACATTCAAATACATTTAATCTGTTAAAAACATGTTTTAATTGACTTTCTCAATAAATTCACCAGTTTAAGTTGTCATAACTCCTCACGTGTCTCCAGAAGACTCGTAGAAGTCGAACACGTTAGCAATTCCGGCGAGTTACTATTCACAGTCGAACAGAACATTAGATCATTAGTCTGTAAACATGAACAGATAAAAAACAAAAAAACAACAATCAGGAATTGCCCCTGGAGTCTTATCAAACGTGCATCAATTCAGAAATGCTGTCGAAGTATACAGATATATATATATATATATATATATATATATATATATATATATATATATATACATATATACACACACAATAGACTATTAAATTACATCATTATCCAATTATTTATAAACTTATAAAATACCTATGTATGTTACGTATAATTTCCTCATTATATAGACAATAAGAGTTATAAATCGATATAATCGATTATAGCTAGCAAGCAAGCAGTGACAAAGACCTCCGGATTGTTCGACTGGCGGAACTACGGATCACTTTATCAAGAAGACAATACTTCCTACACATAATTCATAATGGTGTAAAACTTTCAGAAAACATACCATTAGAACAATTACGAATCGCAGTTTAAACTTGTGTTGGACAAACATATAATGAGGGCCACATCCTGCAGTCCTCATTAAACCTACACTCCTAATGAACCATAACATTGACGCTTTTAAATTGGAATTTTAATAATATCGACGGCTCGACGCATATCATCCAAAAATAAGATAACCATGAACGTATGTCACTGTAAATGCATTTCGTCTTATTTTTAACATAAATTAACACATTTAATTTTTTTAATTTTCGAGCATTTCAAATCTGACCACGTGACCCTCCAATATTACATTTTGAATGTCGCTTTGTTTTCATCTTTTCTCCACTTAATTCTCTAAAAATATAATCTGAGGGAAGACAATACTTTATTTTTCCTCTTGATGAGATCTCAGTTTTGCCAGTTGTTCATCGACAATATCGACCCGCCAGTGTCGCGGATTAAGTACATATATGTATAAATAAAAATAATTATATAT
>OY744523.1:164055222-164070222 GCA_963556195.1 Sepiola atlantica
GACGAGGTTTCGTTCAGGTATTTCTTTCTCAACTTCCTTGAATTTTTTAACCTTTTCTGACCTTGCAGTAAATCTCGTACATTTGCCCCTAGATAAATTGGTTGATTACGAAGGGTATGAACCAGCCAGCATACAAGTGACACTCTGTTGTTTGTAAGGACGTGTTGCAATCAGAACCTGAATATGCGACCTAGGCTGTAGTGAGTGAATGTTTCCAATAGCCTAACGTCTTCCACTCTCTTTAGCCGAGACTACCTTCCATAAAAGAGGATCATTCAAATACGTGATCGGTGTTTCCTTACTTGTGTGCTGGGCTTCATCTCAGACCTTGACGAGACTCGGGAATAGTCGGCAGAATGCATGTCGTGGGAGATCAATTCGTGGTTTTATGTCAGCTAAACGTTTCCCCTTAGAGTGTAAATCTTACGGGAGTCAGCAATCACTGATGCACGGCGCATATTTTCTGTTACTTTCCCCAACAGCGTATTTCTATCATACATACCCCGACGTTAGAGGCGCTTTACTAAATACTAGTAATGCTGTATATGTGTTTAAATGCCTAATGGGAATATGTTACCATACAACACATATATTGGTATGACTAGGACTATTATCTTTCGTCGCTTTAAATGTCGCTCCTCCTCCTTCTCCCATAGCTCTATTTGCCAACACTTAGTAGAACAGGACACCTAAAATATGAATTCAGGGACAAATTAGTCAAAACTGCTCTGCCTTACATTGCAACCTGCGTCTACCCATAATTAAAGTCTTACTCATTCGAGCAAAGTAGCCCACCATCACTGAAGCTCAATATTGGGAAAGCGAAAGCATACTAAAATGCTTTCAATATATTTTTTTTTTAAATAATCAAGTTTCTCCATAAAATCATCAGTTTTAGTTTGCATAACTCCTCACGTGCCTGAAGAAGATTAATACGAGTCGAAACTGTTAGTAATTTCGGCGAGTTCCTGTTCATACTCGAACCGAATGTTAGATCATTAGTCCGTTTAAATGAAAAGACGGATCAACACAGAATAAAACAGGACCTGACCATGTAGTATCATTAAAACTGCATCAATGAATAAATGCTGCCTAAGTATACAAATATATATATGTGATCGGAAATATATATATATATATATATATTTATAGTGAGGTATGTTAATATATTAAGCTCCACACAGGCATCTGCGTGTAATATCCATAAAGAATCGCAAGGCTGAAGTCCACTTTAACCTGACGATTGTTTACGGAGAACAAACGCGGACGCCGGTGTGTGGCAAATTTCTTATGAATATATTTTCAATCGCTTACTACGTAGCTCTACTCACCTATTAAGTATTGTTAAAGTAGATACTGCAAATATATGCATAATATCATATATCTCCTCATAATAATTTAACGCGAGTCACTTCCACAGGAGGCGAGTACTCTGCCACCAGAGCAATTACGCCACGTTAACGAAAGTCCAAGAACAAACACAGATTAAAAAAAATCTGCGGCATAGAGACTCAGGGTTCAACTCTAGAGTTCAGATATGTTATTCATATGAGCGAGAAAGAATGCGACATTCGACTTCCGGTCCGCCACTGTCATAGTTTGTGTGGGTTGCGGCGTTGTCATACCGTGAGAATGATTATATATATATATATATATATATATATATATATATATATATATACATAGAGAGAGAGAGAGAGAAGGATAGATAGATAGATAGATAGATAGATAGATAGATAGATAGGTAAATATTTATATATATATATATATATATATATATATATATATATATATATATATATATATGAGAAAGGAAGCATGATGTATTCATGTCTTTATTTGTAAGACTTCTTCAGGATGATAACTTTTAGAAAAATGTGATGCACGTACATAGAAATATTGGTTTGACATAATGGGTTGATGAGAAGAAGTAGTAGCAACTACTGGGAGCGTAGGGCCAAGGTCCGGGCTGAGAGAGGTGGGGGCAGAGAGTGAAATGAATGTGAATGGCTGTGAGTGAAAAAGGAGAGGGTCGGAGCGTTAGTGAATTAGTCTTAGGTTGGTAGAGAGTGGAGGGTGTGTTGAGTTTTTTGTCGTGGTGAGGTGTAGCATGGATTTTGAGGGGATAAGGAAAGAGGAGTGAAGGGGGAAGCTATGTGTATTTGGTGTGTAAGTAGGGGCATATCACACATATTATATATATATATGTATATCATTATATATATATATACACATACATATATAGCATTACACACACACATATATAGCATTACACACACACACACACACACACATATATATATATATATATATATATATATATATATATATATATATATATATACCCTATTATCTAACACGACTAGTGTAAAAATGTTTTCATAAACTATTATAAGACAACCTATCGTTAATTCCCGTCATGTGCAAATATATACATATTTTCTGAGGATCAGGGTGCGCAAAGATGTAGCTACCCATCCGTATGATGTTAATACAAATTATTCTGATGGAAAATTGAAAGTTGCTTGTTGTAAAATCTGTTAAACGTTGGTTAATATAACAACTTACTATTTTTCGGACTATGATTGCAACTATTATGACAACACCTGTGTCTGTGTTTACCAACCTGTCAGCACCGTTCATACTTGAAATGGCGTTTGTCTTGCGTATTAAAGCTGACATCCACGTCCATTACAATTAAATAGATTGTCATAAAAAAGCCCTTATTAATTTCTAATTGGATGAAAGCCAATTAATTTTTCTATATTTCAAATTCGAACATGTCATTTTGCTATTCCGTGTTAAGGTATTGTCTTATTTTAGATAGATGTCTTACGATAATTATCGATATTAGCTTTTATTTTGCTTTTCTTATTTCAGCTATTTGTTGTTAGTTTTTTTTTGGCTAGTTCTCGCATTCTTACATTTTTTAGTTTCATGTCACTTATGACATGTCGTTTTTTTTTAATTCTAAACTGATATTTAATATTATTTTAATTGTCAGATCACTTATTTATTTTGTCTTTATCTTATTTATCTATGCCATTTGCATTTCTCTTTTTTAAAATTTTTTAAAATGTTTTCTTATTTAATAAGGAAACTGATTTCCAACAGTTTCTGTTGTCATTCGTCTTTCTAAAGAGGCAATTTAGTTCTGCACCAAATATTATTATGTAGGCGATTTGCAGCGTCTGCCGAATAGTAAGCTTATACTGTATCGAAATCCTTTGTTGCAGTTGTCAGGGGTGTATGTTGTGTCTGGTTCAGAGATCTATGCTGCAGCACATTGCCGTCTATGCTCTATATTCTGTCTCCACTGATTAGCTCACCCTTCTTTAATCTTCTTGGGCATCACTTCACAGCACATCCTAAGCCGGTCGCAGTCTTCAGCTACATACTCCAAACCTTTTTGGTCGATGTCACCTGCCCTCATCTCTCGCTTGCAGCTATCGTTGTAGCGTTTGACACGTCTTGATTATTGTCTTGAGCCCTTTAATAGCTCACCGTATGAAATGTTATGTGGGGTTAACCCCTGGTCTGTTTGCCTTTCATGACATAGCCACCGGATTTGTCGTTTAGTTGACAGATCGACATTTTGCATTGGGGATGATATCTGCCTGAACAAAGACGTGGTCCTGGTAGGTGAGTCCTAAGATATTCCTCACGTAGAGCAGTTGATAAGTTTTGAGTCTGTTCTTCTATTCGACAACTCATGCTTCACTGACGCAGAGCAGCGTGTTGAGCACAGACGGCCGTTACATTTTGATATTTGTATCGATGGGTAAGCGACCCATGGTTGTACCACCTTTTCTACTACGTGTGTTGAGTTCCGCGTCTCGAGAGAGATTTTCGGAGATTGTAAAGCCGAGGTATGTAATGTTCTCAACAGTTTCGAGGATGTAGTCGGCAATGGTGATTTTAGGACGCTGTTTATATCTTAGTAAACCATGTTATATTGTAGGCTGATAATGATGTTGAACGCACGGTTATAATCATTACTACATTTACGTTTTTTCTATTATATTTTTGGCATATTTTTATTTTATTCAAACTTATTCGAAAATAAATATTTGTTAATTAAATACACACATTTAAATTTATGGTTTTAATTTGATTCTTTTGACAAATAATTATGAATTTGATTGGAAATCTTAACATAAAATAAACACTTCTCTTAACTAAACATCTCGAAAATGTGCAGTGTGTTAGAATAAAGTATCCCTCAGAAAAAGCCATTGTATTTTACCTTGGGGTTTTGCTCATTGGCATAAGTCGTCTCGTAAATTCAATTTATCTGTGAAATACACATTTGAGCACGTGCGTAACACGCTAAGTATTTAATACGTTGTAGTAAAATTGTTATAACTCGATGTATTGAACTGTCACGTAATGTTCCATCTATGAACGTGCTAGCTTTTGTAAAACATTAATTGAAATATAACAATTTATCCAAGTCTAGGCGAACACAAATGATGTGTGACATGACGGAAAAGGAGTGTTCTGTTTTAGACATATGAATGTGCATTGCTGCTTAAATGTAGAATCAATATTAGCTAACCTTTATTCTAGCTTTACCTATAATATAATTATGTACTATACATATCTAAAATTTGCGACGCTGTCCCTAACCAAAACAATATTACAGAGGTGCTATCTGTTTGAATATATTCCAATAATTTGACGCCTATACTAATATCTATAAACGTTAATTAAAATCCAGTAACATTTTTTTTTACTATATTATGGGCACCTGAATATTGCGAATTATTATAAAACCGACAAACTAAAAGGGTTAGTGACGTGTCCGAGATAAACTGTTTGTAATCTAGAGTACCTGGAATTGTTGAACGAATAGTTAAACACTCGTCAACACTTTTATAGGGTGGGGGACGAAGCGCGCAATGTTTTGGTATCATAAAACGGTCCATGACTAGTACTTTCTATCTTACGTAAATATCACTAAGTATATATGTTTTTTTTCGCTATGATAAATGTACATAATATCTTACTACTTGGGGAGTAACATCTCTAAGTAAAATAAGTTATGTGTTTTCTAATTTTCTTTAAGATAAAACTTACGATATACGTAGCGTAAAAGCAATAAAGTGTAAAATATCAGCATACACTCTCAACAGCATCAATACGTAACAGTTGTAATAATTATTAAGATAAGCATTTAGTAATTAATGAGCCAAATAACTTGAATAACATATGTATTGTTAAAATAAAAGCAACAATAAACAAATACACACGACTAACTATAATAATAAGATAAACAAAAGCAATAGTAATGCGACAGTAGAGTAAAGCGTAGATTAACAATAATATTATAATATTATAAACATAAAACATATAGATTAATAATGATATTATAATATTATTAATGTAAAAAAAACATATAGATTAATAATGAGATTATAATATTATAAACATAAAAAAACATATAGAATTAATAATGATATTATAATATTATAAAAATAAAAAAAACATATAGAATTAATAATGATATTATAATATTATAAACATAAAAACATATAGATTAATAATGATATTATAATATTATAAATATAAAAAACATATAGATTAATAATGCGAATATAATATTATAAACATAAACAAACATATACATTAATAATGATATTATAATATTATAAAAATAAAAAAAACATATAGATTAATAATAATATTATAATATTATTCACATAAAAAACATATAGATTAACAATAATATTATAATATTATTCACATAAAAAAACACTTAATATGGAAAATCACAACACATTTACACGGAAGCTCAGAACAAAAAGCCCATTTAATAACAAAACACATTAAAGTGTTTTTGTCGTTACTTGTTCAAGTGTACGTTAGGAGACATGATATTTTCTTATGTAAGATATGTTATTTCAAGTTGTTAATATAAAAAAGTCTCATATTTACGAAAATATAAAATATAACATAGAAAAGGAACTACATTTAAATTCTGTGTCTCTATTGTTATAATAAGTATATTCACATAAATATTTTGTGAGAAAAATGTTAATGTTCGTATTTGATTTTCAGATTACATGGTCATTGTAATTTTATTCTTGTTGAACATAATCGGTAATGTTGATATTTGTATATTTCCCCATATTTCCCTCTTCATGTACATTGTTTAATAGAAGTACACACTAATGTTATACACTCTTCACCAATCTATTTAATTTTGAACACATTCATTAACACTTCCTGAGAAAAACACATTCTAACTAATTACTTATCTGTGAACAAGTCTATACCAATATATTTACTAATATGGCATGCCCTAATAAGAGTTTGAATATAAAGTGCATTCTCACACCTAATGCAAACGTGTCATACAAAAAACCTAATATTTACTTTCAACACCCGACTGTGTGTTACATATGATTCTCATATATGTTTCCTCAGATATTTATGAAATTATTTGTCTTGTATCAAATTGAATTATTAGTGACTGCAATGCAATTACATACATTTGTTGAAGTATCAACAAATTCTAACATATATAATTAAACACTTTAGATTTAATATCAAGTGAGCATCAATTATTAAAACAATGGAGAAGGTTAATATATACATATATATATACTTATATATATATATATATATATATATATATACATATATATATATATATATATATATATATATCTGAGCAATTTATAAGCAGTACACGAGAGAGCATTTATATTTGAAACATTAGTATTAGTTGTCAATAGAATTTAAATAATTGATTGACGATAAACAAAATGATATACTTATTTAATTGTTCGATAAATACGATAATGAATGTGAATATTTAGTTCATTGTCTACCGTCAGTTGGCAAAACGCTTATTATAGCGTTTGACTGTCGTTTTTTAACATATTTCACCCCAAACAAGGCAGGTCGTAACTGTATATGCAAGGGGCTACTGAGAATTAGGGTCTAGGTTTTTTGGTATCACCATAAGTTGAGAGCAGTGTAGCCAGATGTTTGTATTCATTAGTGTTTAACCTCTGCATGCAGGTACTGTCGGGGAAACAGGAAGTAGGCAGGGAGTTCCAGGGGCCAGCATCACGGGGAAAGAAGCTATTGGAGTAGAATGAGCTTCGGCATCTGGGGATCTCCACAGTGAATATATGGGATTTTGCTGATTGTCGAGTTGGTCTAGTGAATTTACATCGAGAAGGCATCAGAGTAGCCAGCTTATCGGAGCACAATCCATTGAGGTATTTGTAAAACAATCAGAAGGATGCAACATTGCGGCAATAGGACAGGGGTAGGATCTTGTTTGATAGTTATTGACCTATTAAGCTTGCGACTCTTTTGGGGATATTGTCGAGGAAGGAGAGACTAGTGGATGTTGCACCAGCCCCGATGTGGCAACAATACTCCATGCATGAGCGGATGGTGACTTTTAGAGATACAGGATAATGTAAGACGTGAGGAGTTTACTAGCACGGTAGATGGTACCAACTATCTTTGCGGCAGCCTTGTAAATGTTTTCAATATATTTGTTCCAATTCATGTTTCCTGTGAAGGTTAGCCTGTGGAGTTTGAATGTTGAACTCTCAGGTAGGGTATTATTTGCCATGACAATTGGTGTTTGGGGAGGTTTTTTGTACATATACAAGAAAAAGAGCTTTGTCTTTGCGGCATTAAAAGTTACCAACCATTTATGCCCCTAATCCACTGCAGCCTGGGGGTCATTTTCTAAAGATTCAGCCATTGCCTCGGGTATGATTACCTCTGTTTTGCCAACATGACGAGAGTAAAGCGCGGTGTCATCAGCAAATATATCAATCTCAGACTCAATGGCATCAGGGAGATCGTTTATGAAGATAAGGAACAATAAACGTCCAAGGATAGATCTCTGAGGTACAGCAGCATTTATGCCATCTTATTCATATAAACGGCCATCGAAGACAACCTGAATCTTTCTTTTGGTTAGAAAGGATCTAATTATATCAAGTATTTGCCCAGTAATACCGTATGAGCGTATTTTCAGGAGACGCCCTGTATGCCATACCTTTTCAAAGGCCTTGCATATATCAACCGCTACTGCCCTATCTTCACCTTACTTGTCGAGGGTATGATACGTGCGTTCAGAAATGACCATTACGATATCTGCAGTAGATCGTGCTTGTCTAAACCCATACTGGTGGTCAGAAAGTAGTTTAACATTAACTATGTGCCGGACTTTCGCTAGATTTTAGCAAAGTTTGGGAGTAGACTGATTAGGCCGTCGTTCTGAGGATCAGTTTTTACCACAGAATTATTGAAGCCTTGTAGCACAGAGGCACATTTCCAGCTATCGGGGAAGCATTATCTTGCTAGGCATTTGTTGTAGAGTTTGGAGAGGACAATATCTATTTCAGCAGAGTATTTCTGTATCACTATTTGCGTTCAATACGAGTTTATTATGTATATATTTATTTGCATAGATTATTAGTTCATGAAAATGGAAATAAAAGTTATACTGATTTGAACATACTTTAATATAAGGATGATGAATAATTGCATATATGATTAGTTCGTGTAGAAACGTACACTATTATAAGTGATGTAGTATATTGTGTATAGTTTTCAGTATTTACGCCAACAGTGTAAGAGCTAACTGATGCGCAGTATGAAATATATTTATATATTATATATATAATCTACTCAGGGTATCGTCAGACTAAGCGTATGTTAAAATATGTGTTGGCCCACAATATTGCAATGTTGGAGTAGTAGCTCGATTCAGAGACATATAAAATGACAACAGTTACTTTAATTACTGCGAGCAAATCTGAACTTAGAAAGGGCAAAGACAGAGCACGTGTATAAGAATATATGCTTATATATGGGGGAATAAATAACTGAGCAGATAATTACATAAAAGAAACATGTTCATTCAAAGTAAAGAGCGATAGCCGTTCGATCACAAATAACTTACGACCGATAACCCGCTTACCGAAATTGTAGACAATTTTATAAACTTATCTCAGAGAACATTATAACAGTTCCCCAATTACGGTGAACGTTATGTCGATTAGAAAAGATAAGTATGATAGCTTATACACATCTAGAAAACATATAAAACTATTAGAAAGAAGTATATCAACGTGTAATATATCGACTACAAAAATCATACGAATCACTGTTTTAAGGTATAGATAATTGAATGATTTACCCATGGGAGATAATATTGTAAAACTTATGGCAACATCAATGAAAAACTAGAGACTAACCTCTGCATCCAAACCAGCTGGTAGTGAATAAACATTCCATATATCGTCTGTTTTTATAGATATGATGTACCCCACTAACGCGCTTTTTAGTTGCCATTTAGTGTATACAATACATTCATTCATTTACAGATGACCACAAATTAATAGCTATTAAATTAGCTGGGAATGTTATTACATTATATTCTATATTAAGCATATATCAATGAAAGCTACAAAAATAAAAGACAAACAAAACACACTATAGACAAATGAGACCCAATCACCAGGTTGTTGGAGAAGCTTAATAGTTATGATTAGTAAAATGAAAAATTAATGTATAGAGGCAAAAATCAAATGCATCTGGTATTCGTTGACATCCAACCAACGCTAACTTTGCCCAAAATCGAGGCACTAGTACCATTTGTTTCCCTAATGATTTGTCTGCGTATTTTTCGCATATTGCGAGCGGAAATGCTCCTTCTTGTACCCTTATATTTCCTTGGTACACTCTTGGGCTTCTCCATGAAAGAAACGCAGGTTCTCTTATCCCTTCTTAGTTCCTTGGCTAAATCCAGAAGTGTCAGTCCTTCTGCAAGGCCAGATACCACCCTTTGCCTTTCAGTAGAAGTCACACGTCGGTTTTAGGGCATTTCTACAAACCTGCAATAAAGCGAGAAACAGTGTAAGTAGTTAACACATGCATAACTGACTATAACTTTAGAAATATGGCATAGATTTGCAAAATATTTTTGTGTCTTACCTACTTAGAGGTACTCTTTCTGTGTGCAAAATTTCAAACTTGTGCGATTTATATTATTGCAGTTATTAACAATATTGCGATCTACAATAAAGCGAGAAACACAGTTTATATATATATATATATATATGTATATATATATATGTATATATATATATATATATATATATATATATATATATTAATGCGTAAACACGTTAAGAACAAACTTTTCTCCGATCCACAATTGGCCCATTAACGATGTTATAGAAAATATTTGGTGTTGTCTCTTAGTTTTACGGATTCTAAAACATGAATGCATCTTGTCTGGTGGAGTACCCAGCTGAGTTATGTTACTTGAGGTGACATGACTTAGAGAAAGTGCGCCTATTCTCGCATGAACCAGAGTATAACCGTATCGAGTTTTATTTGGCCATCAAATACTATGTTATTTTATATATTTCGTCAGTTTCCTTGTAGTGGGGACTATACCTATACCAGTTTTCCCTGTTACATCCTTGTATTGCGGGACCGGAGAAACTCGAAAATAGTGTCTTGTAAGTAATTTAAACAATCCAATTGGTCATTCGCACGTTGTGTCTATGGAGGAAAAGACTTAATAACAGGAGAGTCGTGGCTTCTAACCAGCCAACCTATCAAAACAGAGATTCGAAACGGTAACGAACAACGTCGGAGAGTGATATCGCTTTTCCGTCCCGTAAAGTCAATTATTTAGGAGTAATAGAATGTAATGCAGCGTTTCATTCGTTACATAAACTCTAGTGTCGACGAACCAAGGTCCCGTTGAAGACTAGACCCCGTCTCTATAACGTGTAATGCGTGTCCATCATGCTATACAATAGCAACAGCTGGGCAATAACAAAAGCCATGCTTGACAAGCTGGATGCGTGCCACCGCAGACACCTCCGTTCAATCACAGGGCACTGCTAGCCGAAAACACTTATCAGCAACAAGGACCTATACGAGCTGTCAAGCGAACCCCTTCTCCACAAAGGTTGCTGAACAAAGATGGTCTATGTTAGGTAATTCCCTACGAATGGACCCTGGCACTCCTGCACAGAGTGCACTAGTCTTTGCCGTTACTGGCTCGCAAGCCTACCAACCGCGACAAGGACGGCACTGCAAAAATCTGTGGGCACACCATGTGCTGAACTCAAGCAGGCGGGACTAGGACCACTACGTACAGCGAAACAACTTCATTGCCTACGACAACTGGCGCATGGCAAGGTCAGATAGCATGGGGCTGGCGTGGAGGACTCATTGCAGCTACGGGATGGCATTTGACTACCGTAGCCACAGAACAAAGTTTTTAGAAGAAGAATTGAGTGCAAAACCCCATGTTTGTAACTACTATGTAACTAGTAAGCTTACGTAAAAACACTCGCAAATTGCTTTACTTATGCGTAGAGAGCTTATACATATATTTGATACATGTAATCTATAGACACGTATTTCGTTGTGATTTCGACTCATCAGTTTGACTATGATTCAGCCAACATATAAACGATGCGATGCAAAATAATTACCAAGTGAATCGTAATCATATCTATTTTTGTAAAGACAACCACCGACTTGATAGTTACAAAATAAATGATAATGCATTACGCCTTTAACTTTTGTTTCAATTTCACGCTAGTTGTAAGATTACGGTAAAACCATTTATAAAAGACAACACACCCCATTGTCTTGTCTAGCCTTTCTATACAATATAACTTACTGGTCGGCCTGTCTAGCCATAACTATTGCTACTATTTACAGCAATCATAACGTCTCTTCTTCATCACAAGATTTTTTGAATTTTCATCTTCTTTTTACCTTTACACACATTCTGCCACTCTACCTTCTCGCTTCTACAACTTTCGTCGTATATCCTATCTCATTCCTCCCATTTCTAAATGCGTGTCTTACCAATACATTTTGAATGCCCCCATCATTTTATTAAATATTTATCTGACCTTCCCTCCCTATTTTATCCGATTTTTCTTACTGACATGGTATTCTGTTCACCTCTGCTTTTTATGGATAGTACCCTCTTTTGTACACACTATTTACGGAGTAATTATGTGTGTATATAACCGTTTTGAGTAATCATTCAGTTTTACATTTATAGCATGTATATATATATATATATATATATATATATATATATATATACGTATATACATATATACATATATATATATATACGTATATATATGTATATATATACATATATATGTATATATATGCATATATATATACGTATATATATGTATATATATATACATATATATATGTATATATACATATATATATATATATATATATATATATATATATGTATATATATATATACACACACACACATGTATATATATATATATATATATATATATATATATATATATATATATATATATATATATATATATATACAAGTCAGGTTGTCCGTGTGATAAAAAAATGCATATTATAACAATAAAGAACATTAACACTAATTTTCATAAGGACACATTTGGAGAAGTCAGAAAAAGACACTTTAAATTTGGTTTCTAATTATAGTTTGTGTTTTTATCGGGAGAAAAATCAAAATGGCTAACTTACTTGGTCGACTAATACATCTGGCCGTATCTAACTTACATAATAATTCTGCATAAACAAAAATGGGGTCACTGTTCTTCCTCCATATTAATAATTACTCCACCACTAAATAGATATTTACTTTTATTTCTCAGGTAAATAATAACTGCATGACAAGTGTACAATGGGCTGATTCATGTTTGTTGGATGAAATAATAAATCACCCGCTCAGGTTATAGAACAAGAAAATCACGTTTTGTCAGCTGGAAGAGGAACAACAAACTAAAGTGTTTATCATGTGATTTTCGCGCCAAAACGATTAATAGCTTAGAAATTGTTTTTCCCCTTGATATATTGAATGGGGGATGGTTAAAAAATCAACAATCTGAATCACTACATGACCGCCGTTCATGTACCAACTCGATCGCTCATACAATTGCTACAACACCAGCGACATCTTTCTTCGATTCTTCCTTCACTCAAAAGCCGCCATCACGGGTTTGTAAATAACATAACTGAAATATATAAACACGTAAAGGTACACAATTTATTATTTGCAGACATTTTAATCATTTAATTCTTTCAATCCATTAACCGTTTTACGACTGTCATTAAGAAACGCAACATCGAATAGACGTTAGTTTAAAGACACTACTCTGCTGACAGCTTTCATTGTTGATTGCCCCAATAACTGACTTTATAAACACAAGAATAGTTTATCATATATGGTGTCTGATTAAAATATATAAGACAATTCTTATAAAATTACACTTTTATTTAGTCATTTTGTAACATAGCTCTCTCTCTCTCTTTTATCAATCCCTCGCTCTCTCTCTCTCTCTCTCTCTCTCTATATATATATATATATATATATATATATATATATGTGTGTGTGTGTGTATATATATATATATGTATATATATACCTACATATATGCATATATATATATATATATATATATATATATATATATATATATATATATATATATATATATATATATTAGTAAGTTTTTGAAAGGCTGTGGGCAATGCAATTCCGGGTAAGATGCAAGTTGAAAGGAAAGGAACAAAAACAATAAAAATAAATCGAATACGATATAAGACTTACTATTTATTTTTCCTTTTTTTTCCTTTTTTTTTTTTTTTCTTACATAACAGCAAGAGTGTTTTAGCTGTTCGTGTGATGTCCGGATGATTAAAAATCACTATTTGATATTTCGGGAAAAGACATCCCTTTTTCAAAAATAATTAGACCAGAAGAAGAATAATATTTCATTCTTCTCCGACTGTGTAGAGAATAATACAAAACAAAATGGCTGCCAGATATAGACCGCAGCAAAAAAAAAAAAAAAAAAAAAACAGTTTCACAGGGAATATAAATTAAGTTAAGTTGTATTTTAATATTATGTTAAATATATGATTGGTGTTTAGAATATTAGTGTAATGTTGGTTAGGTGTATGGTGTTCGATAAACTGTTAGTTTTGATAATATATATATATCATTCTTTTTTTTTTATTTTTTTTTTTTATATTTGAATATTTACTTTGTTTTATCTTCGTATTTTTTTATTTTGTTTATCTTTCTATCGTAATTTAAGAATTTTAATATAAATTAAAGTAATTAGTCTCATATTTTAAATATTCTAGATCTATCTACTTATCGATTTCGATTATCATCTATTAAAGAAGTGTTATTAATTATTAATTGTGAGTTTCGTCAAATTAGATTAACGAATTAACTTATTAACTTGATATATTTATTATAAGATAAAGGGGAGTAACTCTGGATTTTTTAAAATATTTTTTTTTATAATTAATTTTTTAATTTTTTTTTTTTTTTTTTTAAATTTTTTTTTTTGGTGGAGATCTGTATAACAATATTAGTATATATATACAACATATATACACATAATGCATATATACATATATATATATACATATCTATGTATTATTGTTTGTTTAATTGTTTATCTATATATATTCATCAATTTCTTTACATATTTGTTTGTTTGTTTTTTTTTGTTTTTTTTTTGTTTTGTTTTTTTTATTTATTTATTTATTTATTTTTTATTATTATTATTTACTTGTTTAATTTATTTTATGAATTATTTATTTAATATTTGCATGTTATTTGTATACATTCTATATGTGTTTGGATTTATTAATTAATAATGCTAGGTTATGGAGTGACTTATTTTGGTGGGTTAGACGAGTATGCTGAATATGGTTTTGGTTTGTGGTTGAAAGTGTGTAAGGATGGAAGTTCATATGGGGAGGGGCCTGTTTGATTGTTTGGGTGTATGGTGAGTTTATTATGGGAGGTGAGTAATGAGTGAAGTGGTGGAAACGGACTCTGTTAAGTGTTAGATATGGGGGTTGGTTGGTGGATGGGGGGTAGATATTATAGAATGAAAGGTGAGTAGAGCTCGTGACGTTGATTGAGTGAGGGGTTTAATCTGGAGATGA
>OY744523.1:164072722-164092722 GCA_963556195.1 Sepiola atlantica
AAAACAAACAAACAAAACAACAACAATCATTATTAATATCAGCGATCGGTGAACGAAATCACCTCCCACTTTGCCTCTCATAGATTTCACCACTCCTACTCCCTCTGTTTTCGTTACGTGCGCGAGAAAGCTGAATCGGTAAATGCACACATTTCTATTACATTAAATAGTGTTTCCTTTTGTTGTTTTTTAAACAGCAAATATTTGAATCATATGTTTTACACATATTACATCCAAAAAAAAAACAATTATAATAAACAGAACGACTCATAGAAATCTATCTATATTCTTTTTTCATTTTAATATACTTACATAGAGATGCTTCTGTTATGAAAAAAAAACCTATTTTCTATATACCACAAGTGTCACGCTCATACATGAATTCCATAGCTAATATAACAAACTGACCCAACGGGTCACGGGTGGTCTAGTATGTTTATAAAGATGTAAAAAATAAGTATTTCCACATGTAAACTAAAATATTATAACATTCAATTTTTAGAAAAACACAGAATACCACGAAGATAGTAGTTGTCTTAAATAGAAACACAAATAGCAACCATAAGTAAGTGTATAAATAGTGCATACACCTTGTCGATTATCACGTGATGTACAGTGCTGAAATGAGCAATTATATTATTCAACTTGATATCTTAAAATATAGCGCGATAAGTAAACTAAAAACAGTATATATATATATATATATATATATATATATATATATATATATATATATATATATATATATGCAATATCTTTTTTAATGTTTCATTTTTTTCCGATCGTCTTTCTGTATTAATAGATTTAGTATGGTTTAAATATGATTGGGAAAGTATTTGTATGTGATATTAACTAGAGGTGTTCTTAGATGAGAGGGAAATCAGTTATGTTTTTGTAGATGTCGCTCAATTGAGCTCGAATTTACCAAATGCATGTTGAACCGGTGAGATATAGTTTTGTTTGTAAAACCAACGCAGCTATTATCTTCATTGTTATTATGGGAGTTACATCCTCTCAAACGGGTAGTCACACTAATTGTTATTTTTGGTTCTTTCTAGTGGTGTTGGATTTGGTGAGGAAATATTTTTTTACTACAAGATACTGGTGTTTACATTTATTATTGCACATAGTGAGTCTAATTTTATTGTAATAGTCAATTGGGAATATATATGTGTATGATATTTTTCAGTACTTTTTCTTCTAAGCTGAAGTGTTGTTGCATTTGATTTATAATAACATAACTTATTATTGTTTGAGTTGTGGTGTATAATAACATAATTATTTGCAATGTTGTTTTTTTACGTTCCGAATCATTAATTATATTTGTTCATCAATGATATAATTATTGAATTCGTTGTTAATTAGTAATTTCTTTATATGTTTTAATTCAATGTATAGTATTATTTTTAGAGGAAGAGATACAGTTTACATGGTTTCATTACATTGCAACCGTAGCTATTTTCTAGCGATAGGGGCACTCGCTCTTGACATATAAACGACTAGAATGGTAGCTAGTTATTTTTTATAAGTGGAAGTTTTAAACGATTTAGTAGAGACGCCAATATATATATATATATATATATATATATATATATATATATATATATATATATATATATATATATATTGATAATTAGAGTAATAATATGGCAAATATAAATATGCAACTCACCTTTGTGTAGGCTCTCTTTCAAATATGATGATTTATAAAATCTCCTTACATTATCAATATGCCAATAATCAAGAACATGTTAAAGCGACATTAGCTAAACACATTATAAAATAAATATAATGATAATTTTAATACACCTAACTTTGAATCTGAAAGTAGCTCACCTAACTACACACATGAACATTAAATGTCTTACAACACAAATAACTGAATTAGGTAAACCATTAACTTGCATATTGTCGTAAAATTAATTATTCCCCTACATAAGTAATACATAAATAGAAGTTCGTTAAATAGTCACATTTAAGCCAATGCCCTCATATAATAAAAATAATGATATCAGTGGATATAACATATATGTTTAATAAAAATACTTACAAAAACAAAAAAAAAACACATAATATTCATAATAATATTAATAACTAATAGTAATCAGGCGGTTTTCACAGATGCAATCGTAACACATATGAAAGAGCATGTGATGACAGAAGAAGATATGTATAATATCCTATTGTTTGACGAGAAGCTAATAGCTGCCGATTTAAAACAGCCGCTGAATCTGATATTTGTCAATAGGAAAAGACTTAAAACGGTCACGATCAAAGTTAATTATGTCTTGCTATCTTTATTTATACATACTCTAGATCAGCGTGATCAAGCTACTCTGAGTAGTAAAACGGAGAAAGAGAAGTAAAACAAGTATTCGTGTGGATAGAACGTATACATTGTCAGATAAAAACTTACAAAACACGTAAATAAAGTGCAAGCTGTCAAAATAGCGAATTCGAAAATCAGAGCGCAAGTGAAAGACTAAAACGTAAGTTTTACATACACTGAAAAGATTTCAAGTGTGTAATTGAAGATATGAAAAGTTTAACATTTCAGCGATAGAATTGAGTAGGATCGACAGGAAAGACTGCCTGAGAACCACCAACAACTTATTTTTGATCGACTATGCTGCATTGCAAAACAAAATGGCGTTATACTTGATGCTGGCAAATCTAGTGAATTTTGGAAATTGATTTGGGAAAACGACGTCAAGCATCAAGATGTTGCAGAATGGATTAAATGTATTGAAAATATGTGCCGTCTAGATTACAAGGCCAAACGAATATAACGGTAACCGTTGAGAAGCTGAACGAGTGGGTTGAAAGGATTTCAAATTGGAAAGTACCTGGACTTGACAAAGCCCAGTTATACTGGTTTAAAAATATGCCTGCTCTTAACCCATGCCTTGCAGAAATGATGAATGGTTATTTGACGAGAAGTAGCTTTCCTTAATGGCTGACAAAGCGCACAACAGTCTTAATCATAAATGATAACACAAAATGGAGTGAAGTGACACACCTTAAACCGATCAATTGTCTTTCAGTTAAGTGGCCACTTTTCACTAGAATAATGTGTGAAAGTATTTATGGACATTTAGACCAACATAATTTGCTGCCTAAATACCATAAATAGTGCTGAAATAGATCATATGGCACCAAAGATCAGCTTCCGATCGATGAAATGAACCTGGGAAACTGCAAGTAATCATGCCATGAAGTGTGGGGACTATAATAAAGCATTTGATATGACCCCTCATACATGGATACACACATGTCTGGTGATTTTCGGAATAACCTCCAACATTCAAACAGCTTTAGAAAATAGTCTGAGGAATTGGGAAACGAATTTAACTACAAGACAATATTGCATTAAGAAAAAGTGAAATGAAAAGAATGATTTTTCAGGGAGATAATATTTTACCTTTGTTTTTGTCATAGGTTTTATTTTAATGAAACTTTCCTTTCGTAATGGCCAGGCAGGATATATACTTGATAAAGAACTTCTTACAGTCCACCACTTACTATTTATGGATGCCCTAAAGGTTTTTGAAAGAATAGACACCTAACTTCATCCCCTAATGATCACGATTACATTATTTTGTGACGATATACGAATAGTATTTGGCATCACTAAATTTGTCATTCTTGTAATAAAAAAGGGTAAACATGCCTGTTAAGATGGCATGGAACTCCCAACAACATATCTGGGGAAAAAAACATACTTCGGAATTCTGGTTTCACGTTACGATACATATATACATAACAAATAAATACATGTAATTGAATAAATACAAACACAAGTGTGATACTATTGATTGCCTTCTTACAGCACACCCTCACAGTAGATTCGACACATATTTAACACACATAATGTATTATGACGTTGATAAATAACACATTCCACGAATTTATTGAACATCTCGACGGAATGCTTCCATCATAATCAGGTGTAACTTTTGGTTGGCCGGATAGCAATGGAGAAATTGCGCTGAAAGTAAAAAGTGGATGTCGTTATTTCCAGTTTGATTTAGAAATAAACAAGGCAACAGGGAGTTCAGGTCGAATATCGACATATTGAGGAGACGAATGACATGAGCGAAGTCAGAGTTCAACGAAGATTTCATCGGGTCGAGAAGAGAATGATATTCGCTTAGGAATATATGACTTCGACCAGACGAGGATGATGGCCTCGAAAGAACACTTATCTCATTTTATTTTTAGTTGATATATTTCAACTAAACAAAAATATGGAGTAATATAAAAAATGGACAAACACATCGGTTTTTTCGTGCAGCCAATGAGATTCGCTACAGAATATGTGACTTCCACCATGACGTGGGTCCCTAAATTGTGTTGTCTTCCTGAGAATCGTACGATCTGCACAGGTCGTGCTTTTATGCAGTCGCATGCCAGCTTCAGACTTGTTTAACTTATATATTTTTCGACAGTTGGTATACTCGTGTCAGTTGTCCTGTGGGCATCGGCGAAATACCTATAGGTTTATAGGTCGTGTCCCGTCGATTTTAGGATTTATTTTACGGTTACATGAATATACATAAACTAGGGGTGGGTAGGGTGACCAAGAAGACCGATGTACACTTTTGCCCCGGCAGAGAAGATGTAAGAAGAGCGACGACGAGGAGGCGGGGACTAGGTTGCGAGCGGGAATACACTGGTGCGATATAGAGGGGTTGGGCTGAGGGGGCTACTGTGAAGAGACAGCGTTTTCCCCGGGCAACCAGGAAAAAGCGATATTGTTACACTTTTGCCTACGAGTGGGGGAGAGTGGG
Organism: Sepiola atlantica; assembly: GCA_963556195.1. NCBI lineage: Eukaryota > Metazoa > Mollusca > Cephalopoda > Sepiida > Sepiolidae > Sepiola > Sepiola atlantica. The sequence continues at coordinate 164,077,513 of OY744523.1, forward strand.
CGTAGTGAAGGGGCGGGCGGGGAAGACAGTAAGCGAGAGAGAGGGGCGATCGGAGTGCGTTAGCAGGGATGAGTAGTCGACCGGTGTAAATGGGAAGATGGGATGAGGGAGCGTTGCACCGGGAAAAGAGGGATTGTTACACTTTGTATTGCGGAGGGAGGTGGGCAACGACGTGTTCCCCTGTTACTATTTATAAATAAGCCAGAATAAAAGAGTCAAGTGTACAAACGTTACAATACACCCAAGTATAAAACACCAATAATTATATACTTTTGAAAGCCAATTGACCAATGCTCTTATATATTTAATGCAACAAATAAAAAAACAGTACCAAAAATGTTTAACACCGATCATTCTATGTTCTTATAAACCACACTTTCCCATTATTAGTAATGCAGAAAATAACACCACTACACACACACACCTAACTCTCATTCATATTCGTGTCAAACAAGTAGTATTTTTCAACATCTTTAGTCTACTTTATATATGCAATCATCGCAACTGCCATGGAATAGACATACTTGTATTAAAGTATCTTGTATACTCCTGACAAAGTCTTTCTGCAGTATTTCCGCTGTTATTGAATGAATAACCAACACATGTACTGTACAAAGACTCGAGAGGGCTGATCACCTCCTGCCGATATACGCCTAGGTTGGTGTGACCATGATACACATTGTCTTTGTCAACACACCGAATGGGAGGTAGTTTCTCGAAAAAGTAATGTAGAGCAAGTGATGAATTTCGCATGCAACCTTAAAAAAAGTGTATCTGTTGTGTCGAGTTTCATACTAATCGGGGTTAAAGAACATACGAAATGTGGATGCTAGGGTGTCAAAGGCATTTTGACCAACACGCCTAACTCTTGACACCGATACTTGCACACGTACTCTTCTATGAATAGACTCCGATGACTAACAAGCTTTAATAAATTTGATCGAAGGAGAAGAACACTCTCTTCCACAGAAAGTTTTCCTTCAGACACATTTAATAGATTAATTTTCATCGTTATATTCATTGTTGAGTTTTGAAAATAGTACTGTCAGATGCTCGCCAATCATTTCCCACCTGCATTTATGTAAAACAGTAATCTGCGTCCACTATTGCAAACAAAAGTATGCTGCAGTTTTCTTTATGATTGAACTATGTAACACTAGTATTCCGAGGGCAACGTTTCTTTAATGTTTCCCATCAAGGACCCTACATCTATAAAAAAGGTTTTACCTTACATCTAATGATCTTTTATATATTGCCACTCCTCCCTAATATCGGAAACATGTAATGTAGAACTTCGTAACTAAGACAAAATTAATTGCAGCCTAAAATTATCACTATATATTTTAAGTTAAAACTGTTTCACTCAATATAGTATGTGCTATTCTTTTTCATTTCAGAACCTGCCTTCAATTACTCAGAGTAGTACGACAAATGTCTACGATACCAGACAATAAAAAGGAGAACATAATAACACCAATGAATTGCAAGGAGCTCCCGCAAGAAAATGTGGCACACGATAAAGGAACAAGGAAAGACTCACAAACAGTGTAATAAAGTCAGACGAACTAGCGTCCAGCAAAACAGATGGGAGTTTCAGAAACACCCCATAAATTATTGCGGATGAACACCCTGAAGTAAGCATCCTTGTTTGGGAAGGATGTTTCAAAGCTGTACGTGATAGCAAGAATAACAATAGGGGATGCAGGATACCGATAAAGTAGCTTAATCGCACATTTGTGATTTACTAGTCAGACGTTTAAAGGCATTAAAAAAGAAGATAACAAGTCTCATCACACAAGAAAAAGTTGCAACTTTCGAAACTCTACATCCATCATAATTGAGTACAGTTCTTCAGTAGCCACATACCTTCTACCGCTTTCTCATTGTACTACAACTGTCCCGGCAACTAACCACCATTTTTGTGCCTACTACGGGCTTTTCCACTGTTCAAGAATGTTATACATACTATTAGAAACCTGATGGAATAGTACCTTAGCTATACGGACTAGTTGAACTTTTCGACTCACCATAAATACTTGAAACACCTGCTTCTAAGTGTTAGGCCTCCCTATCCTGTTCAGTATTTCAGTGAATTCGGTTGACTAGGGAGGTCAGAATGGGGAAATACCAGTTGAGCATTCGTTCTCGAGTTAAGTCCGACAGGAAATTGGCCACTTCGGTGGCCTTTTATCTGCAGGGGGAAGGTATTGGGCCTTAGCAGTCCTATGAGGTCAACAACCCCAGGCCTTTTCTCACTTATTTAGCGTGGAGTAAGTGTATTGCTAAATGCCGCACTGCCCGGGGAATTCAGACGGTGTTGTCCAAGCTATGCTTGGCTTTGTAGAACATTGCTAGAGTGAAAGGAAAAAGAACAAACATCAATGGTCGGTGTAGTTTTGGTCATGAAGCCAGTATATTCAAATAGCCTAAAAAGATAGCACAACATAAGTTAGATAGATTTTGTAATTATTTAAATAAGGCGTTAGGTTCTTTGGTTGGGGGTGTTACTAAGTAGAGCGCTACAGTGTAGTATGTTGTGGGGCACATCATGTACATTAAGTTTAGGTACATATGAAGAACGGGTTGATTCACTAGATATAACAGGTGGAGAAGTACTAATATCATTGAGGAAGTTAGCTCGCGGACGGTATTCCTTAACTGTGCAGGCATATATGATAGTATAATGCATACAATAATTATTGATTAGTCCTTATTAAGATCCTTAGCAGTTGCAATTATTAATTGATCCAAAGGAGAAGGAGGTACCTGAGGAAATATATTCTTATTGTGAGAATATATTATTTTCTTGCCTATGTTGAACATTGTAGAGTAATACATTTTTATAGAGTTGTAATTTAAGATGGAGCTATGTCTGTATGTGTGTTTAAAAGAGGTTTCTATAATTTTGAAGAATTATCTTTAGATGTTAGTTTGTATTATGTTGTTATTATATAGTGGCTAAAACCATAGATTATTTTTATACTAAGCCGTTTCAGTTATTTTGATTGCTAAAGGTTAATCAGAGTTTTAATAAGTAGATTTTTTCCGGGGTCTGTTATTAACATAATTATAGCTATTAACAGCTTTTATATGCTTTTTACGAATATACTGAATTAAATGAGGAGTATGTAACCAGGCATACTTCCGTGGGGAGTTGAATGATATGCTCAAAGTGATGGTATACTATTAGACACTGAATATACAATATATTAAATAAGCGATTCATCGTTGTTGGATAGTTTATAAACATAAAACATGTCAGGTAAATTCATATTAGTGTCTATGCTATTCAGAGTTGTGATTAAGTGTTACGTCCAACAAATGATATTTTAAGATTCTATAGAGATCGACGAGGTAAGGATTTTTTTTAAACATGTACAATCTTTATAGTATCTTTGCATTTTCTAGGGGTTCACCTAAGGCATAGAGGGAGTAATTTATTGACAGTTCACCATATATATTCTTTAATTTAGGTTTATATGATAAGTAAAACCCTAGCAAGTCAGTGACATATGAAGAGTCCGAATGCCCATGATAATACAAACATTATTAGGGGTGTCCTTCGTGGTATTGACAAATTGCCAAAAATAACTTCTAGCAAGTAAAATAATTATAATTTCTATATAATTGAAATCGGAATTATACTTAGCTAAAGTAATTACTTTATTAAAAAATAAGTGAAGTCTACTGCTAGTAATTATTCATATAAAATGTAATGAAATTGAAGTTAGATTAGACTTTGCTGTTTAAGTACCAATCACTGACTGTATCCGAGTATTGGCAGGCATAAATATATTGTGTTGTTTACATTTAGGAATAGATCTACCCAGAATTTTCTTACTGTTTACTCTTAAATCAGATTTGAAAGAGCATATTATTCGAATCGAGGGAGTATTCTGAACATTTATTTAATGATCTTATAAGAAAATCCTGGAGTTGCTTTAGTTATAATTTCAATATAATCAAAAATATTAATAGAAGTCAGTAAGGATTTAGCTTCATTGTTAATATTGTTGAGTATGTGACTGGTGTGATTTTAGATTTATAAAGTTATTTATACATTAAACGTGTATGATAAATATATGATCTAACGCATAACTTGTAGTTGTGGCCTCCGGGACAATAACATCAGATTGTTTTTTTTTTACCTTTCTGATGAATTATTGCTTTTCCTCACAATTGTGTTGGGATAGTTTACACGATTAAAAAAAAAATGTTATTATCCTAGTGACCTATCGATTTTTAAAAATTAAAGTTTTCAAAACTATATAAACAAAAAAGTGTGTTTATATATCATCTCATCAAACTACTTGGTAGTTGAATAAATAGTGTTCTTTATCATCACTTGTTACATTTTCATTACTCTATCCGCTATATTTAGCATTGCCTTTTTAAGATAGGTTTGCTTTAAATACATAACTTTATCTTCATAATCTATCCGTTTTATATATATATATATATATATATATATATATATATATATATATATATATATATATATATATATATATATATTAAGAAAACAAAGCCAACCTTAACTATTTAAACATAAAAACTTAAAATAGAAATACAAGGAACCACGTGTTAAAATAAATTCACCCATTATATTGGCACAACAAAGGGAAAAAAATGTAAGAAAAATCTATAGGAAACAGAACAATATAACATGATATAGGAAGATACACCAACAATACCTTTTTTCGCGGGAAGTCCAACGATTGGCTGAGAGAACAACACATACTCTGATTGGTTAACTAGCTAGCCGAGTGTATCAAACATCCGGCAAAAATAACTCCATCCATTTTAGCATGAAGATTTCCCACGGGATAACACGCAGGAGCCTCTGTATAGCTAAATTGCTATAAATATATGTTCATAGCTTACTACCTAGCTCTACTTACGTATCGAGCACTGTTGAAGTAAATACTGAAAATTGATACATAAACAGTATATATCCTTGAAAAGTTTTGTGTGGATACATGAAATACTTATATATATATATATATATATATATATATATATATATATATATAGTCTCGAAAGTTTCTCAACCATTAAAACTAAAAAAAAACAAAAAAACCAAAATTAAAAACCAAAAAAAACCTTATGTCCCAAGTCGTTCAGTGGAAAATCACTCATGTAAGTCTATTTAGTTCTTACAGTTATTATATCAGTTTGCTTCTAACATTATTTAAGAGATCATCAGCTGTTTACCATGAAAAACTGTTTCGGGAATTATATATATATATATATATATATATATATATATATATATATATATATATATGAATATATATATATATATATATATATATATATATATATATTAGTATATATATGAAACTTTTAAATGGTAAATTTATGTTTCCGAGATACATAACGTTACACAGTAAGAAATGACTCCTTTAAAAAAGGCGATGGTAATAAATATCATCTTCTCATTCTAATAGAGAGGTATGATACACATGCAAAAAATGTTTTTTTCGCTTTATAAAGGCATACTTTCTTAGACGACGTGTACTTTCTTACAGAAACATGAACACGAAAATGTTGTCGTTTATAAAAATAATCGGTCTTATATCTTACTGGAATAGAACATACAATAACAACTCATGACAAATAACGTTCTTTTTTAGGATTAATATTTTTTAACATGTATTTTTCTACTTTTAAATAGTTTTTTGTTTTCATATATTTCTAATTGATTAAATATACTCTACCTAATTGCATTAATATATGTGACTATTTTATTTTTGTACAATTAGCTATATACAGAAAGAAATATATGCCAGTACACGATAATAGTATAGATTGTAAAACACCATATATATATATATATATATATATATATATATATATATATATATATATTAGATTTCTTGAATGTGAGATTATATATATAATTATTTCCACAATCAGACAACGCCGCAGCCCACAATCTATGAAAAGAAACAAACCGAGTTCGGATGTGTTCTACTGATGAGCCCAAAAGAGGGCGAAACTCGAGTCTAGGACTTCCGGTTTGTTTCTTTTCATAGGTTGTGGGCTGCGGCGTTGTCTGATTGTGGAAATAATTATATATATAATCTCACATTCAAGAAATCTAATATTTATTTGCTCGCTTGGTTAGCTTGTTGAATGACATCGTCCTAGCGAGTATAACATCCTACTTGTGAGACATCGGCCTGGGTTCATAGTAGTTGGATGACTACACCCCTTGTTGAAAAGAGTAGGCAAATTCCACAGTCGGTCATCGCCGCGGTTCGCTTAATCTGTGTAAATTAATAGACATTCTTGTATGTGGCGAGGTAGCTCAGTGGCAGAGTACTCGCTTACCATGCAAGTGACTCGGGTTTCGAATCCTGAGTTCGGATGTGTTCTACTGATGAGCCCAAAGGAGGGCGAAACTCGAGTGTAGGACTTCCGGTTTGTTTCTTTTCATAGGTTGTGGGCTGCGGCGTTGTCTGATTGTGGAAATAATTATATATATAATCTCACATTCAAGAAATCTAATATTTATTTATTTGCTTGGTTAGCTTGTTGGATGACATCGTCCTAGCGAGTATAAAATCCTAGTTGTGAGACATCGGCCTGGGTTCATAGTAGTTGGATGACTACACCCCTTGTTGAAAAGAGTAGGCAAATTCCACAGTCGGTTATCGCCGCGGTTCGCTTAATCTGTGTAAATTAATAGACATTCTTGTATGTGGCGAGGTAGCTCAGTGGCAGAGTACTCGCTTACCATGCAAGTGACTCGGGTTTCGAATCCTGAGTTCGGATGTATTCTACTGATGAGCCCAAAGGAGGGCGAAACTCGAGTGTAGGACTTCCGGTTTGTTTCTTTTCATAGGTTGTGGGCTGCGGCGTAGTCTGATTGTGGAAATAATTATACATATATATATATATATATATATATATATATATATATATACATGTACATATACATATATATATATATATACATATATTACGTGTGTTACTAGAACTCACTAAAGTGCCCAACCTACAATAAAGGGGCATCAGATAATTGTAAATATATAATTTTATCTACTTACATATACGTTTCAACATCCGGAATCATCAGTGTAAGATAATTATTCAATTTCCTCACAGAATTTGAAACGTGTCAAGATTTTAGTTAAGATTCAAACAGCCACAGTGAGCAACCACATAAATAAGTGAGAGTGTTTAACTGATAACGCAAAGCTTTCGCGATAGACAGTCGACATGAATGATGTTCGACTAATGAAATAACATTAATTAGCTATTTGTTGATGGTACTGAAATTTGTGTGTGACAAATAATTATAAATATTTTTTTATCTCCATACGTATACGTTTCATCCTTCCAAAGTAATGAGAGTAAATATAATTATTCTATTTTGTCGCAGGATTCGAAACTCAAATTTCAACTACATACACCATTCAGCGTTTTACACATATAATGGCGAGCTGGCGCGATAGGGAATCGTTATCAAATGTGTTCAGCTTATAAAAGGACACACACACATACACAAAAACACACACATGTCCATGTATGCATATATATGAATATATATATATATATATATATATATATATATATATATATATATATATATATATATATATATATATATTACAATATTGTAATCTGGTCACAATTGACATCCACACGGAGGTGGTATTTACCAATTTTGTGAGGGTACATAAAATTGGTAAATAACTCTTCCGTGTGGAAGTCAATTGTGCCCAGATTACAATATATATATATATATATATATATATATATATATATATATATATATATATATATATATATATATATATATATATATATATGCTACAAGATTGTAATCTGGTTACAATTGACTTCGACACGGAAGACTCATTTACCAATTGTATGTACCCTCACAAAATTTAATATAAGGTATATTCTACCAAAACTGATGTATTGAATACTTATTCTAATTGTCTGTACATAGAATGTTTTTGCGTTAAGCTTAATATTACCCAGGCATGAACTTAAATTCAAGGAATCGTTCTATACCGTGGTCTAAATATCATAGATAACCTTCAATGAACGTCTGATATATTTTATATTCAGCAATAAGCGACTGTGACTATACTATGCCACTGATAAACCCTTGAAAATAATATTATGACAATGTAACTGTGGAACAAATATTAATGAACATCTAATACATATAGTAAACATTTAACATTTATAAAAAAATTGGTTATCTTTATTTTGACGAATGGGTTGCACAGCATTTTTATCACCTTTTGACTAAAAAAAAATTAAATGTAACCTACATTCCGATGTTGTATGTCAAACATCTGTATTAGAAATCTCATAATAATCGGTTGATCATTTAAGGTGCTTATCCTGTGATATACATATATATATATATATATATATATATATATATATATATATATATAAACTTATGCACATACATACGTTCTACAAAGTATGCTTTCCGATATCATACGCACATCATAACAATTTCTGAAAGATGGGTCTGACCTCATTTTCCAAAGTATTTTCCATCCTTTACATTTCATTTCTCTCCATTTTTTATCTTCTCCTTTGTTTTATTCTTCTTCACTTTTTTTAGTTCTGTTTTATGCGTCTCCGAATCTCACTAATTATACATTATTAATGCATAATGTTCCCTCGAAATAAATAGCATGTATTTTTTGGAGGCGTTTAAATATCTAAAGAATGTATTAATTATACCGAAATTTCATGTAAATTAACTATAGCTGTTTCTCATGAAACTATCTTGACTGCCATCATTTATGTCAGACCAACAAGCACATACTGTTGCCTTGGTCATTGAAAGTATTTCATCGCGGTAGTAGGGAAGTGCACAACAAAATAGGATAGATTTTAGGGTGCCCTTTCTGACGCTTACTCATGCCATTCTCTCATTGTATAATTACACATGTGATTCAGATGCACTTAACTAACCGAACAGAAAGACTGCCTCAATAATCTCAACATGATTATAGAAACCGAAAACTACAAATTGTATAAAGTTCAACGTTACAATGTATAATGTGGACCAACATAATTAGACACTCCATTTGAATAGAATAGAATACATATAACGTCTGTGTTTCTGATGTGTAGTGAAGATGGGGTTTCTTGTATAAACACATACGCACAGTTGCACATACTAATGCATCTTGAACTCTGCTTCTTTTTCTTTCTTACGCTGTACACATTAATATATATATATATATATATATATATATATATATATACATACCGCATTAGATAGAGAGTTATTTTTTATTTTACTAAAATGTCACTTATAAAGACACAACGGCTACACGAAGATGGGGTTTAATGAGTGTCGGGTAGTCGGTGAGACACCTCCGTAATGTTCGGTTACCATGTTTGAAATCAAGATGACGACTAAACCCAAACAATGCCTTGGGCTGGAAAACGACAGTGTTGTAGCGCCATTTATTAAAGGGTTATTACATGCTATACCAGTCTTAGTAAGATGTGTTCATTAGATGAATTATGTTTACTTACATGGCTGATTTATATTCGACTGTGCTTACTTATATACGGTCCGATTTTAGTTAGGTTTAACATATAACGGGTAAAAGGTATAGTTTATATAGAGCGGATATATGTGTCAGTGTGGGTCAATTGTAAAGTTTAAAAAAGTATGTGATTTTAATCCGGCTTTGATTACTTCATTCAGTTCATAGAATTTAAGGTTTTCAATGGTGTAATATTTTTTGATTATGTGGGTGTATCATTGTGAATGTAGGTTACATGCATATGTGTGTAAGTATGGTAGTTGATAGATGTGTATATATTTGTACGCGTGTTGGGATACGTTATTACAGATTTTTATATATGTGTTTTTGTTCATAGTTAGACATGTATGTTTACATTTATCATTATTTACATTTTTTTTAATATAATAGGTACACTTTTAGATATGTCGTTATACGATGTTAATTACTGAAGAAAATAGCGAAGTTTGATAACTATCAATGTAACTCTTTTATTAACACAGGATATTTAAAACAAAATCATGATTAAAAGTCATATTTCTAATGAGCTAATAAATGAATGAGTTCTAAAAAAGAATATCAATTGAATTGGTTGTACTTTCATTATAATATAAGCAATCAAATCGAAGTAAATTAGCTACGGTCTCCATCCGTTTATAGATGTATACTATTAATACTATGATATATTACTACATGTTGTTTTAAATTTTGTTTTTAAATAGATATATGTGTTAAGGTGGATATTGATATATATGTGCAAATATGCGTGCGTTTGTCTATATGCCCATAACTATATTCTATGTATGTGCCTGCTATTTTAGGGATATGTGTGGTTACTTGGAAGCCTATGTGTGTATACGTATGCATATTCAATAAGTATTTTGATGTAATAGTTAATTGCTGCTAAATCAAGGTAAGCGCAGCTCGGAGCCTCCTTTCAGGCTTGACAGTGTGCAAAAAAAAAAATCTACGGCCTTGAAGGGGCGATCTCTTCTCTACTTTGCAGTCTTTTCCACAGAAAATATGGTGTTTCACCCCTTCTACTGCATTGTTTTTCTCATGGTAAGGATCTTACTAAGCCAGCACCTGGGGAAAAATCATGTTTAAGATTTATAGCAAAAACCCGTCCCGACAAAACAATACAAAACTAACTTTACTCACTTTCTCTCTGTTTCAAAGACACACTAAGCAGAACTTCAATGAAAAAAAAGTTGTTTACCTAGAAAATGCACGCTGTGCAAAAAGAAAAAAAAACACGAGATAGCTTCCCCGCGGACTATAAAATTAACATCTTCATATTTAACACACACAAACACTTATTAAATCGTCTTCTTGAATAATGAAGTACTCTGAGAAAATTTCTTGCAAATTCCACTTACTTTTTCCCATCATAATGTGGTGGACACCATCGTTTAGCTTACATTCGTTTGAACACTTGTTCCCGAGAGTCCCCATGCCTTGATGAGCGGTTACACTATTGATAATGTATGTTATATATATATATATATATATATATATATATATATATATATATATTTAAAATTAGCCGCCGACTCGCTATTTACAAAGTGTAATTCCTCCTTAATTATTAGCTAATTCCCTATGGTTTACGCTCTTTACTGTGAATCAGTGGCGATTCATGATCAGAGTTCGAACCCACCGACCGTTGAGAATTAACTTCCTTCACTGAAGATAGCGTTAGCATGAAACATCGATATCTGTAGGTAATAAATAATTAATATCTTTGTAAAGGTAGACGTCGCGATATAATGAGGGTAAATTACGAGTAAAAGCGTTCATAAATATATTTTCCTTGCACCCTGTTAGTTAAGAATTTAAAGAAAATAATAGGAAATAAAGCAGATACTTTATCAGCCATCACCGGAAGTTTTTCTTTAATTTTTGTAAAGCATACTCCATCTATTCTCAGCAATTATAGCTACTTCGCCAATATTATTAAATTTATTTTTAAAATGTTGTACGTATGAATTTCTCTCTGTCTCTAACAATATATATATATGTATATATGTATATATACATATACATATATATATACATATATATATATATATATATATATATATATATATATATATATATATATAAAGTGAGGTTGTGTGTATCCCTACATATATATATAGTCATACAATATATATATTGGGCCGGACGTCCCGAGTTCGATCCCACATGCGAATTTTCGGGTCTGAAAACTCCCTCTGTCCACCCAGCAGTAAATAGGAAGGTTCAAGGCAACGTAGGAAGATAGATGGGCTCCGCCTTCCATATGATGTGCCCTAGACACGTGATTCTTAACAAATCGCCGCCGCTACGGCCATGGGAAGTGTGCGATTTCGGCAACGACACTATGCGACCTTTACCTTTTTTTAATATAGTATGAGAATACATATGCTAAACAAAAAGATGGTCAATGATAACATTTTCGTATCACGGATGTGTATCCCAATGAAATATAAACAGAAAGTTCGCCTTCATGAAAGTTAAGTGTTAGAGAATTAAATAACGAATAATGTCAAGTTAAAAATCACGACCTCTAATATTAATTGAGCCTTACAGCATAATAAAAATTGTTCACATATAATTCACCTTTTTACAACCAGTTTCCGTACATACATACTCATGTTTTATGGTAGAACTGTTGTGCCTTCTTCGATAGTCTTGTCTTGTTAACATATGTGAATCAGTTCATGTTGCGTTTGTAGGATATATAAATATATATATATATATATATATATATATATATATATATATATATATATATGCTGAAAATTCGTTCGGGTTGTAAGAAACAACTGGCACAGCCTCCGTGTCGAAGAACACTGAACTGCTGCCATATAGCAAAACTTATGACCGTGAATAACGTCACATAATTGCTTTAAACACCTCGAATGTTTATCTGCTGACAATGGGTATAACTGAATTTACTTTTCATAAACGATAAAAGATAATTGGACAGTTAGGCAATATGATAATCGGCAATGTATTATAAATGCGTATATATTCATTCATAACGTGTCATTGGCTTAGAGGTTACTTATTACGCCGCTTGACCTCTGAAAAATTGATCAAATAAATGTTGTACGCATTCAGGTGTTTTTGGCTGACTTTAAAAGCCGTGATACGGCATAAATGCTCTATGATATAAACTAACATTTAGATGTAAAATATAACTAGATAAAGCTGAAATAAAGTATATTTATAGAATAGATAACAGTATTTACACTGTACTTACGCTAACTAACTAAATAATAATAATAATGATGATTTTTTTTTTAATTAGTAATAAAAATAGATGAATAAGTAAAACAATTAATAATTAATAAATATCAAGATCTAAAATGGAAATATAAAGAAGTTAAGGAGAACCCCGTTGTTATAAGAATGTTTGGATCAATGACTGAAACAGATTGACGAGATAATTTATTTCCGAATACTGCAAAAGGCTTGCCTGTTAGGAACAACGAAGGTGTAATGGTAAAACTTGACTGTGTAAACTCAAGGGATTAGACTTGATGTTTAAAAACAGAAAACTCCAATTAAAAACATCCAAAGGTTGATACTACTATAAAATAATAATAATAATATTAATAATAATGGTAATAATAATAATAATTCAAAATTGTGGACAGAGGGTCGAGGAGGGAAAGCGCAAAACCAGACCTCCACTGGAAGAGCGCGGAAAGCTCTGGGACCTTGGGAAGGCTTGTTGCCACTCGGGCCCCAGAGGGGACTAATGGCCCTTATCAGCGGAAAATCGTTGGTAGGTGGCTGTTGCGATTACCGCAAGGTAATCAGCGGTGATGAACGAAAAGAGATGGAGCATACTGGAGGCCTGAGGAGACTTGTTGTCACTCAGACTCCAGGGAATACCACAGGTTGTCGGCAGTGGGTGACCACTGACGATGACCAGTGTGATAACTCCTAGTGAGTAAATAATAATAATAATAATAATAATAATATATCATATATGATATTAATAATAATAATAATAATACTAATAATGATAATAATAATAATAATGATTATTATAAGTATTATTGTTATTATTATTATTGTGTTTGTAATAAAATTATCAGTGCACAGAACAATATCAATATCATGAACAAGAATAAAAATATTTGAATATTTCTAAAAGCGATTTCCCAAAACTCGTCTTAATATATAATGCTCGGTTGCATACCCACACAAAATGATTTATTCATAGGTCTATACACAGTGTCATCCCAAATATAAATACTCTAATTATATCAAAAATTCCGAAACCAATAACGGTCGCCTCATTTCATTTAAATGTAAAACAGTAATCACAGTGATTGAAACTCACTAATAAAGAAGAAAGAAGCAAAAAGAAAAAAAAAGAAAATAAGACAACAAACATGAAGAATACGAAGCAGAAGAATACGAAGATAAATACGAAGAAGAATACGAAGAAGAAGAAGAAACATACGAAGAAGAATACGAAGAAGAAAAATACGAAGAAGAATAATACGAAAAAGAATACGAAGAAGAAGAAGAATACGAAGAGGAAGAAGAAGAAGAAGAAGAAGAAGAAATATACGAAGAAAAATACGAAGAAGACTACGAAGAAGAATGAGAAGAATACGAAGAAGAAGAAGAAGAAGAAGAATACGAAGAAGAACACGAAGAAGTATACGAAGAAGAAGAAACATACGTAGAAGAATACGAAGAAGAAAAATACGAAGAAGAATAATACGAAAAAGAATACGAAGAAAAAGAATGCGAAGAAGAAGAAGAAGAAGAATACGAAAAAGAAGAAACATACGAAGAAAAATACGAAGAAGACTACGAAGAAGAATGAGAAGAATACGAAGAAGAAGAAGAATACGAAGAAGAATTTAAAGTAGAAGAAGAAGAAGAAGAAGAAGAAGAAGAAAAACACAAATGTGAAAAATACGATATATATATATACATAAATACATTTGTGTAAGCTATAAAAACATATTTATGACAATTAAGCTACACATGGGGTCCTGCGTTTCATCCCCGGGGGAATGTTAAGGGGCTAAATCTTAGATTGAAAATCCCCCCCTCCCCGGGAATGAAACGCGGGAGCCCTGCATAGCTTAATTGCTATACATATATTTTCATTGCTTACTACCTAGCTCTACTTACGTATTGAGCACTGCTGAAGAAAATACTGAAAATTGATACATAAAATAATGATATCTGCTCATAAAATTTCATGTGGATCCATGAGAAAGTAATATATAAATAAATATATTTTTCTCAATGTTTAATTTTACTTCAGTCGAAGTTCTCAGAAATCAAGGGGCCCCCTTTCTGAGGCTAACACTTGATCTCTATATAAGATACATAGATAACCAAATATTCTATTAAAATTCTCCTTTATTTCTCAAACATTGAGTTAGTGAAAAAGTTAAGGATAATACATTTCTTCTCTCCCAAACTGACAAGTCAAGTATGTCATGGTATAGTTTTCGTTTAGTCTGTTGGTCTTACCGGATTCCAGGACAATAATTCATCTAGTCTGGTGGAGTATCCAGCTACGTGGGGTTACTTGAGGTAACATCACTAGGAGAAGATGCACTATTCCTCGTATGAGGGGATCTTATTTGTGCTTCGGATACTATGTAATGTTTAATCTTTGGTCGGGGTTTACTTGTAGGGGTAAGTATCCTCATGTCAGGTT
>OY744523.1:164097722-164185222 GCA_963556195.1 Sepiola atlantica
GCTCAACATCTCGAAACGTCGTCGTGTCTAGGAAAATATAATTACATATTTATTCATAGACACTATATATATATATATATATATATATATATATAAATATATATAGTATCTATGAATAAATATGTTATTATATATTCCTAGACACGAGGACGTTTCGAGATTTTGAGCTCATCATTGCAGAGAAGTAATAATTTCAGACGGTTAAACGGCAGTAACTCGGTTTACGGAGTCACTTTTGACTTCGCCCCCTTTCGCTCTATCTATCAGACAAAAGATATTTCCAAGTGATTCAGAAGAAATAATTTTCATATATGCCAAAAGTTCGGGACTGATAAACATCAAATCATTTTATAGGACTCTACACACCTTATGAGAGTTTCGATTTGCAGCTTAAGTAAATATCTATATTTTAGTATGTGCCACGGTGCTGAACTTTACTATTCTTAAAATATATTTTCATGATAATATTCAGTAATGCATATTAAAATATATTACGTTTCAGACTTTGTCGTTTCCAGCTTTCTCTCTGATCAGTGCAGGCAAGTGATTATATTAGGCGGTGACAAAGAACGAACCCTGTAAACAATGTCATCTTTGCCCCTGCATGCTTCACTCTATCCTTTCAGTCATAGGATAGTGTGATGTAATGTATGCCACTTGCAGCGACCGATTAAAATTAAGGCATGGTATAGGACTCTACGAACAAAATCGGAGCCTCGCTTTGTTGCTTAAGTGAATGTCTATTTTTAATATCTTCCAACAGTGCTCGATTTTAATTTTTGTAAATGTTTTTTTTCATAATATTAAAAAAATTAATATTAATACTTATGTACAGATAACGTCGTTTCAAGCTTAGGCTCCGATTAGTACAGGGAATGTATATTTTTAGATGGACACAAGGCACGAACCCGGATCACATAGTTATACAGGATTGTCACGATATACGGATACATATATATAAAGTTATATTTATGAGAATTCTGACTAGCGATGAACAGAAATGCATACTATAAGACTCTTCTGACCTAATCGGAGTCTCACTTTGAATATATATATATATATATATATATATATATATATATATATATATATATATATATATATATATATATATATATATATGTATATAATAAAATGTTTTTCCACATTAAAAGCAATTTTAGAAACATTAAATGCAATTTAGTTTAAAACATCGATAATGTTCTAATGTTAATTGTTTTTTTTAATAATAAACAATCAATTTCGAACAGACATCCACCCTATTTTAATCAAAATACGAATATGTATTGTTTGAATATTTATCACCGTCGATCGTTTGAGAACGACATAAAATAGATGACGTTGTTTTTAGTGTAATGTGGAGGCACTGTAGTATCTAAATCGTGCGGTAGTAGTACACATAGTATTAGTGAAAATAAGTATCGATACGCTGATTGGTTATAATGAAATATATTTGCACATTAGAAGGCATTTAAACAAAATAAAATACAAGAATGTCAATGCAAAGAAGAATCCGATATTGGAGACGGTCGGCGTGGAGAAGTATACACTAATACATACATAACAGAGTCGGATTCTTCTGCTCTTTAGAAAAAAGACGGATGTCTATCCGAAATATTTGATTTATAATAAAAAGTATTCACGTACAGTTTATTTACGCTGTTTATTGTGCACGATTATGTATTCAAGCGACGATTACAATATATATCGGATACCGGTTATACAGTAGTTAACACACAGGTTTTAGGCAGAGTTTATTGGAATGCTTCTATTAGAGCCGGCTTGTACACGATGTTAGAGTACAACCGAAGTTTAATGACTTGAGGATGATAAATGGTCAAGTTTTCAGTACACTCAGGGATGCATGTAGTTCGCATAGACTACTTGAGGATTTTACTCACTTGTATGCTACATTACAGGACGCATTTATATCTGAATCGGCACGTAATTCGAACTATTTGTATGGCACCACGTTGAACAGATGTGCAGTGGCTCATTCAACACGACTTTTGGATGCACACAAATAAAGAGAGTTTGAATCACCTTTTATACGCCATCTTCGAACGTATTCGGTTTGTCTGTACAACGATTTGCCATAACAACCTATTGTGTATACCTAACCCTACACGTTAACCTTGGTAAAATATCTAAAATAACATAGTATTTGTGGCCCAAATGAAATGTTTTCGGAACAGCTATACACTGGCTCATACGAGGAATGCTAAAACTTTTCCAAATCATTTTATCTAAAAGTACATCACTTAGCTGCGTACTCAACCAAAGTTGTTGAATTATTGTCATGGAATCCGGTGAGAGAAAAAGTCAATTAAAAAAATATGATATAACATAGTTAACTGGATATTTGGGGTGATGGACATAAATGTTCTAAATTTCTTAACTAAATAAATGCTTGAGTCGTAAAGTAGAACGTTAATAGAATATTTGAATATATATGTATCTCATATAGAGTGTTAGCCTCAGGAAGGAGACACTTGATTTTTGAGAACTTACTCTAGTATAATCAAGCATAAGTAAAGACGCTGCCTCTAGTAACATTGCTAGTCGAGATACTCTTTTAGACTACATAAATATTTGTATTGGAGTCCAGTAAGACAAACAAACAAAAAGAAGTATATACAATAATATATTCAACTTGCCAATCTAGAAAAGTAAAATTAATGTTCTTAACTCATTTGTAAACCCAACGTTTTATAGGTACAATATAACTTCAATAGAACAGTCAAATACATATGTATAGGCTATAGGAACTAAGTGTAAGCCCCAAGAAAAGGTTCCTTACTTTCTTAGAATTATGATTATGAAACTAAAATGGGAAGATCGTAATAACTTACTAGAAAGAATCCTGTAGTGTATTATGGTTCTCTGTACAAGGGAGTGTCAGCACAGCCTCGCATGACGATACTAAACCATACGATTAAACGCTTGCCAAATATAAAAAAATCACAGAGTAATCGAAGCCCAATATCATTGCAATACAACTACCCACTTGCCCATACGAAAAATAGTACACTTACTCCCCCTTCTTTTCTTCAAGTGACTAAACTTGGATACTTCACCAGACCAACTTATTTTTTGGTCTTTGAACTTGGTACGAAATAAGATGTTGCAAGAAGAAAATACCATTACATAGTTAACTAATCAATTAAAGAGAGAAATATTAATGTTAGTGAATTCTATACTAAGTCAACGTTAGAGAGGTAAACAACATTTTAATGGAATATTCGAATATCATTAAATATTCTTTGACAATAAACTGATACTTAAATTTTGATTAAAGATGTAAATCAACCGAAACTATATATATATATATATATATATATACATATATATATAGAGAGAGAGCCTCCCACCTCCACTACTCTTTCCCCACCCATCCACTTTTTCACTCACATACATCCTAATTAATTTCATTCCATGCTACCAAATTCCTTCAACCCATACCTCGGTCCTTGTGCTCCCAGTAGTTGCTACTACTTCTTCTCATTAACCCATCATGTCAACCCAATATTTCTATATATTTGTATGACATTTTTCTTAAAATTCTCATCCTGAGCAAGTCTTAAAAATAAAGACGTAACGTTGATGAAAACATCTTTTTCGTTGTTCCTTTTTCATTTCCTATCACGTCTGATTACCTTCACCCTTTCTTACTCATATATATATATATATATATATATATATATATATATATATATATATATATATGCATATATGTAGTAGTTATATATATATATATATATACATATATATATATGTATATATACACACATACATGTATATATGTTTATATGTATAATATTTTTATATATATATGTATATATATGTACACATATACAGATATATATATATATATATACATATTTATATATGTTTATAGGTATATATATATAAATATGTATATATACATATATAAATATGTATATATATATATCTATATATATATACATATATAAATATGTATATATATATATATATATATATATATATATATATATATATATAAAGTATAAAGGTATACTAAAAAAGAATAAAAGGGAAATACCAGTAGAGTGCTCAATTAAATTAAATTAAGAGCGTAATAATTTTATTTTAAAATACATATTTTAATAAGACATGGGCCAGTGGTTTCTGACAAGAAACGGGTTTAAATCTTCGATTCCGTCTTCTTCAGGATAGTCTGAAATAGTAAATGATGGAATTTCTTCAAAAACATTTATAACCGTTATGAAACGCTATGCACACAGAATTTGAAATGGAGGGCCGGCGAGACGCTTAGATCAGTAAAAATAGCCGTTAAGTAAGAGATTCTATATTTAGAAGTGAAGAACGAGAAAGAAAGGAAGAAAGAAAGAAAAAAAGTGATAAAGAAAGAAAGAAAGAAAGAAAGAAGGGAAAAATTTAAAAAAATAAAATAAAATTCATAATAATAACAAAATTAATTAAGAGTAAATGAAATATTATTTTGATATGAAGAACATAATTAAATGTACGCAACTCGAATTAATTAAATTGTCTAAAAAGGGGAGGTACCTATTGATTTGTATATAAGATATATATATATATATATATATATATATATATATATATATATATATATATATATATATATGTATATATATAATTCACGATTGTTTCAATTAATAAATATCAAATTAAAGTAAAAATATAAATATAAATAAATATATAAATAAAAAATCAATACATAAATAAAAAATCAATATATAATTAAAATATCAATATATAAATTAAAAAATCAATATATAAATACAACATCAATATATGAATAAAAAATCAATATATAAATAAATAAAAAATCAAAAAATTAATAAATAAATAAAATAAAAAAATCAATATATAAATAAAAATTCGATATATAAATAAAATCAATACATAAATAAAAAATAATAATAATATATAAATAACAAATCAAAAATCAAAATGTAAATAACAATATAAATAAAAATATAAATACAAAAAATATTAATGAATAATTAAAAATCAATATATAAATAAATCAATACATAAAAAAGAAATAATAATAATATATGAATAACAAATCAAAAATCAAAATGTAAATAGCAATATAAATAAAAATATACATACAAAAAATATTAATGAATAATTAAAAATCAATATATAAATAAATAAATATATAAATAAAAAATAAAAATATATAAATAAAACATCAATATATAAATAAAAATTCAAGTTAAACCAAATTAATTTCCTCGATTCTACTTTTAACCTAAAAAATAATACTCACACACCCTACCATAAACCGAATTAATCACTTCAATATATCCACAAAAACTCATGCCATCCACCATCAATCCTCAAAAACATTACTAAAAATATAAGCCTAAGAATTTCAAACCTCTCCTTAAATTATGAAGTTTTCACACAGGCTGCTCCATATTATAATAAAGCCCTCCGCAACAGGTGATTCCACGATGGAATCTCATACATCCCAAACACGAATATTCCACAGAACAACAGCCGCAATAGGAGGAGATCGATTATCTGGTTTTCGCCGTCCTTCTCCAGCAGAACAACCTCAAGAGTAGGTCATATTTTTCTCTAATTATTAAACAAACAGTTTACATAAGTTTTTCAATAAAAACACCATCAAGGTCAGCTACTCAACCATGCGGCCTATAAGGAGTTACATCACCAGAGAACAAAGCACGGCAGTCGACACCGGATGCTCATGCCAAAATAAAAATTCTTGCCCCCTCGAGGGAAATTGTAAAGTTGACTCAGTTGTATACAAAGCTGTGGTTACGAGTACAAACTGATAACAGAACAGATGTATACTACGGCATGAGACAAGGTTCCTTCAAACAAAGGTAGTATTCACACCTATATGACTTTAGATACAAGGATCGCGCAAACACATCTTTGGCTAAACGAATTTGGGAACTAAAAGAAGAATGAACTCCCTTTTCTATAAATTGGAAATTCATAGAGAGAAAACCCATTTATTCACCTATATCTAATGTTTGCCATTTGTGTAATGCTGATAGGTTCCATATTTTTAAGGCAATCATGAACCCAAACACCAGATGTTTAAATGTACGCGATGAGGTTTTAAAGGACTGTATACATCGTAAACAAGCACTCCTTATTTATTGGATGGATCGAGTCACTTAAGCCTTCCTAGAACCCTACATAAATTCTTCAGACACTTGTATTCTTCTACTGCAGGCTTCACGTTCTACGAACCTGATCACAGTTCTTTTTTCTTTTCTCCATTTTTCCCCTCTTTCTTCTTTAAATTTTTCAATTTTATATTTTCGAATTTTTATTCATTCATATATTGATTATTATTTATATATTGATTTTTTATTTAATACTGACTTTTTTATTTATACATGCATACGTGTGTATGTATATGTGTATATATATATATATATATATATATGTGTGTGTGTGTGTATGTATATGTGTAAATGTACGTGTGTATATATATATTTATTTTTTGATTTTATCTAGATATGAATTTTTATTTATATATTGATTTTTTATTTATATATTGATTTTTTATTTATATATTTATTTATTTATACATTTATTTTTTATTTTTTATTTATATTTTTTATTTATATTTTTATTTATATTTTTATTTACATTTTTATTTTTTATTTTTTTATTTTTTTTTATTTATATATTATTATTATTTTTTATTTATATATTGATTTTATTTATATATCGAATTTATATTTATATATTGATTTGTTTATTTTATTCATATATTAATTTTTTGATTTTTTATTTATTTATATATTGATTTTTTATTCTTATATTGATTTTTTATTTATATATTGATTTTTTATTGATTTTTTATTCATACATTGATATTTTAATAACATATTGATTTTAAATTTATATATTGATTTTTTATTTATATATTTATTTATATTTATATTTTTACTTTAATTTGATATTCATTAATTGAAACAATCGTGAATTATATATACATATATATATCTTATATTCAAATAAATAGTTACCTCCCCTTTTTAGATAATTTAATGTATTAGAGTTGCGTACATTTAATTATGTTCTACATATAAAAATAATATTTCATTTACTCTTAAATAATTTTGTTATTATTATAAATTGTATTTCATTTTATTTTATTTTTCCCTTCTTTCTTTCTTTCTTTCTTTCTCTCTTTTCTTTCTTTCTTTCTTCCTTTCTTTCTCGTTCTTCACTTCTAAATATAGAATCTTTTACTTAACGGCTATTTTTCTGATCTAAGGGTCTCACCGGCCCTCCATTTAAAATTCTGTGTGCATAGCGTTTCATAACGGTTATAAATGTTTTTTAAGAAATCCCATCATTTACTATTTCAGACTATGCTGAAGAAGACGGAATCGGGGATTTAAATGCGTTTCTTGTCAGTAACCACTGGTCCATGTCTGATTAAAATCTGTATTTAAAAATAATATATATATATATATATATATATATATATATATATATATATATATATATATATATATATATATATATATATCCTGCAGTAATGGAGTTTTTTGGAAAACTCAGGACTTAATGACGGAGTATAAGTCATTGTTTTAGAGGTTTAATAAACTGTGATGAATTTCTCAATTGGAGTATGCAATTCGATTAATATATATATATATACATATATATATATATATGTATATATCAATATATACATATATATATATATAAATAAATATACATATATATACATATATATACGTTTATATATATATGTATATAAATAAATACATATATATATATATGTGTGTGTGAGTGGGTGTGTGTATAACGACATACATATATATGTGTATATATATATATTTATATATATACCTATATATATATCACTATGTTTATATATATATATATGTATATATTTATGTATACATATATATATAAGTATACATATATATATATATATATAGATATATACATATATATATATATAAGTATACATATATATATATATATATATATATATATATATATATATATATATATATATTCATATTTATATACATGATTATCGGGAAAAAATCCACGCATACTAGTCGATTAACCAATAACAACTTATTGCATTATAGGTATGTATTACTCTTTGTATTAAAGAAACTCAGACAGTTTATATTTCTAAAAAAATAGGCTAGTAAAGCTCTATATATAGGAACTGCACTTAGTCTCTATTTTGTTTACGCGTTATATTAATTCTCGAACGAGGTTTCAATTGTTCTTTCAATTTTTAATTACTCTTACCAATTGGGCATTTTTACCTGCAAATTAGGCTGGGGGTTTCGGCATGGGTGAGCAAAAACAGAGTTTCCTTTTGTTCTTTGAAAACGATGTAATACCAATTCCTTTTTGACTTCAAATCTCTTTGAAATGAAAACCATTTTTTTACATCTAGATTTACAAAGTAAAACAAGATTTTATAACCAAATTTGTATATAGAAGTATGTAAAATATACAGAATGGCCCTGCGTATATTAGAAATAAGAAATGTAGGCCAACAAAAAGATATTCAAATAATCCCTCGTTATATTTAAACCTAAAATCAGTCAGATTGTAGTGTGAACTAGAAGGTACACACACACGCGCACACACAGCACACTTACATATATGTATATATATATATATTAGTACTTCTATGTATCCACATAAAATATTATACGGAGATATCATTTTTTATGTGTCAGTTTTCAGTATTTACTTCAACAGTGCTCGATATATATATATACATAAAAAAGAGAGGGATGAAGGGGCATACATACAGTTAGATAGACATACAGACCTACAGACTAGCAGACAGACAGACATATATACATACATACAGACAGACATACAGACAGACAGCCAGACAGGCAGACAGGCAGGCAGGCAGGCAGGCAGGCAGACAGACAGACAGACAGACAGACAGACAGACAGACAAACATAAAAACAGATGGATAAATAGATAAACAGATACAAACTGGATATTATGAATAAATGCGTTGTGTCAGAAACGTATCGACAGTAATCCCCAGTGTTTAGGCAGAAGCCATCAAATTAGATAATCCGTTAGCTTCCGGTGCAAACCAATTTACACCAAATTTGATGCGGATTTTGTAATTTTATGGCTTCTGGACGAACACTGAAGGGTTTCTCACGCTGTCAGTATGAAACTATTGGTTTGTTCATAATATCCAGTATGTGTATATTTTAAAAATATGTTACTCCAGAAGTGGAAATGTTATTTGTAGAAGAGCTATATACTTTCCATACATACTTGTTGTTCTCGTGTGTCGGTGGTTTTTTTTCAACTAATTCATTCTAAGCATTTGTAGATATATCTTAATAACAATATGTGTTGTGAACGTACATGAGCCACACTAATCGTATGAGTCTTTTTTAAGAAGACATGGCAGAGTAATATTCTCCGATATTCGTTTGTTTCTGACGTAAATAAACAAAATAGGATTTTTCCTTAATTTAATAGAATGTCGTATATATTATTACACGTGCTATGTTATTCAGTTATTCAGGCCCCACCCTCATCAGAGGATTAATTGTGGCCTGATTCAACAAATAAACCGGTTGATGATGATGATGATGATGATGATGATTTAATTCCCAACTAGTTATTAAACCTGAGATGTAGGGGAGTAGACAACCTGTTTAACAAGAGCATGTCAAAGGTAACATGGGTGTATAGCCTGGAGCAAATAGGCATATATTCACTGTATCTTTCTCTCTCTCTCTCTCTCTCTCTCTATATATATATATATATATACTAGACTAAAATCTTTCAACAAATTTTTTTTTTTTTTTTTTTTTTTTTCTTCCCAGTTTTGAAGGTTAAAAAACTTCCGAGACTATATATTGGGTATTTGAATATGTATGGCTAGGATTCCTTCCTCTTATTCGAATACTTTCCTGGTACCATAGGTACTTAAGTTTTTTTTAAACCCTGAAAAACTAAAAAAATAAATAATACATAATAGTAATAACTATGGTTATTAAAACACGATCACAAGCTAGGTCTGGGCAGCCCTCAGAACTAGTGAGTTCCCCTAGGGCTCACCCCCCAAGGAGGTCGGACATATCTCGACAGGGTAAAGCCGTTGTCACTAGTAACATAGAAGTAGGAGCTCCTTCGTACGAAATGGCAAATGGGACTTGTCCGGCCGAAATAAGTTTTAAGGTTG
Source organism: Sepiola atlantica (assembly GCA_963556195.1). Classification (NCBI taxonomy): domain Eukaryota; kingdom Metazoa; phylum Mollusca; class Cephalopoda; order Sepiida; family Sepiolidae; genus Sepiola; species Sepiola atlantica. Next base: position 164,107,937 of record OY744523.1, read on the forward strand.
CTCCTTGCGGAGCTTCATTATGTAAAACCTGTAATATTCTAATAACATCTAAAGAATATAAATCAAATGTTACAGACAGAATGTATAAAATAGTAAATCATTCGGGGGAAGATTTGTCATGTAAGTCTCAAAATCTAATTTATTTGTTATCATGTAAAAATTGTAATTTACAATACGTAGGCGAAACCGTACTTCCTTTAAATAAACGCATGAATATACATAGAACTAGCACTAAAGGATGTCTCCATGTTATTAAACATTTTAAAGAAACCTGTAGTGAATCGTCCTTTTCAATACAAATCATTAAAAAATTTAAAAATAACGGATATAATAGTTTTGGAGAAGTAGATAACAATATATTAAAAATACGTCAAAATAAAGAAGATGAAACAATTAAGAAATTACGAGTAATTTATCCTTATGGTCTAAATTGTAAAGTAAAGAAAAATAACTTACACGATGAATTAGAAAATGTAGGGCGATTATATCCAGCTTTACCTCGCTACGGTACTAGAGATAGGTCATATGTAAATAGAAACAGCAAAGAATCTGCCATTTCATGCGAGGAATTCTTTGAAAAAACTAAAGATAGTATTATTAATAATATTTCCGGTTCTTTCAATTACATTAGAAAACTTCTAAATCAAACAAAAAAGAAGATACAGAAGAATATTGCATCTAAAATATTACTACAACCGGATATGATGTACAAAAAAGAAAAACTAACTCAATGGTATGAATATATAATGGATATAATCGATACTAAACTATATAAACCACCTGTTGTATATAAAAAACATAAACCTAGAAATGTTTGTGTAGTTCTGTATGAAAATAAAGGATTAGATGATATAAATCTGCCAAAAATATTAAATAATCCAGAAATCTTACAATTACTACCCACTGAACTAAAAATGGAGGGACAAAATCCAATAGTAACATATAAACTTGGGCAAACCATACGAAATAAAATTTTCAATTATAAAAAAACAGTAGAAAATATAAATACAAATGATTATAAGGATGAAAATATTCCAGAATGCGAATGTAAGTCCTCCCCTTTATGTAATAATGACATAGGGCATGTAATTACCGGTAATTTAGCGATAGTAAAAAATCCTAAGTTGAGAAAGCTCCTTACAAAAGGTCCAAACTACAGAGAACCTAAATGTTTAAATTATACAAAATGTATAAAAGAAATAAATAAAGCATTAGAAACCTTTAGTATATCCATGGCAAAAAAACACAAAATATTAGATTCCACATTTGACGCATGGAAAAATAATATACTCAGATTCGTAAATAAAAAGGTCGAACGTTTAAAAATGTTTAAACATCCTAAAAAGACGAATCCTCTCCTTAGAAATTCACAAATAATTATGGACCTTCAAATACTTCAAAATAAATTTGTAATAGTTCCTATTGATAAGGCAGCAAATAATATAGCTTTTATATGTAAAAAATATTACATACAACGATTATTGTCAGAAGTAGGAATTATAGGTATAGAATCAGATACTTATAAAGTAAGTAATTGTGAAAAAGAAAGTATTATTCTAAATAACACCATTATTTGTGAAAAATTAGGACTAAAATTAGATGAGAAAAATAATAAACTTCCATGTATGTATTGGATACCGAAAATGCATAAAAAACCAGTTGGGGCCCGTTTTATTGTTGCCTCCAAAATGTGTATTACTAAACCCTTGAGTAAGGCTATATCAAATGTGTTTAAATTAATAATTAATCAGATAAATAATTTTCATAATAAAAGAAAGTTCTATAGTAATATAAACCTATTTTGGGTAGTAAATAATTCATATCCAATAAAAGAAAAACTAGATCATATAAATTCCCGTAAAAAGGCTAAGTCAATTTCTACATATGATTTTAGTACCTTATATACTAAAATACCACATAATGAACTAATTAAAGAATTAGGTAACATTATAGATTTAGCTTTTGCCGGAGGTAAAGGTAAATACATAGAATTTTCAAAATCTAAAGCCTTTTGGTGTAAGACTAAAAACAGTAAAACTAGTACTTCAAAAAATGGCCTTAAAATACTTATAAGTCACCTGATTAAAGAAAGTTATTTTAAAATAGGAAATAATACACTAATACAAACAATAGGTATTCCTATGGGTTTGGACCCTGCCCCCTTTTGGGCAAATCTCTATTTACATAGATATGAATACATATATATGTCAGCATTAATAAAAAATGATATATCTAGAACGTATAGTTACCACGGCTGCAGGAGGTTTATTGATGACCTGGTCTGTATAAATGATAGAGAGGAGTTTGAAAATACTAAACATTTAATATATCCTAGGGAATTAAAATTAAATTGTGAACATACAGGAATACATGCTACCTTTCTAGATTTAGATATAAAAATTGAGGATGGTAGATTTATTTATAAAATGTTTGATAAAAGAAATTCTTTTCCCTTTCATATCGTTCGTATGCCGCATAAAAGTAGTACCTGTCCTATGTATATATTTTATGGGAGTATAATGTCCGAATTTCTAAGAATAGCCCGCGTTACTTTAAGGTTAATGGATTTTATACCTCCAGTCACTTCATTAGTAATAAGAATGCTTAAACAAGGTGGAGATAAAAATAAAATATTTAGACAGTTAAATAAGGCAATAACACGCTATCCTGACGCTTTTAAATTATATGAAATAAATCAAAAGAAATTGATAAAAGAAATCCAAAACTCTACTATAAAAATGTATAACATATGTAAATAGTCCATGATAAAATAAATAAATAAATGTATATATATATATATGTATATATGAAATATTTTTATAAATATATATTTTTAATTTTAAAACATTTGTAGACAAAGAAAATAACCAAGGGAAAAAAGGGGGGTTATTATAATGGAATCATCTAACTCTATAAAATAGATGTTCTGTAAAATAGTAAATACCCACTTTGAAAGGAACAACACAGGTAAGGAAACTATATTTTAATACTTTAGAAAAACAAATCTGGAGGCAAAACTAAATTAAATATTTGTAAACTTTTTAAATTAAAAAATAATTATTAAATAGGGAGGTGGTGTCTGATCAACACTGCTGGGATGCCATGATAAAGAAATACTGTTTTGTTTTTAAAATCCCGAAACAGTTTTCATGGTAAACAACTGACGATCCCTTATATATAAAAACATATATAAAAATATATTTATATTAGAGTATATTCTTGGAAGTAAACTAAAATAGTGATTGCAGTAAATTGATTGACTTACTAGACTAAAATCTTTCAACAAAATTTTTTTTTTTTTTTTTTTTTTTTTTCTTCCCAGTTTTGAAGGTTAAAAAACTTCCGAGACTATATATATATATATATATATATATATATATATATATATATGTGTGTGTGTATAGTGCATAGTTGAACGGTTTCGATAGGGCCCAGAGTAATAGAGCTCACTGTACTTATTAAGAGAGCAGGAATACATTTAAAGAAAATAAACCTAACCCACATTATGATGGTCGGTCATATTAAATTATTTCGACATAGATGTGTCTATTTAAACGCGTAAACAGCAACATTACAACACTCAATGTGTATTTCTTGAAATGTATCCCTGCTCTCTAGAATAAAATAAATAGATACATTTATGCAAACACTTTTATTTTTAACCCTTTTTTCTTTTTTAGTGTTTCCTCTTCTCCAGTTTAGAACAAATGGCACATTTAAAATTCCGCTTCCAACGCCACCGACATCAACTGCCAGCCAAGCTTTGCTGTGACATATTTTGACACAGACACATTTCCTAGCAAAAATAGACATCAAATCCATCAATCGCACTAATTTCGCATCTTTTGTAGGAGACCTATCACTGTTTATAACGCTCTGATCAAAATCATGATTTGTATTTCCTGCTTGTTTACGTACACAACCATGCCGAAGTGTAAACACTTCATGATGAATATCAATTTATATTCTATATGATTTTTCTACATTATATTTTTCATCCTGAGGAAGTCTCTTAATAAAGAAGACACGGTGATAAATACAGACCTCACATAGTGTTTTATTTTCCTTTTTTTATTTTAGATTACGAGGTATCATTTTATATCTAACTTTCCTCATATATATATTTATATGTACATATGTGTATATATATATATATATACATATAATATATATATATGTATATATATATATATATATATATATATATATATATATATTACTTGATGTAATATGTTTAATAACCACGATTTTACCTTTTTTACATCTATGGTATTATTTATTTGATGTAATAAGACGCTTTCCCTACCCTTACGTAGTTATGTATTGACTAAATTTGTTTGTATAGTATTCATATATTTTTTTATTATTGTATATATGCATGATGTTGACAATATTTTACTTGATGTGATAGATATAGTGGTGTATATAACACGTGTATGCAACAAGTAATGAACTTTACGGCGATGAGAATTCGCTTTAGATAAAAAAGCCAGTGTTAAACCTATTAGGTTATTGAATTTTTGTAATCTATCCAAGAGAGATAATCTATTTGCTTTGCCCCCAGCTTAGATGGGGCTACACTATTCCATGCATGCTCAAATAGTGTCTTCATAGAGATCTACGATACTGGAATATGTGAGAACTATATCTCCATTTAAAGAGCCATCATTCCGAGTACAAAGATATTTAAACTGCACATCCATATATGTTATCTATGTACTAGAGTGCATAACATACAACGAATCTTACATAGGCGCCACCAAAACACTTAATAATAGAGTTGCTTTACATAAAAGCAACATACCAATTCAAAAAAAAAAGAAAATGGTATGTGTCTCACCTTGTTCACTCATGTAGAATAGGGCAATTCAAAATAATGCCCATCTTAAAAACCTACAATTACCCAAACATTCTGGCACAAGAAAACAGTTGATATTTAAATTCAACCCATCATTAAATACATCATAAGACAAATAAAACAACTTGCGGACAACACGCATATACATGCATATACAAGCAAAGGTGCGTACATGTATACTATTATGCGCATCAACATACATAAGACGATTAGGTGACCCACGTCCGTGTGTGCATGTATGTACCCACATGCATACACAAATTATATGTGGGGGCGCGCGAGTATCTGGGGGTGTGTTTATCAATCTGCCTATCCATTCATCTATTTATCTAGATATCTGTGAAGATCAAGACATGACAATACTAAAAGAGAACGGATGAGAGAAAGAAACCATAACAAATTACATAAACAAGTAGCAAAATAACACAAGAAAAACAAAACTATAAACAGTACGAATCAAAATACACATATTAATCACATGAATAGAAATTTAAAAGTTAGCAATCGAAGAAAAATATTTAACTGAATAAATCGCACACTTTTTTCACTACAAAATAAATAACTCACCAACAGTATTTTATACTAAGCTACAATATTTGCCAATAAAATACCGAATAACAAGAAGTGTTACGTGGGTATGACCTCCTTTATTTTAAAAAACAGATAGTATGACTCATTTAAGCACAGAGAACGTCGAATGAAAACAACATTAGCAATGAACTAATAGACGCCCACCAATACTTGAATAGAAAATAATCAGATAAGCAGTACATGTAGAAAGTTAGAAAGCATGTGTAGATAATAACTGAATGATAAGTTTGAAATCTTAACCTTTAAATACCCTCAAGATCTATTAAACTTAAAAAGTGAGATTGCTAACAACTGCCTGCACATAATACAATGTACCTTAGGCTAAAACAACATGAATAAATAAACCAACAAATTTTCAAAAAAATCTAAACTATAACCAAAAAACTTCAAAACTGAAACTTAAAATAAAAATACAAAGTAATTTTTTTCGGAATGAGAAATTAAAAATCCTAAACTTTAAATATCCCATGAACCTATGAAACTGAGGAATTCAGAAAGCAAACACATGCCTTCAGGGAATACCATTTATTAAAGGCTAACAATAAATCAGTACAAACACCAAATTAACTAAAACATAACAACTTAAAAACTAAACCCTTACATAGAACTACGATAAACCACGTGTTTAAATAAGTTAACCCATTATATTAACAGAACAAAGAAACGAGGTACAGGCCACTCTATAGTAAACAGAACAATATGACATGAAATGGGAAGAAAAACTAACCAGACCCCTGTTCGTGCGAAGCCCAACGTTAGGCTCAGCCATATATATATATATATATATATATATATATATATATATATATATATATATATATATATATATATATATGGAGACACTCACAGTAAAACATATATATATATATAGGAGACACTCACAGTAAAACATATCCTAGTTGGGTGTGATGACCTCTCCCCAACTAGAAAACTATATTATACAGAAAGCAGTATGGAAGACCTGTTCGAAAAGGTCAACTCAGCAAATATTTTAGCATACCTAAGAAAAGTAAATTTATATAAGAAAATTTAAGGAAATTAAAAGTTACCCAAATATACTTATCCATGTATAAATACAACATTTAATTTCTTAGTTCGATTTAATAAAAAAGGGAGGAAAGGCTAAAAAAGTATCTCCCCCCCCAATAAAAAAAAACTCCGGCATTAAATGACCACATAGGTTGATATGCCGCATAACCAACCAATCCAATCCTATATATACACATATATATATATATATATATATATATATATATATATATATATATATATATATATATATATATATATATATATATATATATTAAAAAGGAAGGATGCGAGTAATCCGACGTTATCGGAAATGAAAAAGGGAACACATCAAATTTATCTCTTTACAAAATGTTTCGTAGATATATATATATATATATATATATATATATATATATTTAGGAAGTGAAAAAGAAAAAAACAAGAGATATTCTTTTTTATATTCATCAACGTTTCGTCTATATTTGTAAGACTTCCTCATGATAAATGTTTTAAGAAAAATCTTATGCAAGTACAATGAAATGGCTTCTACAATCTATCCCCCTTAATAAGCATAATTATCTTGACCGAACAAAAACTAAGCCTAGATGATGTCTAACATTCTACTCTTCGTTCTCAATGCACTTATATACGAGTCCCCGCATACATACTCACGCACAAACTCCTCCTCACATACATTTTAATTCACTACGAATCTAAACCACTCAACCACAAATAGCAGCCTTACCAATGACCATAATCAATACACCCTCACACATATTTAGGTATTTAAACATCTTTAGCTCTCAATTTAATTTCAACCATCAACACTGCCTGCACAGAACTACATTTCACCTATTTCTCGCCAAAATTAATATAACTTTTCTCTTTCTCTTTTTTTTCTCCTTCCCATCATTGTAATATTCACTTATATTAACACATTCCTGATATAGCCAGCTGGTCAATACTCCTACCCTCAAACATTTTTACACCTAACCGCAACAAAATCTCCCCTCTCACCCTTTAAACTACTTTGTTCACATTCTTACCAACCCTACCTACTTGCACATGATCTTCATATCTTAAAATCTTTTTTCTAAAACAAGGATACTACCTACATACCAGAGGCACAGAGTGTTCCCCTTTCTCTCCTCTTTCTCCAAACACTCAAAATCGATTCTACACCTCAGCACGAAAAAAACCTGAGCACCCTACCTCTCTCTCGTACCTTAAGACACGTTCACTGACCCTTCCCCTTCCCTTTTTTCACTCACAGTAATCCGCATTCATTGCACTCTCTGCCACTGACTGACTTATCTACGCCCGGACCTTGCTCCAGCGCTCTCAGTAGAAACGGCTACTATTTTTTCTCATCAACCTATCATCTCAACCCAATATTTCGATGTACTTGCAGGACATGTTTTCTTAAATGTATCATCCTGAGAAAGTGTTACAAATAAAGACGAAACGTTTATGAATATATAAACACAAATATATCTTGCTTTTTCCTTTTTCCTTTCCTATATATATATATATATATATATATATATATATATATATATATATATTTAAATATGAAGTTGTGAATTCCGAAACCGAAACAATGCAATGTAGAAAAACCGAAAGGTGGAATAAGAATGAACACACATAAATAACAAGAGACGGTACACATCAGATGAATTCATTTAAATTTCCAACGCCAAATACATAAGGCCAGTAAATTGTAAAATTTGTAGGCACTGTTAAATATATAAAAGCCCTGAATGGTAGAGACGTTACTCATCTCGAGAGTAAGAAACTCTATTTTTTCAAAAGAACCCAAAAGTTGTACTGGTTTTGTCAATATATATATATATATATATATATATATATATATATATATATATATATATATATATATATATATATAGAGAGAGAGAGAGAGAGAGAGAGAGAGAGAGAGAGAGAGAGAGAGAGAGAGAGAATACGTTTGTAGAACAACTTTAAACATTCTACACAAAATCTACATAACCGTCGCACACGAAGACGGCCGGGAAAATAAAAGTTAAAGTTACACATATTTTAAAACTACATAATTTTGACCCAGTGAGAAAAGCCTACGAAAAATAAAACACACGCATACCACATACACACACATACATACACGCACACAAGAGCAGTACTATCAAACTGTAAACAATAATAACATTATTTTCAGCTGGAAAATATATCTAAAGAGCGCCACACAAGGCTTGAACCGCGTTTTAAATTAACAGCATTATACAATTATAAAATAATAAAATAACAAACACTCGTTGAAATACTGTTTTTGTAAATGATGGTAGCCTCGTTTATATATATATATATATATACAGTAGCGTCCAAAAGTTAAGGGCTAGTAGTTTCAAGACAAGTTTAAGTACTTTTTAAGAAAAACCGTTCATTTAAAATACTTAATATGCATATATACTTATAGATATACTCATCACTCATGTCTCGCCTAAATTTCATAAGCATCCGTTGGATATTTTTGAAGTTATGACCAATAACACAAAAGTTTGTCCAAATTCTCGTGGTCCAAAAGTTAAGGGCTAGGCGGTATACTCTTTAATTATTATAACAGTAAGGTACTGTATAGGTGAACAGGAGTTATCGCCCCTGAACATACTTTACATAAGTGGAGTTTCCAACGGGTAAGAGTTATCGCCCCTGGCTCATAATTTTACATTTGTGGACTTCGCTCTCCTATGAAAAGAGAGAGAAACGTCCATCTTCATTCTGAAGTCGACACACGTCGTTTCGCTGTCAGACAGGTACTATGAATAATCCTACTTCAAATTGTTACTAAAGAACATTAAAATTATTGTAATTGGGTAAAAGAAATGAGTGTTTGTATCGCACTAGTACAACATGGCAGCAAAACAACGTCGTCCCGTATCTATCGAAGAAAAACAGCTCATTATTCATCTTCATAGTAATGGCAAGAAAACTTCTGAGATTGTTGACACCGTAGGAAGGTCTCCTAGTGTAGTAAAGCGTATTGTGGCACATTTCAAGCAGTCAGGATCAGTGGCAGCTGCCCCAAAATCTGGTAGACCTCGAAGCACAACTGCTCGACAGGATCGTCTTATTGTCAAAATGTCACTTAAAGACAGATTTAACACTGCTGCTAAAATATCTCGAGAACTAAAGCAAAGGTCTATTGTTCAAGCGTCTCGGCAAACTGTTACACGCCGGTTGCAGGCTTCTGGATTGCAATCTCGAGTGCCAGCAAGGAAGCCTCTTATCTCCAAAAAGAATCAGAAACTCCGCCTCGCTTTTGCCCAAGAACACGTTGTGTGGACAACCGAAAACTGGTCCCGTGTGCACTTTAGTGATGAATCGAAGTTTAACGTTATCGGATCTGATGGCAACACGTATGTCCGGCGAAGAACTGGTGAGAGATTGGAGGTTAAGTGCGTGAAAAAAACTGTGAAATTTGGAGGAGGAAGTGTAATGGTTTGGGGCGTTATGTCAGCTGCAGGCTGTGGACCACTGATTCGTCTGCAAGGTAGAATAAATGCAGAAGTTTATAAGCAGATTCTACGGCAGCATGCAGTTCCTAGTCTTCGGTCGTCGCTCTATCAACCTGCAATTTTCATGCAGGATAACGCTCCTTGTCACACTGCTAAGAAAGTAAAAACATTTTTAGACGAGGAAGAAGTTGAAACGATGCGTTGGCCCCCTCAGAGTCCAGATCTTAATCCTATTGAGAATATCTGGAAAATAGTTGGTGAACGTGCTCAACTTCAGTGCCCAAAAAATCAAGAAGAACTCTGGCAGTGCTTACATGCTGAATGGAGTGCGATAACGCCTGCGTTTTGCAAGAAGTTGGTGGATTCCTGTGCCAAGAGGTGTCAAGAAGTCATAAATAGCAAGGGTTTTTTTACCAAATACTAGTTAGTTGGTAATTTCAGCCATTCACAGCAAGGACAAAAGCCGCAATCGTGTTAGCCCTTAACTTTGGACACACAAATTTTGTACAATTTTATTTAAAATGGTAGTTATTCAAAAAATACTTAGTGTAGGCTAACGAAATTATGACCCATTGAAGATATACATGTTATCTATATAATTGTGAAGTAATTTTTTGTTGTTCGTGTGTATTTGTTTCAAATATATGGTTAAACTTGCTGAGGTTTTACTAGCCCTTAACTTTTGGACGCTACTGTATACATATATATATATATTATTATTATTATTTTTTTACCTTTCCGTTTTTGCTTGAGATGGTGCATCCTACCGGATGTCAGACATTCACTGGCTATTTCCGACATTCTAGCAAAAGATTTTTTTAAGATTCTAACTATCCCTTTACGTGCAGTTGTTTGTATTTCTCTTTTACTCGGTTACCTTGTTATACTCGCCAAATAGCTTTTGAAATGATGTTTCATTAGTCCTGTTGATCCTATAATTACTGGTATGATGAAGATTTTCTTAAGATTCCAGTTTCTTTTCATGTCGTACATAAGACCTTGGTATTTCGTAATATGTTTCCTTTCAGCTATGTTTAATCCTGCATCATTAGAGTTACTAATTAAAACTAGGGTTGCTACTTTCTCATTTTTGCCCCATATTACGATGCCACTTTTAACCACTTCGTTTTCTAGAAACGTAGCTGTAGGGATTGCAGTGTCATAGTGGGGGCTGTATAAACTATGTCTAACTGTTCTTTCTGGTATATGCTCCAAGGACTTGCTGCTACACTGGATATTGAACTTTTTACACCTAGTCCAGTGAAGATATTTACACACTCCGTTCTTCCGCATTGTATACCAGCCATCTCCCATGAGAACCTTACAACTGGACGTCAGATTGCTCACACGCGATACTTTTGCGTGGCAGAACCTGCACTTGCTATTGTGGCTGATACCACTCATCTTTTTAAAGGCATTGCTCATCAATAATCTTGAACCGCCATTATCATACTCTCCTGATCATAATGGAGAGATCCTATTTTCAGCCAATCTACAGAGACTTCCTTATCTATATATTCCTTGGATAATTTATCTAGGAAGTACTTAGCACGTGTTTGGTTGGCCCATTTTCACAGTTTACTTGAATGAAAGTTTTGGTGTATTTCGGGCGGCTGTTTCGGGCTATTTCTGTGACAGAGTTGTTGTCTGTTTCTGCCTCATTTGTAAGACAGTCGTGCCCTTGGCCAGTTTTGTGATAGAGGTTGTTCTGCTTGCTCTTGTTTCTTGATGTTGGCATACCATCATAAGGTTTGGGTTCAGGGAACTCATCAGACATTTGTTAGTGCTCACAATAGTGGCTCTATGTTGATGGTCAATTTCTAAAAGACCCATACCCCCTGCTCCTCTTGGCAGATACATCCTTGGTAGACACTGGTTACTGTACATTACGCTGTACATTGTCAACATTTTTCTCCTTTTAGTGTCTAAGCTAGTAATATCCTTTTGTGGCCAATCAATATTTCCAAAGTTGTATGTTATAACTGGCATACCTAATTGGTTAATGGAAGTTACTTGGTTTTTGTTTGTTAGCTGTGTTTGTCAAATTTACATTTTACGAATACCCCTTCTCTTCATTTCAATTTACTAAAATTAATAAAGCATGCATTAAAGGCAGCAGGAATCAAAATACTGTTAAGTGTAGGTTTTAAACAGAACAAACATCCGATCCTAAAATGCATTTTGTGTAAAATACGATGCATTTATGTTCATCGATCATTCAAAATAGAAAGCATTGCAGATGCAGTTTTCATTGGTTTGCGAAAGGAAACTGGGGCGCAGTTTTTCTCTTTTAATGCTCACTTGTATTTCATGTTTCACAGCGAAATGCATTTGATTCGATTATCATTCAACGATTCAGCATTTTTACAACATTTGATGCAGGAATATCGAGTGTGTTTCTCCGTCAGATGATCGACTTACTTTCATCTGCCCACGTTATATTCGCACATATGTAAACGGAGCAATCAGATTAGGTTTAAACTGCCAAACGTTAGATGAACAACAATACGAGTAATGGCCCAGACCCCTGAATTTATAGGTTTGGTTTTATTTCAGCCTTAATAAATACTAAACGTGTTCATCTCTATGATAATAATTTTAAGTTTGATACCATGCAATTGCCTTTTTTATCTTGCCCAAATCCGCATTAATCTGAACAGGAGTTGCTAAATTGTATGATTAAATAGGAATAACATAATTAAAGAACAATTGTGAAAGAAATTTAATAATGCAACTATTAACACGAAATAAGCATGAACAAGGGAAGAAAAGGAAGGTAGACGAGAGAGAGGAACAAACGAGACGGTATATTTTAACACCACATGGTAATTCATTAATTATTAAACCTGTGCCGATTGGACCTATCTAAGAGTGGATGTTTTATACACTGTTTTTTATTACATTTATTTAAAACATATGACATGTTAAACCTAGCCTAAGTAATCGTATACGTAATGATCGTGATCTTAGCTTCTGCTACAATCATTTTGATAAGTTAATCAATATAAGTGGTTACAGCAAATAATTATTATTTGTGACGTTTCAACAGCTCTTCTGTGTATTCCTCCAGCTAAATATTTATACATAAAGTTATGGTGAGGTAATACACTAGACACACATCCGTATACATCCGAATTAAAACAAACCGGCGTCATAATAAAAATTAGGCGACGTTTCAACAGAAAAATAATGAAGTAAAACACTCAGCGTTTATTTTTCTGAAAATGTGTTTTATTCTTGATGTAGGAGTCAATGAAATAACTTTATTTTTCACGAGAAAATTACAACTTATTTTTCTTTTTAGAAATGGTGGTTTTTCTTTCATGAATAAACAGAACATTGTATAAAACATGCCTAATGACCAAGAACAATATTACCTATATTTTTTGTTCAGATTCTGTTACAGCTTTTTCCAGCGGGAAATACCCCGACAAGTGCTTAGGGTTAAGTAAAACTCGTTATTTCCTGTCCAAAAGCTTTACAACCATTTTTGCCATAATTTATTTTCAAAAAATGTGAAGATGTTTATTTGGAGTTAGCGCAGGCGTGGAAAAGGAAGGAGGCAGTTGTCTTGTTGGGTATTGTCACCAGGAACCCCTCAAACTGATACAAAGTCTACTACTACTACTACTACTACAAAACTACTGTTATTAAAACTAACCGTGGTTATATAAATCGAATGTTGACACCTACTCCTGTGAGTTGCACTTAATTATGTGAATATATACGAATATACAGTTAAAATATAAACACGAAAAATGCAGTGAAACCAATCGCTTGTTACAGTCGAAAGTGTAGATAGAGAGTATTGGAAGATGCGAAGATCAAAGAGAGAGAGCACGATTCAGATCTCGATTGAAAATCTTTAGGAAGTTCTGAATTCAAGCAGTTTACAAGTATGTACACATAGGAAATTAAGGAATAATTGCTGCCACTCAGAATTCAGGATATATATTGTTTTTCAAATAACATATTTATGTTATCGGCAGGTTTTGTTACTTCTAGTACGTGTTAGAAAAATGAATTATTTTGCCCGACTTCATGAATAAATTATTCCTAATAAACCATACTAAGTATCTGCCGGAGCCAGATATGAGCAAACAAAATAAGTCTAAACACAAATGACCGATCTACACGCATTATTTATGCTAAGATGTAACATCAAAGCTTAGTATGTAAGAAAACCACGAACAAAATGCCAGTAATTATCTCTAGAAAGGTGTTTCAATATCATCTAAAGAAGAGAAAATAACAAAAAACGTATATAAAATAACGACAAAACGTCATCTGAGCAACACAACTGCATTGTGACAGCGCTGATGATAAAAGACTGTATCACCAATAATATCATCATCATTACCAATATGTGATGACGAAATAGATTCTAAATGCTATATAAAATTAAGAAAATAAAAAAGGACACATTACATAGCAAAAGTGCGGTCAAATCATATGCGCGTGAAAAAGCCGTCTTTCATAATTCATTTACTGGTAATATGTATGGTGTGGTTTGTCTGAATAACAATCTGGCTTTATTGTGCGTTATTCTGCGGTGAAGGTGAAAGTAAATTAATTGCTACAAAATTATTGTCAGAACTTTTAATTAACAATGCCACCTTCAGATATATTTATTCCATGTGGCATTCATCCAAATAAATTGTCATAAATTAATTGACACGAAAACAGCGAATATAATAATGATATTATTTCACGTAATTATATTAAATGCCAAACTAACATGGTAAAGCAAAGTGGATATTTCACAGTTAGATTATACACATCACATATATAAAAATTGTGAACAGTATAAACTGCCATATATACATATGTATATATATATATATATATATATATATGTGGTTGTGTGCATATATATGTATATATATATATATGTATATATGTATATATATATGTATATATATATACATATATATATATATATATATATGTGAAAGAAGAGGGATTAACATGTACGAGTGACAAATTTATTTCAACTTCGATTGTCCAATGCAATATGTACTCGGTAAAAACATGGTTATTATCATGTCCTTAAGCTTCTCAAAGATTAATGTCTTATCATCAGAGGAATTACACAGATAGATAAGTTTGCAGTGGAAAGTCCAAAATTCTAAATTTGAAAAAAATATTAAGTAATGGAGAGTGATAACGTGTGGGTAAAAACATATGGGGGCTGTCTAGTTGGTAAATGTTCGGTAATAAGGTGTCCAGTAAAAGAGGATTTAAAGATGGAAAAGGAGGGATTTCGTGAAGGCAACATTGGAAAAAGTTCAGAAATGAAGTAAACCCAATAGAAACATGTTTAGTTCAATCGTAAGTTGAAACACTGTCGCTCTTCTTAGACTTGATCGAAGTCACTACTTAAATTCCCGACTGCCTGCGGTTAATATACACAGTTCAACTTCAACTTCTGAAAAACCAATAGTAATGAATAACCAATACTTATATACACCCCTATGAGAAACAACAGTGTTTCTAGTTCTTTAAATTGACTCTGTTACTTATTCCTTACTGAAAAAACTTGAGATATTTACATCGAGTGATAGAGGAAAAAATAAACAAACACAACAAACTTCAGTTAAGTGCTAGCACAATAGATCTTTGGTGTGTACAGATAAACTCATGAACCAATGTCGCCATTATTAAATAAAATACAAAATAAATACAATAAATACATCTAACCTCGTTGTTATTGAATAGCTTCGGCCCACGGAAGTATTTTAAAATCGCCCGAATTCTGAAAATGACTTCCGAATAAGTGCGTTCCAGAAAATGAAGAGAACCAATATATGCTTATACGTTTGACAAGTGTGTATATCACCGAAAGTACTCAAGGTTTTAAAGTAAATAAATAATGTATTTAAAATAGTTACACCGGCCGTTCTTATACAGGAGAAACTGCACCGGTTGTCACTATAAATAGTGCGAGTCACCAGAGACACAGAGAAGACAAAGCACAATCTTGTAACTGTCTAGCCAAGTGCTAGTCACTTTCTTACTTTGTTAATACACTTGTTAAACCAACCCTCGACTTGACTTCCTTATTTTATTATTTACTGTTGGACAACTTCACAACAAAAACAAACATGAATAAATTGTGTTGTCCAGGTTTTCAAAATATTGTTTAAAAATATTATACTTATTATTGCAATTTCACAAACGCTTCTATGTGTGAGTTTTCAAACTACCTTATCCACGTAACCGCGCGTTACATATAGCTCCATATCAACACTAATCGTCGATAACATCAAGACGAATTTCAACTTGACTGCGATAAATATGTCTCAATCAAAGAGGATTAAACGAAAAAAAGACAAACAAATATGTTATACTTTTTACAAGGGTGTATTCACCGAAAGTACTCAAGTTTTTAAAGTAAATAAATAAATTATTTAAAAAAAAAAACATAAATAAATGACATTGTCCAGGTTTTCAAAATATTTTTTTAATATATTCTCCTTATTGAATATATATATATATTTATATATATATATATATATATATATATATATATGTATATATATATATATATATATATATATACCTTTATACGTATATGTATATGTATATGTATATAAATCTCTCTCTCTCTATATATATATATACATATATACATATATATATATATATATATATATATATTTCTCGAACATTTTTGGTCTGATGTTGACTTTCTGGGAAAAGTGCAACCGAAACATGTATGCACATATGTAACCAATAATGCTTGTATAAATAAAAATGTATACTTATATATATATATATATATATATATATATGGCAGTTTCATCAGCCAATTTCCTTCCGAGATTAAGATTTTAATCCGGAAAATTGAAGGGATCAACACTAAAATAGCCAGACAAAAATTGTCGGTTATTTTTAATAATACGTGTCTTAAAGAAAAAATTCTGCCTCGATACACACACACACATATATATATATATATATATATATATATATATATATATATATATATATATATTAAGTTTAAATATATTTTCATTTCAAACTAACGTTTCTTGGCACTTTGATCATTTCTTTTCATGTTGCTTTCTGTTACTCAGTGTTGCATAATTTATTCAGACTGCAATGTTTGTATACACCGACGTTTCCACTGATTACTTTTTAGAACGTTTGATTATTATCATGATTACCACCTTCTAGCACATGTTTACGTGATAAATATATATTGGTATTTCTATAACAACTTATTTTATTGTTAAAGATCTACTTAATATTTTAATAATATTCCTCGTGATTGTGTAGACTATCTTCATTTCTAATTTTATAAAGGTACAACTAATATATTATTATGATAGTTTTAACATTTTATTGCATGAGTTCGCTTCGTAATTTGGGGATTGAAGTTTTCACTATAAATTTGTGTTATTTGGTCACGTTCTGTGTTCTTATAAAAGTCTTAGTAATGATCATTTAATGATATTAATTATAATTTTCAGCTAGATTGGAATTATTTTATTAATGTTTAGGTATGCCTTGTTTTGTTCGTTTTTTGTTTCTTCAATAGTTTTGGTAAACTGTTATTATTTGTTTTTTATTAACTTATGCTGCTTGGTTTTGTGAAGTGTATAGTTTTCTTTTACTACAGTAAATGTACATATTTTTTAATGATGATTGTTGCGATAAATGATAACTATAATAATAATAATAATAATAATAATAATAATAATAATAATAATAATAATAATAATATAATAATGATAATAAAAACTAATAATCATAATCATAGTTATAATAGTACTCATGATGCCAATACTGAAACTAATAATTATATAGTAATTATAATAATAATAATAATAATAATAATAATAATAATAATAATAATAATAATAATAATAATGATAATAATAATAATGATAATAATAATAATAATAATAATAATAATAATAATAATAATAATAATAATAATAATAATAATAATACAATAAAAATAACCGCAATGGTAATACTAATACAAGTAGTATTTATAATCGTAACAGGGAATGAAGTTAAGATTATAATTATCATAAATAAATGATGTTAACATTAAGATACAATTAATAATGCATATCTAAGTAGCGACAATAATAATAAATAATACTAATAAAATAATAATACCCATAATTATTTTAAAAGTTACAATAATATTAATAATAATCCACAATTGGTTACACTATTAATGACATAAATAACCACATTAATAATACATTGTAAATAGAGTAATTAAATGTAATAATCATATCGACGATGATATAAGGTATGATGTGATAATATATATATATATATATATATATATATATATATATATATAGATAGATAGATAGATAGATAGATAACAATGGTATTCGTTTTTAGTCTGTAGATAAGTAAGGCATCTGTTTTTTCAATGATCGCGAACCAGGTATTGTCGTGTGTTTGTGGGTCAGTCATGAATTGGAGTATTACATTATCTAGGGGAATTAGTAGAAGCTATTTAATGATGGGGAGATTAGGTGTAATATTTTTTAGTGTCTTTATTTATTTGTGTTATTTAATAATGGCGGCATTTGTTCATGAGGTTATCTGTACAGAACAAAGATGGTGTGATCTATTGTGCCAACACTTAACTGAAGTTTGTTGTGTTTGTTTATTTTTCCTCTATCACTCGATGTAGCTATCTCAAGTTTTTCAGTCAGGCATAGGAAACAGGGTGAATTTAAAGAACTAGAAACACTGTTGTTTCTAATAGTGATGTACTTAAGTAGTGGGTATTGATTACTATTGGGTAGTTCCTACTAGTATATAAAAAGTGACATTCTTTTTTGAATAGTCAAAATTGTTGAATGAAAATTTAGTTGAGTGCATATTTCATTGACAGTATTTCCAGCAATGTCTTTATAATATTTGTCTTGGTTGGGTATTTTAGTAAAAAGTGTGACTGTGTAGACTACTTGTGAGGCAATAATGATTTACACATACCTCCTATGTGTGCATACAATTGCAAGTCTTAATTATGTTGTTTGTTTTGATCATTTGATTTTTTTCTCTTTAATTCCATTTCTAGATTTTTTTTTACAACAGTATACCGGAAACGAAGTCTCAGTAATTTCTACACACGGTTGGACTAATTTTGTCTCACAAAACAAAAGTGTCATTAAATTAAGACCCTTTCTAATAGGGCCTTACTGGTTTGTTCTCAGACAAAACTAGATGATGAAATTAAATGTACTACTAAAACCTTCTGTGATAATGGCTATCAATTAGACATTGTTGAATCCACTATCAAAAATAACATTTCTAGTTTTTTTAACATAGAAAAGCTTATGTAGATATATGCCCTATTTACGTTTGTCTACCTTGGCTAGGTAATATAAATGATTGAGTCGCCAAACAAATATCTTTGTCTGTACAAAAATGTTATTTTACCAGGAATACACGTGTTATTCTTTCCACCAGACCTATTTTGCCGTCGATTCGAAAATATGTGGTTCCCCCCCACACCATAATAATTCTATTATTTATTTATGTAAGTGCATTTAGTGTTCGCACAACGTTCTGCGGATATCGCAAACATTGGACATCCAAATAAAACGTTCTCACAAAAAATTCGTCAGGCAAATTACTTACCAACGAATATTGTTCATACTACATATAGTTCTTCCATCGCCAAATATTTCATAAATAATCGTGTATGTGCCTCAGAATTGGGTGTTGACTTATTATCCATTCTCAGTAAGTCACATCCTTTTTTTCATCTAAGGATTCTAAAAACTAATTTCATTAAGTGTTTGAGACTTTTTCTTTGTTAATCCACAGAATATCTTCTCGGACGTAATGTAGTGTCTATTTGATTTAACTTTTTCCACCGTTACCCTCGCCACAGTACCCATATAATTGTTTCTCTTAATATTAACCTCGGTCTAGCTCTGTTAAGGGGGGTTCGAAACCGGTCAGCTTGCCCTTTTATTCTCTGATCTTTTAATTTCATTATGTTAATAAATAAATATGGTATGCATATAGTAATAATTAAGTTGTGTACCACAACGAATATATATATATATATATATATATATATATATATATATATATATATATATATATATATATATATATATATATATATATATATATATATAGATTGTGAGAGAGAGAGAGAGAGATATTCATACGTACAAAATGTTAAAAATAAATTTAATGATATTGGCGAAGTAGCTATCATTGCTGAGAAAAAGTGGAGTATGTTTTACAAAAATTAAAGAAAAACTTCCGATGATGGCCGATAAAGTATCTGCTTTATTTCCTATTATTTTTTTTTAATTCTTAACTAACATGGTTCAAATAAAAGAAATTAATGAACGCTTTCATCCGTAATTTTAACCTCATTATATCGCGACGTCTACCTTTACAAAGATGTATAGATGGTAATAACATAATTTCCCCTTAGTTAATTAATTAATCTTATTTTAACAATGTTTCTTAAAAGTAAAAAGAAGAAACCTAGAAAAAGAAAATGTTGATCTCTTCTATTTGAGTTATTTTCTATTTTGGTAGTACATTACTCGCAGTAATTATGGCTTCTTCACAAATATGTATATATATATATATATATATATATATATATATATATATATATATATATATATATATATGTGTGTGTGTGTGGGTGTGTGTGTGTGTGCGTGTGTGTGTGGGGTGTGTGTGTGTGTGTTAAGGTCATTGACACATATGTCGATTCTCACAAGATAACTTTTAAGATAAGTATGACGTCATACATTTATAATAGTGACACTAAGACACACTAATATAATCGAGTTTGCAGTAATTCCATAGCTCCCCCTATTTGCTTGAACATTGGTACAAGTTTGTATTACAATTTTATTTCACGTCGTAATCACGCCACTCACCGGTTTTCCAATGAGTGACCGCCGTTTTGTTGAAGTGCCCAATATTGTAAGTTTGAGTCTCTTTGTATGAAGGTAACTTATTTTCAAATACGAAATTAGATTGTCTATAGTTGATGAACACTATTCATTACTTTATCATTATTTGAATCCCCTTTAATGAAGTGAAGGCACTTACATTGGAACAACATTATTACATCTCCTAGAGGTGACGCTATGACCCCCTTCCTCTTGGGTAAACACGTTATATGTAATTATCGGTAAGAGCTTGTATTAAAACTGTATTTACACGTCTTAGTCGTGCATATTATCAGTCACCCAAGGAGCTCAACGTTGTGTGTTACACAACCGAGGGTTGTAAGTTCAAGCCCGTTTTCTGGTAAGCTAGTTGGTTTAATCTATACGGATACGTATTTAGATTATGTAAGCAGCTTTTCTATATATAAATAAATAAGTTTAAATTACTTTGTTATGATTCTAAGACATCTTGATTAAGGGATTGAATTTTGATTGGAATACAATAATTACATCGCCAAGACAGTAATTATATCGCTTTTTCCCTTTGATTTAACACGTTAAATTGAATTACCTGCACACGTTTTTATTAATTTGTATTCCCCGTCCTAGTCCCGCAACTGACCTGCAAGACTAATGTCTAACGACGTTGGGTTACAAAGCTCAGGGTTGTTAGTTCGAGCCCGTTGGTAAATAGGCCAGTTGTTTGCATCTACACAGCTTAATCTTAAAAAATCTGAAACGATACTATCTATAGAAAACTAAATTATATTTTAGTATTACTGTTAGTCGCTTTATTAAAGAGAACGGATCTTACATTGGTATACAAAATTACTTCGCCCTAACTTAAACGCTACACTCCTCTGACCTTATTTGAACACTTTAAATCCGACAATCGTTAATCGGTAAGGTATACACAAATCTACTCAACAAACAAGCAACAATTGACCAATATATGCAACAGTTAAACGATCGGTACCTATTTAAAATAGGTTGTGGCTTGATGCATTCCATTTGGTAACTTTTTGAAGACTGGTTACGCAATGTTAATTATTTCAATAATTCTACTAAATTAAAATATAAAAACCTTGTTTGGAAGTCCATCGGTTTACTGGTAATTATCTTCACAATAAAATATACATTGTTGAATCTATAATAGTGTATTGGTCTCATAAAATACTCATGTTATGTAATATCTTAAATATATGACAATATGTTTGTTATTTACCTTACTATGTCTTTAAATATATATTTAGCTCCTTAAAGATTTAGTACGACTATAATATTACAAAATGTTCCGGTAAAAATGGATATTTTGATCGACGTAAAATTCTATTATTCCAACGGGAAATGCGTATAGAATAAAGTATATAAGAAGTATTAATACTAAGGACATACCACTGAGAACTTTACATAATCATAAGAACATCAAATTAAAGAGGTGATAAAAGAGGCTAGTCAACTACTTATTAACCGTCAAAAATAATACGAATCAATGATTACTTACGCGAACCGCTGCAGACATGACAGGAAGCATGTAGTAACACAGCAATAATTCAAAATAAAAGACAAGCCAACGATGAAATTACCAATTGTTCCGCCTTTGTAAGAATAATTGCTGATGGAATATTAGGACTAAAGGAGAGAATAAGAAAAGTTTCAGTAACAATGCTGCCCAAAGTCAACCTAAGGTTTCTTCCTACTTTCTAATCATCTGATTGCCTTATCATCTACTCGAACCGATCTTCATCTCAAATCGTTCTACGTCTGGACCCGTCTTCTAAATATTTATACTTTCGACCCAAACATTAAATGTAGTTTTCTTAGCTTACCTTCAGCTTACCTAAACGTAGCTAACATCTAATGGTTATGATTTAATGTCGTCTGTTCCCATAGTATTATGTACTTTCTAATAATTTTTATATTGTAGCTTGCTTCCTAACTAAAATATTCAGTCGTCCCGAATTCTTACTCAATTAATGAATATATATATATATATATATATATATATATATATATATATATATATATATATATATATATATATATATATATATATATGTGTGTGTGTAAGGGTGTAGAAATGTTGGCATGTGAGTGTACTCTACGTATATGCTGATAATTGTACAAACTTCAAACCTTAGGAAGAATGACAATAGTGCGTTTATTATATCTTATTATGCGATTATACTAATTTAGACAAATATAATCAGTAAAATATTGCAACATGGTTACTACGCATTCATGACATATATACTAGATAAAATAATGTCTAAATGAAATTAAAAAAATACACATTTCAAACACAACCGGTTCTCCCAGTAAATGAAGGCAACATTAGGTGCACGAAAGCCTTATGTTATCTGTCGAATTTTGAATTACTTTTATCGTTTTTGGACAACAAAGAGTCCACATTGCGTAGCTAATCGCCATACAACTTGCTAAAACAATCGGGGTTTGTTTAACTTAAACTCATATAATTCGAGATATCTAGGTAAATGGCTAAAGTAACAATCACGGAAAATGTACAAATCACTATTGTGGCGATAAGTCGCAATTTCGCCTATACTGTACACATCATCGGCCGATGTGTTATGTTAGGAAAATATTGAATTTAGTATTGAAGAGTGATCTGAAAAAGTTCGGTTTATTTCTAAATTGTGACATTTTGACGAATTTTCAACTGACGATGCTAATCGAGGATACGTTGTCTAAATTATGTGGTTGGTTTCATCTATTCATTATCTATACTGAAAAAAAACCTTTAACAATTAAATAGATCTAAACGAGATCATTGAATACCACTTGAAAAATAATAAAAATTATTAAGTAAGTAAACATAGAAGTGCGATTCCGACTGTAGAGCTTAAAAGTATGATGACCAAGCATATCACATTTAAAGTTGTTGAAAAGAAACAAAGAAAGTTCCATCGTAATTTCTGCGAGACTAATATGCATTATTGCATTAATTTTCTCCGTACTAAATCTTCTACTTCCTATAAAACGAGGAATACTCTACAAAGGTTGTAAGCAGTTAAAGAATCATTCATTGTCTATGTAGGAGAATGGTTATAAATGTTAGACCACCTCGATTAATCAAAGGGATCATCGTTTTTTTTTTCGTAGTTCATAATTTGTTTAAAAAAAGAAATAGTTAATTGAGTAGTAAATAGTTATGTGACAAAGTATCCGGGGGCCCAAAGGGATCGGGTACTTTGCTGACACGCTAGTATGCATCTTGGTGGTGATTCTACGCCGACTGAGTGGCATGCGACGAGACAAAGTGGAGATATACAACTAGTATATATGTAACGTAGAAATGAACTTATTCAGACGACAGAACGAGCCGCCAGCTAATCTCGCGAACTCGTGTAAGATATTCAAAAGCAATTACAATCAGAGGCAAGGAGACAATTGGCAGATGGAAGGTGAAGATTAGAAACTTCCAGATCGCAAATTTAATTCTAAAATATCAATAAAGCGATATTAATGGCTCCCGCTTAACACCATGATTCTGTGACGGTTGTTTTGAAGACGTTACGACTCGGGAAAACATATATTTATTTGAGCCTGTCATCGCAAAATTACGACCCGGGGACGGAGCACCTTCAACTGTGTGACAGAATGAGAAAAGCACGGTTGTCGCGTTTGTTTTTGCGATAACGATGGTTTATGAGAAACTCCTATTCATTTCAAGAAAAAAAAGAGTGAGTCGCTCGTCTCAACCCTCTTTGAGAGGGAAAGACACGCAGGAAGTAAGATGGCAGAGAAGGGGGTGTACGACCATAGACATGTTCAATAAAAAGAATGTGTTTTTTTTTCACGGACGAGGAGAGTTGGACTGACGTCTGGGGGAGACCGAAGGGGCGTGCGCCGAAGAAAAGAGAGTGGACAAAATATCCCCGCCACCGCCTTTGCCCGTTAAGTTGTGACTTAGACAACCACTTGTGTAACGGACTCACACACACAGAGAACTAGCGAAATAACGTAGCGAAAAAAACAACTCTTGCTAAAGACATTTCTTAGCACGATAGACACTCATCCGACCATTGACCAATATACAATCAATTCTTTTATTTTATAAATAAGTAGTCTTCTATACAAAGAAATCACAGATCGAGTTGTTCAACATTTTTCTTTCTCTTTTTTTCTGCTTTATATGCTCCTTTGCCATACAGAGCCAACCGGTTGCTCTCTGCCAAGTGATCGCTCACTGGTATAAACAGTTTCCACGGGGGGAGTTTGTTTGTAGATGGACGAAACGACCAGATCGGCGACGCTACCTCACAATCGTTGCCATCCCGGTCTAGAGGAACTTGGTCTATTATCTGGGTTGCCACAACGATCGGCACGGCTGTGGGTTTCATAATTTCAAATTCTAATTTGTCGATTCTGTATAAGTTGATATGGAGTTTAAAGATAAGTTGAGTATTGTTTGCACTCTTATTCACACCGAACTAGGTGCATTGCACCTTAGATGTAAGGGCTACTATAAAAGGCAATGCACACATGGAGTAGGGAGTAGGGAGTAAGGAGTAGAGAGTAGGGAGTAGGGCAGCGTAATGGCTGTTCCCATTACATTTATATTTCTGAATTTATGTACATTCAGGGACGCAGACAACAACGAAAGGGATTCCAAAGTCTAGCGAATCGAGGGGAGAGTCGATAGTTTTTCGGCATCAACTTACTTATACACTGAAAAGGTGTAGTTGTGCTCCTTGTCGGGTTAGTCGGGGGTATCTACATCGAGGGGCACAAGTTCAACGAGTTTGTCAGATCACATCCCATTGAATTACTACTAAAACAAGCACACTGATGCAACATTGCGGCGATAGGGCAGGGGGTAAAATATGCTGATGTACATACAGAAATCCGAGATGTCTTACTGAACGAATCTAAATTTATTTTCATTAGAGATGTTCGTCAACGATCCAAAATCGTAAATGTCTATGCATTGTGTTCTGTTCATTTATTTCTTATTAATAACGTTATTTCTCGTAAGTCCCATGTCGATTTTCGCTTGCTTCATGAGTCTATATCTTCGTCAATATTCTTAGTTCATTGCTTCATAGTGACTTTTTTTTCATGTATGGTCTATTGCTAATTCTTAATTGTTGGCAATCGTATCCATTGCTAGGCGTTTGTATACGTCCTTATTTACTTTGTTTTATCAGCGAATACTTATGAGATTTATCTAGTTAGACTAAGGTTTTTCGGGAAGCTGTTTCATGTCATGCGAAAAGGAATTTAAGCATTGTGTCCAGAATATCTTTTCTGAACACGGCCATTTAAATGAGTCTTTCAGAGTAGTTACTGGATTTAAAACCGTGTTTGTTTTGGCGAGCGTGTCCTCGGTACTAGTAAAGATTATATATTTTGATAGCATACGTCGTTCAACATTTACCATCTCAGTGATAAGCTTGGTGGTGTAGAAAGTATTATTGAGCGTCGGTATAACTTATGCCAGACCGCAAAATGTCTGTGGTGTCCACCCTCTCAGCGGTTCTTTTTATTTGTAGTTATAGCCAAAGGGTAATTCCTTGAGTGCTCAACCGTTTCAGTAATTAACATAAAGATATACACTATTAAAACGGTCGCACGGGGTTGTAGAGCGTAGCAAGATTTGTTCAAAAATAATCTAATAAAGTACTTGATCGTAAGTTCTGCTGATACATTACTTTATTTAAAAACAATACCTCACAGTTTCTGTTAGGAAAACCATCTTTTCAGTGTTAAATACATACGAGTTGGGGGTCATCATCCGTCATTTCTGTCGTGTCCAAATCTTCAGAAATTGAGAAAACGAAAGAAAAACGGGGAAACAATGAAGAAAATAGGGACAAAGCGTTTACTATTCATAAGTGGGTCTGTATTATTCTAAATGTTCCTAAATATGTATACAAGGGTCTGCCAAAATAGATTGTTTTTCGGATGAAGGGCGTTGTATAATATTTTTATATTATTTATTACAGATGTGATTTATTTATATTTTTATTATATAAATTTGGATTAAGGGGTATTAGCTTATATTTTGCATCAGTGTGTTACACAGGCGCACCGTTAATTTTTATTTCGGGTATTCTATGTATATGTGATAGTATGTTATTAATAAAATGACTATTTGAAAAAAGGCGCCAACTTATCGACTGTAATAATGTTTCCCTGTTTTGTTTTCATTCCGTTTCAGTTTGTTTTCCTTTTCGAAGATGCTATAGATATGATACGGAACACATAATGGATTTTGACGTAGATACCGTCTATTCGTAACAATTCAACCACAGTTCGCCTAACAGAAACGGTAATGTATGGTATTTCAAAGACGAACAAGTTATCCAAGATGAACAACTGTTGTAATCGATGCAGTAAATGACAGTGAAAAAATGTATCCAAGGTGTATGCAAATCAATAAAACGATAAAGAAACAATGAAATGTTCAGAAACCTCACTTGGTTTTGAATAATTATAATGTTCAAAATCCAAAGTTCATATGAAGTGATCACAACTGTGTAAACCATAACTTCCTGCCCAAATAAAAACCCCGGAAAATCCAATTCGAATAAAATTAAAACGACCTGATGTAATCGGATATTTTTTCTTCCGGATCCGATAAAAAGTATTCCCATAAATAGGATTATCTTTGAAAATAATCACGCTCCCGCAAGCCAAGTAAACAGAGTCTCCTCATCCCGGTAAGAAATCCACACTAAATTCGTTGAAACATCTACTTATCCAAACGACGTTATCCGAGCGGATGTTACCTGTCTACGTTAAAATGGATAACACGTCATAATACATTGACATATATGTGAACTCATATGCATAACGAATTTTACTTGTCTGGGTAAGATATATATATATATATATATATATATATATATATATATATATATATATATATATATATATATATCAGACTATAAATGTTTCACGAATTCATCTATGTCAACATCTTAAAAGTTTATTCCGTACCAGCCATTGTGGGGTATTTATTTATTGAAGTGATTTCGCAACTTCTTGTCGTTTTTGCTGTTTTTATTCCAGCAACGTTCGCCCACACTAGAAAAACTAATTGATTCCCAATAGCATTCGCAAATTAATCGTCGAACTCGAGTAAATAATGTTAAACCTGCTATCTTCGATTTTCCCTATCCTTTTCACCCGAAACAGTAATACGCATAATACTGTGTTAAGTTATTAGAATCCAGTGTTCTGCGTTAAAATCGATTTTAATTTCTCAGGTTGTATCGATTTTAGATTACGTCGGATCAAAATACGGCAGTAATCAATATTGCATTATTATATCAAAATCACATCATATTGAAATGTGAAAATTGAATTCATAATCAGATTAAACAAAATATATATTCTATTTTGACAGAAATGTAAAGTTGAGTTGCAACGAAGCGAATAAATATTTCTTAAATTAACCGGAAACAATTTTGAAAAGGAAAGTTTTATTCGTTTCAATTTTCTAAAGAAAAAAAACGAATTAATGATTTACTCATTTATATGTTTTCAAGGTAAATTGTAAACTTTAATTTTTCGGATATGTTGAGAAAACTTAAATAGAACTTATGAAATGCGACAGATAGTGTGCAATGTTGGTGGACTTACTTTATATTTGGATATTTTTAGATTATTCTTCAATAATGTGTGCCATCTGGTCGAGTTTGATTCTTTGGCGCTTTCAATGGATTATCATATTCCGGAAACAATGCAATCGGATATTATAATAGAAGTAGTAGAATCGCCGTGTTGTATTATAGTTCACCCCAAACATTGTAGACGTAAGGGTCTATTGAGAATTAGAGTGTAAGTTTGGTACAGACATCCTAACTTGAGAGCTGTGCAGAAAGATATCTGTTTACATTAGCTTTATAATTCTGCACTTTGGTACAGTCGGCCAAACAGAGAGCGAGTTAAAGAGACCATCAGCACGAGGTAAACACTATTAGATTAGAGGTTTATCCAGCATCTGGGGACTTCCACAGTGAATTGATGGGACTTTATTGATTGTCGGGTTGGTCTCGTGTATTTTCACCGAGAGAGGCACTAGCGCAGCAAGTTCGTCGGAGAACAATACATTGAAGTGCTTGTAAAACAAGCACAAGGATACAGCATTGTGGCGATTTGACAGTGGCTGGATCTTCGTGCATAGTGAGGAACCTATAAAGTTACACACTCTTTTTTGTACCTTGTCTAAGATGGTGTGCCAGCCCGGAGGTGACAACACTACTCCATGAATGGCGGATAGTGGCTTTGTAAAGATATAGAATACTGAGAGGTGTGAGAAGTTTACTAGCACAGCCTTGGCAATGTCTTTAATGCATTTGTTACAATGCATGTTACTGTGGATTTTAGGCAGATGGGGAAGAAAGTTGGACTGTAAGGTATGAATAGAATTCGTATTTTTCTCTTAATTAAAATAATGTTAAACATTACATTCATAAAAGCACTACTCTTAATCTTTTTTATGGAGGCGTTGAGTAAACAAACAAACTAATACAAGAAGTATGCCAAACTATAAACGATGAAACAAAGAGAAGGTATACAGAGATAACCAAAAAACGCATTCAGTCACATAAAGTAGTTACTCGTGATTTCTTGAAAATTAACAATAGTGTGATAAACAATGGGCAATCGACAATCCCCCCGCTATCAAATGACAACGGTGTTGTTTGCACGGTAACATATAAGGGTGAACTACTTCCCCAGAGTTTCGCCTTAATCCCTGGTCTGGACTCGGCAAACAACGCATTCTATTCGACTATTTAAATAATAATTTGTTAAATTATGTTCAAGAATTGTGTGTGATGACATTGCTTGTGATAATAATAATGTTAGTAGTTTATAGCAAATTCGAAATTGCCTGACAAATATAGTTTATTTATTCGAATAAAGATCACAATCAATTTAAAGATTAGTTGTATATTCACAAGCATCCAGTGTGCAATGCATGTTCACCGGTCTGCTCTCTTGCAGGTTGAACTTGATACACTTCAAAACCAATGCCAACAGAGTCCTATCTTAAACTGTCCCCACATAGTAGACAGAATTCGTTCTGAAAAAGGTCCATCTCATTGACCTTATCATCAGTTGCATATTTCCTTAATAATTGTCAGTATGTTTTTAATAAAAATAAGTGCACACATATTAGTTAGTCTCTATATTAAAATAATGAAATCACTTTACGTTTGTGTGGATGTCTAGTGCCAAAGTTAAATTGAAAGTTATACATTAAATTACTATTAGTTCATGTACTATTACTTGATTAGTAATGAACATCAACGATAAAATTTGGTAAAATTAATGTCAATAAAAAGGAACCTCTCCTACTAAACTTGATGAGTATAATATAAAATACATCAGACAATAATTGATTTCTTATAAAATGCATCCTTTAATATATAGTTTATAATTTTACAAATATATTACTTTGTTAAAAACATCATTAGAATGCTGAAACATTTAAAATGACGAACACAAAGCAGTTATGTGTTACAAGTCCTTTACAATGTATACGGTATTAACATTATTAACCTTGTTAAAGTTAGGTAGATAAACAAATTTGATAAATTACACCGAATAACTTCTAAATAAATAATAACCCGAATATTTAGAATTGAATCCTTAGCGATTCAAGGTAGAAAACGCTATGTCCTAATGAGTCGTTTACTCTTATTATTAATTTTAACTTATGCAAATTCCAATTACAATCTGTGTGATAAATTGTCGATTATTTTTTGTTCCAATTATTGTTGAGTGCATTTTTATTCATCTATTAATTTTTAAAACTGTTTTATTTTAATAATCAGAGAAACCATATCAAATATATGTGTTGTATTCACATTGTTTTGAATGTAACCCGTATTAACCGCTCCAATCAGATTTGAGACACGCCATACAATACAAATCGATGATCGGGCTTCTCTGATTCTTCCAATATTCCTTCTGTTCAGCGTTTCAATTACAAAGAGGTTGGATTGCAAATGTTTACGAATAATTTAGCCGCGATCGATTTTCTCGTGGGATGATGAATGCACTATTACTGCTCTGAGGTATTTCAATTCCCTTGAAGTTGTACCGTTCACATTCGATATGTGTTGCTTAAGTAAACATGCGGATGCTACTCGAATATCTTAAACATAAGATACACTACCGATTAATAATATTATAACATATATGAGAATAGTGAGTAACGCACGAAAGATATTGGCATGGAACGAATAAACAAATATTACACACCATGGAAATATTTATAAAATGAAGCATAATATAGAAATATATTTTGCGTGATGAATTGTATTTTAATGTCCCATTCTTCAGACTCGTCAAACTCGGTAATGTAATCGAAAAAAAAGATTCAATTAAATCAGTAAAATAAACCGAGTAATTTCATGTTACACATGCTCCCTACCTCTTTTTATTTGTTAGAATGTCACTGATATTAGATCAATCACTCTTGGCAATGTATACCCCTAATAACAATTAATCATACTCACTATTTCTAATACTTAAAAAGCTAAACGTCATGCAAGAGTGCCCCCATTAACTGACTCGACAGAATCCCTTAAGCATCGATAAATTAATGCTTAAGTATGTACTAAGTGCCCGAAAGCAATGATAACATGTCAGCTGTAACTTACTGCTGGAGGATAGCATCTTACTGATATAAGCATACAAATAGAAATCTTCAAAAGATACTTGTTATCACAACTACTGTTTACCAAGAGCAGTTAACACTGGACAAGATAAATGCAATGCAGATTTAAAAAATAAAAGATAGAGACTCCCAAATAAACTACCTCACATATATAGATGCCCTGATGACGCTATTAGGAAAAAGAAAAAAAGTAGCCGGTAAAGCAGATGAAAACAGCTAAAGCAATCGCCCAAGGCATACAAAGGAATTAGGAATCGAAGAGTGTGATGGCCTAGAAAAAAACACTCTAAATCATCGGAGGGCATGGTACTGCCCAACCGAGAGAATACGGGTGCACTTAGTGAATATTATACTCATCAATATTTATGATTTTTAAAAGCAGACATTCTAAAATGAAGACTAATGAAATTGAAGTTTAGAACATACCTATGGAAAAAAACATGACAACTGTTAGAAACTACATTCTATAGTAAAATCCTAGTATAAACTAATAAAAACTTTGAAACTGTTTGTAACTAAATTTTATAGTAAAATTATGTTATAAATACAAACGTTGACAGCATTACTAGTAAGATAGTCTAGTCCTTTCATAAGTTGGTAAACAAATATGGCATGTTTATCAGAAGACTAGGAAACAAATACCCATGCGGTACACCAGGAGGATTGTATTTACCGAGTCTATGTGAAAAGGAAAATACTGATGTAGAAGACTGGTAAGCATGTGCATGATACAACAATAATGAAAACAATACATAAGCACGGTGTATAGAAGGACTGATCGTTTCAACAACAGACAACATACGCATGAGCAATGCAGAGGGAGCAGAAACAAGAAACAATAATACGAGAAATGGCAAGTGGGAAGAATAAAAGGCTACATAAGTAATTTTATTAGAAATTTAAAAAGAAAACTCACGACAAAAACTTAGACACGGCTATGTAATGGGCACTCTATCAATTCATACCCCATAACGTAAATCGCCGTCGTCAAGAAATCATACAGATACTCTATCCGTCATAACTTTTCAATTAGCATAGTAGAACCTATTGGAACCCATGTTCTATTAAGACCTGATACAGCACGTAGTATCCCCAAATTCTCATCCATTTTGTACTGGCAAATCTTAATGTCGTTAAACTTGGCTAAACATCATACCGTATATGAAATTGAACACTAGAACAAAGAAACGGACTCACTAGTGAGATCTGCACAAAGGTGTGCTGTAAACAAACTATTTTAAAGTTAAAACAGACGAAACCTAGGTAAACAGTAAATCCAAACTCTGTGGACAAAGAATTGAAGCGTTAAACAACGAAATAAGTGAATGCAGTAAACTAACGCATAAAGAATACAAGAAAAGACACGACTGCGTGCGAAGGATTGTACACTGTTAACTATGCAAGTGACTTAATTTTCAAAAGCAATACAAATGCTACAGTGAATAAAACATAGACGATACTGGAAAACGAATACTACTAAACCATGTGCAACGTGTCGGTGCAAACAGATAAATCACCCAAACATGGAGACCGGATGTTATAATCGCCAACAAAAACGAGATTCAACTGGCAACTCGTCGATTTGACGTCATAGACAAACGCAGAGATAAGATCCAATAAAGAAAAAGTGATATGGGACATACAAAAATAAAGTAATATCAACAATCGTATGAGCACTAAGAACAGTCCCAAAATAGACTTACACGCTTTTACTTGTTTAATTACATTTTTATTTTAAATAAAAGAACGGAATAGAGGGGTTTGCTATTATACTTTTTCTAGCACCCAGGGGTATTCTGTAATGTAAGTTTTAATCGTTGTACAACACTTAAAAGAAAAATAGAAATGAGTAGTGAAATTATTTCTATGTTGCGGGTGAGGCATTAAACATATACAAGTTTGTTTATTTAATCGTAAACCATTTACTGAACTATTTAAACGGTTGATGGTTTTGCGTGAACGCTAAGATGGACATAACAGAATAATCAGTTTCACTTACTGCTGTATCTGTAATATAATCGTATACTCCGGTGTTGAAGTTCTCTATTACGGCTCTAAAGTATCAGACTTTTAATTGAATATGTCAGAGACCTGTCTAAGTATTATTGTGTGGTATAGGACCAGTAGTGTGATATATCAGATATATACTATGTTTTGCCTTAGCGTTTTTTTTTTGGACGAATGCTGCCATGACGACGGCCAGCTTCTCCAAGTTCTGCCTCTTCCGTAATACGGTCCACATTTGATAATGTGAGATGTCGTTTAAGACAGATCTTTCCTCGTGTTAATAGTCATGTTAGAATGGAACAGCCACCTGAGAATCGGCGAATATAGTTTAATTGCCGTTCAAAAATAGTAGCATTCGTAGCGATCGAAGGTAATGTGCGTATTTAATGTATTGCATCTAGCAAACCATTTTCATATTTATTTAAGAGTAAGAGGTGTGTTGACAATGCAATAGTTACTGCTTCCCATGATCTCTCGTTATACCTTTTGTGCTTGACCTTTTCTGGGGATTATAAGAAGAATTGCGGTAACTTGAAGTTCCGTGTTAATGGTAGAATGTAGCCACTTCGACAGGCATAAACATCTGTATTCCTGTACATGTACGTTGGTATAGTAGAACATGAAAACGAGTTATGGTGAAGCTTTTATTTTATAACAGTTTGCGACGAGACATCAATAAAAGTAAATGCAGAGGGGAAGAGAGAATATTCCTATATCACTTAAAGTAGAAACAGGTTATGAGAAGAATACAGTTATTGCTGAACATTCATAAAGTATTAGTAGCGTTTATGAGATCGGTAAAGTCTGCGTGTGCCTTCACCGCATGTATTGCAACTAGTAGACACCCTATTTAATCTTTACATCTTCCATGAGGAAAACGGTTCCAGTCTCTAACAAAATTTACCATTCGCGTAACTCTAGGGTAACATAGAGATCGCTGTAATTGTGAAGGGTATCCAGACTGGCAGCCCGACAATAGCCTCGGTTAACATATCTACCGTGAAATTATATTTTCCGAGTTGTAATTTATACTTAAACAACAACTAGCAAATTTGACCCGCCACCTTAGAATGTTATCATGTTTTCTTAATGTTTCAGCATGTTTCAAATCAAAGATGAAGGTCATGTATCTCTGTTCGCTAAGCAATGTGCAGTGGCGTCCGGTAAAGTAGTGCGCCCATTTTCGTATCGCTTCGACGGTAGCTTGTGTGTGTTTTTTTTCTATAGAACAAGGTGTTCGTTCACCGGTACTAAATGTCTTCGTAAAGACAGCTTCTGGTCTACTAGAACGGTTCAATGATGCTGCAATAGCGTTGTAGTAAGCATTGGTCGCTACGGTGAAATGAAGTGTTTCTATCAATAGAGTAAAGTACTATGTGTTCTAATTTCGTTTTAAGGTATTACAAATATATGTTTAGCTGTTTTACGTAGTACAAGCCCATTGGTTTGCATTGAGGGGAGGGGGCTAGTTCAGAATGTTTAGGGATCAATTGGAACTAGTCAAAGAACATTCTTAATGAACGACGAAAAGACGTACAACCATGAGGGATTTTACTGAAGTTCTCGCAGTCTTGTTATATTGTGTCGTCTAATATAATGTTGTCTAGAAATCCAACTGACGAGGTGGCGTACCATCATTAGATGTGATTGACTATTAAGCTTCTTGATCGAATCCATGAATTCATGACGAGTATAATCTTTACAATGTGGTGGTAAGCACATTTGAAATCTACCGTCCTATAGATGTATCATTATGCTACCTTGTTAATCAATTCCTAGATCTCAAGCGAATAATAAAACACAGCGAGGCTGTTAACTGTTTGAGAACAGTTGACCGCCATTTTATATTTATATCGTTCGCTAGTGGACATTACGATATGGACATTACGATATGGTCATTACAATATGGGCATTACGATATGGGCATTACGATATGTACATTACGATATGGGCATTACGATATGGACATTACGATATGGGCATTACGATATGGGCATTACGATATGGACATTACGATATGGGCATTACGATATGGACATTACGATATGGGCATTACGATATGGTCATTACAATATGGGCATTACGATATGGGCATTACGATATGGACATTACGATATGGTCATTACAATATGGGCATTACGATATGGGCATTACGATATGGGCATTACGATATGGACATTACGATATGGGCATTACGATATGGGCATTACGATATGGACATTACGATATGGGCATTACGATATGGACATTACGATATGGGCATTACGATATGGTCATTACAATATGGGCATTACGATATGGGCATTACGATATGGACATTACGATATGGTCATTACAATATGGGCATTACGATATGGGCATTACGATATGGGCATTACGATATGGACATTACGATATGGGCATTACGATATGGGCATTACGATATGGGCATTATGATATGGACATTACGATATGGGCATACGATATGGGCATTACGATATGGCCCAGCCAAATTGGAGTGATTTGCTAAATAATTTCTAAGGTAAGTAGTCTCACTTCCTCGGCATTTAAGGTTTTTCGAATTCGACTAAGGTGTATATAGGTGAATTGCTCACATTAATACGTGTTTTCAATATCATACCCTTCAAAATAGTTATTACGCTAAAGGACACACATTGTGCTTCCCTATACGTGGCCAGGAGCAAATTATTCCCTCCATTAATCAGTTTCAGATAAAAGAAGGCTACGCCAAATACGTGGGCTATGGGAGTTGATAAAACCATGATAAGTAGCCCAATTATTCTACAATAGACAACTGCGTAACTAAGAGTATTGTCCTCATCACCGCATCAGACATTCGGATTCGTCAAGTTAGCATAATGTACGTATCTTGATGATGCAGAGTGTATTTCAGCCTAACAAGAGATGCCTCATTTTTATGAAAGCCTCCGTACCAAAGCGTCCAAGGAAAAATTGATATCAGCTCTCATCTCTCGACAAACCGTACGATTCAATACAATAATTTTAAACAAACCCCTCCACCATAACACAATACAATGCCTTACGAGTAACATCTAGGTGTCAGAGGTGTTTACTGTTACCAGAAAACAGAAACTTCCATAATCGGCGAAAGAAACGTTCGAAGCCATGCTGTGCGCCCCCATCCTCTTATCCATGTGCACATTTTTAAAGCTGTCCATGCTTTCTTAGTATCTTATTTGATGAGAACACTGTTTTCCTAACAAGGTGTACTCATTTGAGCAGGTAATATAGCAGTATCGTATGTTGACGAATCCTAACGCTAGGCTAAACAGAATGGCTTGATGCGGGAATATTTTTGCCTTACAAAATAACAAGAACATGAGACTTTTCTGCTGCAATTAAAGCACTAAATCCGACGGGAGTCGATGCATTGATAGATGTTATAGGATGAACAGTTCATGTGTTACACACCCGCTTTCATTCTCCCCTCATATAAAAGAGTGTACGGTAGCACAGAGCAGATGCAGCCCTAAACGCTTTCAAAACACCAGAGCAATAGTTGCGGCTGAAGATCATAGCAAAGCTTAACCGTGTGTCCAGCTAAAGAGTTCATTATGGGATATACCTTCCAGACAACCATGCACAGACTCATCGACCTATCGCAGTTATTTTGGGCGTCGTTTAATGTTTCTCTGTTGACAGCATTAATGCCTTCATTGCTCAGTAACACCGTTCTTACATACGCATAATACGCCGGTTAGTTTAACGTAGTGCGAGCATCATTCCAAATAATCACAGGTAGGACATGATTGGCATAAAAAGCGATCTAAATAAAGTGCATATAACATTAGTGAATGCAGACATTTATAATTAATAGATATTGGTTATCTGCTCGGATTCGACCTCAAACTATTCACCTCATAACATATGGAATTGCATACAAAAACCAAGTCTATGTGCAGAAATGTGAGCCAAAACCGACCAAAGACAGAGCAATATCCAATAACGATAGTCTACCCTATCAATTTTGTTGGATTGATCCAAAATTAGTTTCTCACTTTCTCAGTCAACCTTTGTATTTATCAAACGTATGGAGTACAGATTATCCTGAATAGTTTTGACTTTTACAAAAGCAGGGTGTTCCGTGTTAATCAGATCAGGCAGAGAAACCGTTCAATGCCGATAATTAATTATACAATCTCAATCATGTTTGCTTTTAACTAACAGCTTCACGTTTCCCTTAGTGAAGTACAAAAGTGAAATAACACTTTCAGCAAGAAAAACTAACATTTACAATGGCAAACCATCGATCTCCGGAGATATTTTCATTACGACATGGTTCTAAGGCATCCATGAATAGCTTCTTCTGTTATGCAAACTGAGTCCCAAATTATTTGATCGTCCCAAGGTGAGAAAATTAAGCCTAATAGAGATCAAAATACAGCAAAGACAGAGCGACTATCTTGATAAGAAATCCTGAAAATTAGAGGGAAACACAGTAAAAATAACCTTGTGTATGGGCACAGTGTCACTAGAGCGATTTGTCGAGACTTGGCGCATTGACGCTTCTCTGCAAACAATTAAAACGTCATAGTTGTTGCTATCGGGGAATTCTTTTAAACAAAGATATACCTACTGAAGCCTGATTTGTTTTCTTAATTGAAGAGAGCAGCTTCGCTTAAACCATATTAACATAAATGTACTCATTCGCCTCCACCGCTCGATCTAATAAAAATCCTAGTGGCAACATTTGCTGCATTAGTATACAAGTGTAATCGTGAGTTTCTCTTAGATGTATGCCCCAACCTAGCCCC
Organism: Sepiola atlantica; assembly: GCA_963556195.1. Classification (NCBI taxonomy): domain Eukaryota; kingdom Metazoa; phylum Mollusca; class Cephalopoda; order Sepiida; family Sepiolidae; genus Sepiola; species Sepiola atlantica. Next base: position 164,146,243 of record OY744523.1, read on the forward strand.
AATCAGGGTGCCAAGTGATGGCTCCTATTAGCTGTTTCGGATACCCATCACTTCCAAAAAGGATATGTTGAGTTTTCAGCAAATAGAGAATCAAGGTGTATCTCTATCTACGTTTACACGAACCCGTATGCATCAATAATTCGAAAAATATATACGTAATTTTTTACACTCCGATAATCATATCTCGACACTAATGATAAAGAACCGGTTTATATAACCAGAAACTTTTTATTTAACTGGTTCTGCGTCGAGGCGTCCAAGTCCATAATTTGTATTTCGGAACTTATCGGAAAAATCAAATTAATCAAAAAAAATCGAACTACTCTAAGACACCGATTTTTGTAACAAACACACTAGTACGATGATTACTAAGAAGTAACTCATGGTCGAGGACCTTATATCAGTCTCCTGCAAATATAACCGACTGATATGTTTTAATAAACTAATCGATTCGGCGAATGAACCATAACAAGTTTAGCATGGTTATGTTGCGCATACACCCTGATTAATAAAAACATATGTGTGTTCATAGAAACCTCCGGAACTCGATATCTCAATACGAAATCCATGAAGCAAATGTCACACGGCGGATATGGAGTGCAATGAAACCTATTGGAGTGAGTATCGAAGTACTCTGAATAGGCATACACATATATAGTCAGCTCAACAAAAATATAACCTGCAATAACGTGGATTCTACACCAATATACTGAATGGTACAGGTGAACTCCAAATATGCGAGAACTAGTCATCAGCTCTCGAGAATTCACACTTGCTAGCGTGAGAGGCATTGCCGTACCTTTTGGTTGGGTTTCAGAACCGAACATTAATTGCCTTATGGTGTCACAGATTGGCCCTTCAAACAGCTGCCTATCTTGATCCTTAGACACGCTACCGACATACAAGTACAAATATAGTGCCACTAGTCTATAGAGTAACCGGTTCAGTTTCCCAGGTGCTAACACAAGATATTTTGAGGATACGAAAATGATTATCTTAAAACTAGCAAGTAAAAGGAATATTTCAAAACATATATAGGATTTCTCATGCAATCGTCACACTTCCGTAGACTTCTTATTTTTTCTTATAATAAATCTAATGCTAACCCTTACTCCCGTAGCCTACTCTTTCCTTCTTATAATACTCAGGAGTGTGTGGCCGTTAAGGAAGTTCAAATTGGTCCCCACCGTCATTTTGATCAAACTCAATAAATTGAGCAGTATTTTAAGTCACTGAAGTCGTGTCTTTTGACACTAAGACTTTGATCCTCATTGCCCACACATATTTCTTTTCGAGAGAAGAAATGTTATTCCCTCTCACTATCGAAGAGCATCTTAGGGGTTGCTGAATGTAAGTCTGAGGTAAATGCTTAAGTCGCATTTTTGTTTTCTTTGGTGTGTTAGGTGTGTGCAAGGGTGGGTATGGGACTAATGTAGAAGTGGAATATGAGGGGAATTTTAATTTATTCATCGGTGAATAGGGTGTGACATATAGTTAAGCCTTTAAAGAAGGGATCAATTTTTTCATGAGCGAGAAGATGATTAGATTGTATTCATGCCATTGTATGCGATCTGTTACTTGTTTGGACATTAGTTTAGAGAGTAAGTTTGGTTTGGCAGATGGATAATCAGGCGATATCTTGGGAGAAGGATTTGACTTATCCTACAACACAACTTAGGCGGACTGCCCTTTTGGGTGTAGAGTGAGAGTCTGGAATGCTTAGATGAACGTTGCTCTTTATTTAACTGTACGATTTCAACGCACATTCCCACCCGTGTATCTTTTGACATTTTTACATGTTTTCTTCCATATCTGATAGAGAGCACCGCGTTCAAGGGTTTCTCTCGCTGAACTATTGTAACACTCTGATCGTTTTTCATTTTTATAACTTTAGACAGGAAGCGTTTCTCCAGTACTGTCTATCGGTAGGGCATTTGAAGGCAGCAAGTTTTCGGTGTTATTCCTGATGTAAGAAGCAAGGTGATATGATACTTTATGTTCTGACTCTACTGTAACTTTTGCTAATTCCCATTAAAACGTTCGATGCCTCACGGAACCACAGTACTAGCATGGCATGGAACACGAAACTTGTCGTTCTCCTACGCAGTAGACACACCATAAGTAAGATATACTCCAGGGTGTTTATCTCTTTCCATGAAAACTTGTATCATTAACTTTGTGAAAAGATTGTTCATACGTATTAGTCCAGGCAAAATAAGGTTCGACTTGGAACAAATTGCAACAGAATTTTTTTCACCACCAGCCATTCCCATGAGGTGTCTAGAACATCATACTAAAAGTCCTAAGAAATCAACGTTGAGGAAATATGTCTAATTTGCATAAATCCAAGATGGCCGCCAATTTTCGATAATTTGCCACATATCCGAATTTAGATGTCATAATTGAGTGATTTGAAGTGCTAAAATTGTGTTTTTGAACACAAGGATTTACGTGGAATAGGTTACATTTTTATTGGATAAAGAATTTATAGCCAAAAATCCAATATGGCCAAAAAATATTGAAAAATGTTCATATGCGTGGTATCCGAAACATAGGCAAACTGAAATGTGACTGTTTTGCTGCCTCATGTGACTAACTCTTGACTAACTTTATATTATAACTTTATTATAACTTACTAACTCTTGACTAACTTTATATTATAACTTTTTATATTTAACTATTTATTTTATAACTTTATATATTATTTTTGTTTCTATTCCAGGGTAATTAATCTGAGATTCAGCAAACATTGACAATGGAGAAGTGTCGCATCTGTAATGAATCAATCTCTGACGGAAAGGCGACAGTTGTTCTTCGAACAAAAGGCAGCGATGGTGTGAATCGTGCAAGTAGTCAACGTGGTAGCGATTTGGTAGTGAATCCAGGAGAGACACTACACGTAGAATGTCGCCGCAACTATTGCAAAGCAGAAAACATTGCACGTGACCTAGCAAGGCAGCAACAACCACCAAAACCCCGCTGTGAACTCCGTTCTGAACTACACTTCAATTTTCAAGAACACTGCTTGTTGTGTGGACAGTCAGCTAAAACTGGTAGGAAGCAAAGAGAACTGGGTGTTTTCCCAGTTAGGACAGAAGACTTTCAGAAGAGTATCCTTGAGGTGTGTCATTCTAGATATGACGAATGGTCTGCAACAGTATTAGGCAGAATAGCATCGGTGAATGACCTACACGTAGCGGATGCAATGTATCACCAGCAGTGCAGTAGCAACTTTAGGACAGGGAAAAACATTCCTACTAAGCACTCTTTAGACACCAGTAGTACTGGAGACAAATCAAAGAGGCTCTAACTCGGAAGGCCTGAGATAGACGAGAGAACGTCAGCGTTCCTGGAAGTGGCTCAGTTCTTAGAGGAAAATGACGAGGAGCAAACCACCATACATGACCTTGTTCTCAAAATGTAAGAGTTTCTTCAGAACACAGAGCATGAACTGTTTCCAGAGCAGTGCGGGGGCATATGCTGGTAGATGCTGCACTGACCACCATTTTGGTCGCTGATGCCTACAATGTGCCTGCGCCAACCAAAGACACAGTTCAGGAACCACAAGTGGCAACTGCTGATACTGAGACAGATAATGTAGAACCACAAGATATTCCTTCAGATACAGTGAGGACTGACATAATTACAGCAAGTGAATTGTAGGACAGAGCAATGTCCTCTTCCCTCTCAGTGGAAGAAGTTTGCTCTGCAAAAGTGTTGCAAAGAATCCAGGCTGAACTTGACAACAAAAAAGAAATGATGACTATGCCAACAGCAAAACTCTGGTTGCAGTATCCCAACATGGTGGACATTTTGCGGAAATTTATTAAAGCTGAAAGAACAGGGAACTGGAGCTTACATCTCCAATGTGTGCACGATATGCTTCACTACCTTGCCGCTTCTGGACACCGACTGTATACAAAGTCTGCATATGTTTACCTGCAAATGATGACCGAACTACCAAATACACATCCGGATGTGTATAAGAAGTTCCAAGAGGGATACCACGTTGTGCGGCGCAGTGATAGATGCTGGGCAGGGCTCTCCACAGATCTGATCATCGAACAAGGTTTGATGAGAAGTATAAAGACGCATGGGGGCCTAACTCGAGGAAAAGGGATGACAGAGACTCAGCGCTTACTGTGGGTCCTATCCATGCCAGCATTCGCAAACATCAACGATGCAATGCAGAAGTTCAGCGGGGTCTCCTACGAAACCAGCGACCAACACAAAGATATTTCGAAGGCTAGACAGGCCAGAGATGTCAGGGACATCCTCGATCTTATCAGCTATCTGAAGGAAAGAGATCCATTCAAGGAGAATACCTCACTTCACAACATTGCTAATGACATGGCAGCTCAGGACGGGGTCAATGTTGACTAAACAAAAGAAATTGGAGAAAAGATTCTTGTGAGCATGGCAGGGAAATATGTGGAAGATTTCACCTACCGAAAAGCCGATGAAGCAATGACACTTGCATCCAGATCAACTGTCAAAGTCAGAGGGGAATCTGTAGTAGTGGATCCACAATCGGTGTTCCAGCGACTGGTAATTGTAGGTGAACGGTGCAAAGACTTGTCAACGTTATTCAAGTTCGAACTTTGTAGCCACCCTCCTGCCTTATTTGACTCGTCATCCCTTCCCTTGCAGGCCAATAAGGCAGTCCTTGCTGATGTTCTGTGGAAGTCTATAGATGAAGAACAACGTGAGCCGAGTGTAGACCAAGTCCAATATGTCCTTGATGGCGGCGCGCTACTCCATCGGATTCCCTGGCCAAGAGGTTCCACATATAATAGTGTGTGTCAGATTTATGTCAGATATGTGACACAGAAATATGGAGCTTCTGTCATTGTTTTCGATGCCTACAAAGATGAACCCACAACTAAAGATGCCACACAAAAAGGAAGAACAGGAACCTGCTCTAGTTTGACCGTAAGCTTTGCTGGTGATATGATAATCCAATCCAAGAAGGAAGACTTCCTGAACAACAAGGCAAACAAACAGCGCTTCATACATTTTCTCAGCGACAAACTAGAAATGGCTGGATGCAGCACAGTACACGCAAAGCATGATGCTGATGTCCTCATTGTTCAAACAGCCCTTGCCTCTGCCAGAACAAGAGATACGGTTCTCATTGGTGACGACACAGATTTGTTGGTCCTCCTGTTGTATCACGCTGATATGACCGAAAACGAAATGTTTCTGGTATCAGAGTCAAAGCAAGCCACCAAATCGAGAAGGGTGTGGTGCATAAAGCAGTCGAAAGAGTTGCTGGGTCCTCAGATTTACGACCATCTGCTCTTTGTCCATGCTATTCTTGGCTGCGATACCACTAGTCGCCTGTTGGGATTCGGAAAAGGTTTGTCAGTGAAGAAGGTGAAGACTGATTCCCTGTTTCGTGAGCAATCAGAGATGTTCCACAAATCAGGGCAAACACCGGAGGACATAACTGCTGCAGGAGAGAAAGCTCTGGTATCACTGTACGGTGGTACCAAAGAGGAAGGACTGGACAGCTTAAGATACAAACGGTTCTGTGACAAGATTTCCAAGAACACATCTTCCGTGGAACCACAAGCTCTACCTCCAACATCAGCAGCTGCAAGATTCCATAGCCTCCGTGTCTCTTACCAGGTAATGGAGTGGAAAAGAACATGTGTCAACATGAAGCCACAAGATTGGGGATGGCACCTTGTGGACAGAAGGTGCATATGCCTATACAGACAGATAATCCCGCAGCACCACCGGAGATACTGGATGTCATCTGTTGTAGCTGCAAGAAAAACTGCAAAACAAGGAGGTGCACATGCCAAAAATATGGGTTCCATTGCACTGCCGTGTGTAGAGAATGTCGTGGTACAAGTTGCTCTAACTCACAGGTGCCAGATTTGTCAGATGATGTAGACGACGATGCTTAAGCCGGATACCGCAAAGTGGCACAACTGGAATTGACACTCTTGAAATTAATATTGATGATCAGTTCTTGAAACACAGGCTTACTGTTGTTCATGAGTATGATAACAAACTTATCTATGGCTACAATTGTGTTTTCCTACATTTCAGTAGGCCCTAGGTTAAAAAATGTACCGAAAAAAATAAAATGTTGAGCAAATACATTCTAAAAATTGACATTCTTTCCAGCATATTGGATTTTTGGCTATAAATTCTTTATCCAATAAAAATGTAACCTACTCTACGTAAATCCTTGTGTTCAAAAACCCCATTTTAGCACTTCAAATCACTCAATTATGACATCTAAATGCGGAGATATGGCAAATTATCGAAAATTGGCGGCCATCTTGGATTTATGCAAATTAGACATATTTCCTCAACGTTGATTTCTTAGGACTTTTAGTATGATGTTCTAGACACCTCATGGGAATGGCTGGTGGTGAAAAAAATTCTGTTGCAATTTCTTCCAAGTTGGGCCCTTAAATGTGCTATATTGCCTAGCCTATATGGAATCCACATCATTTTAGAAGCGTAGTGTACTCGGTGTGTCAGCGAAGTTAGGTGGTTATATCAAAAGAGGCTCTAATAACTCTTTTGTTAAATGCCCCTAGTTTGCGTAGTTGAATGATTAGATCTTTTATCGTGATTAGTGCAAGGCAATTCCCAATTTTCTTTTGACAATCGTCCATATATATTGTTACAGTTAGAGGCTTACACACATCAGACGGTTTGCGATTGGTGACTTGTCGACCGATTCAATTTTTATTGTAATACAATAATGGTTCTGTATCATAATTGTTTAATTGCTATGACATAAGCAGGGATGAACACAACAGTAAGTACTATAGCAGCAGAGAGAAAACAACACGTAATAGTTAACACAATTGTGTTCTAAGGACGAGAAACGGAATACAAACAATAACGAAAACTAATAATAATACCATCAATAATTATAACAATCATAATAGAGAAAATGCACAATACTAACTTACATAGAGACATCCTGAATTATTAAGATTGTAAAGTAAGAAATAGACAGGATAATTTATACTCAGTAGCAGTCTATTGTTACACTGACGGAAGGTGGTTATATTGTTAGCCACACTTCTTTAGAACGTCATGGTGTCAAAACATCCGCTACTACAATAGTATAAATGTATAGCATGTTCGTGCATTATATATCCAAACTTTCTCCAACAGTCAAAAAAACATTTAAACCTATTTTATGAAATTTCTCCTACATTGTTCACATAATAAATCAGATATTCTGAAAACGCATGTGGCCTTTAATACCATTTTTATACCGAAAAACTGTCACCTTATCGTGTGAAAACTCCTAAGACTGATTGATGCCCTTGCCTCTTTAAATGTTTGATTGAACATTGCAGTAGCTTTGATTCGTTTGCTGTTTTAGAACATATACCCATTATTTGAGGGAAGTAAATACGGGTTACATAACATATGTTTATATGAAATACATATATTTGTAAATATTTGATATTTTAATGTAATTGTTTTTATCATATTGGTGTGGCCCTGTTAAAGGGACCGAAATGAAGACACGAACTCGGCATGAAGTAGAAACAAGTGTATTTAGAAAATAGAGTACAGAGGGAAGAAATATGCTCCTGGTAAGAAGAGTTCGACTATCTTACTAGATTCCGGCGATAGTTAATTGTCGTTGGCATTTATTGAGCAAAGAGGAAGAGTCTATGGTGTACATAGGTAAGTCACCATAACACATATGTTGAAAAATAATGCATATGATTTAACATATCTATATTTACATACATATTATAATACTAATATTTTTCAGGTCGTTTTTGTCTAAATCAGTTTATACAATATGTGTATTCATGTTTACGTGCATTGTGTGTAAATATCCGAACTCAAGGTCTATTCAATAAGTTCTAAGCCAAATAAAAATAGTAAAGTGAACTTCAAATTTGATTTTATACTGTTGATGTTGTATTAAATGCACCTTTAAATTAGAGCAATCGTCTATAGCCTTATTAAGATATGTTACTTATCTATATTTTTACGATTTTGAAAGTCTAGATTTTAGTGCAAATATATAAAACGACCTTTACATGACCTTTAATTAAAATATGTGCAGGGATATGAATCTTATTATTTCTCTATGAATTATGTCTGATGGACTTAGCATTCTACGCATATAAACGTCACCATTTTTTGTATTAGTTCTGATTATGCTATGCGTTATATATACTTTTTTAAATACTACACTTGTTATCACCGTCGTAGCATGTGCGGTGAAATTCTTTCAGTCGAGTTCAAATTATGAAGTTTTAAATGCTAATTACAAATATTGGTATCAAGATATATGTCATGTTACATACTCTGTACAGTAATCTTACATGGTCCAGGAATTAACTTAGTTTTCCTCTGCGATCAGATGAGACGACCAAACCATGTGCCTGAGTTCGTACAATGGTTAATCGTGTTTTATGTGCGATCACTTGCACACTTCATTGTGGACTTATTTCAATAGTTAGCCTTGTTTTGGATAATGGCCCTATGAGAATGGACGTATCTTTTGGAAATCGTTGGTTTGACTTGCGCGAGTTTACGCGGGTGCATTCGAGTTCAGAATAGGGCTTGTTCTCACAGTCAGAGTTAACAGACGTGACAAGGTAACCGTGTGACGAGACCCCATATAAAGGGTTAGTCTGCAGCTGCGAGAGGCTCTGTAACGTGAGCAGTGAGTTTTTGTCAGTTGTATTCAGAAGGCGAACCGAGCAGGACGTGCGATTCACGATGTAAAAAGAAGGGAAATATTTCCCTTAAGAGAATACAAGTGGGACAAGTCCTTCCCCCTCTCTATGAATGGTTAAGAAATCATTGTTAACTAACTACGATAAAGTAGTGATTTGCTCTCTCCCACGTTCTCGACGTAGTGAATGACTCCCAGTTGAAATAACAACGCTTGTAATAAAATGAATTAAATTTAGAAGAAGAGTTTGTCTTCGGAGTGCCTCATGAGGTTTTTGTTCCAGACACGGACGGCGTGGTTCATGGCAGGAAGGAAAGAACAACTAATTCATCCGCTCGACAACAGACCTACTCTCTACAAGATGAGGGAGAAAATTAAGGTGTGCACCACTTGTACATTTAAAAGAAATACAGTAGTGTCAGCTTTTTTCATTAACTTTCACTTTTTCTTCACGTTGTCTACAGTCGATTTTTCATGTGCACTTTAATGTTGTTAGTTATTCTCATTAATGTATTTTGTATGTCCCTCTTGTAGCAAATTCACATTTTGGATTTGTGGCGTTATTCCTTCTCGTGTATAAGCGCATTTGCTTTCGCCATGTAGCTAACGTGATCTATACTAAGTATTCAGTCGTGTTTATTAATTTCGTTTGATATTTCTTAGTTGTTGTAGTTTATTCTCAACATACAGTTTGTTTTAATATTCGTTTGTATGATGTGCTGTGTATATGTTCCTAGTTGTGTTCACTTCTCGTTCTATCCATTTAAGTCATAATCAAGTGAAACTTACCCGGCTTTCAACATTCATGGTCATTCTCATATTATATATATGGTTACATTTTGATATTATTTTTTGGCGTTACCATTTTGAACTATTAATATATATTTACATACATCGTTTGTCTGTCAGAATAACACTTAAACTATCTCATTTATTTATGTCGCGTCTCTGTTTTAAATAGCAATTTCTTCGCTAAAAGTAGATAAGATGTACGTATGTTTATGGCATGCATTGTTGTGACTTAAATGTGCCTATTTTCATTATTCCTTTTTCGTATGTAAGTATTTATCTGTTATTGTCCCTTTAATCCTCAGAATTTCCTATGATTATCGCGATTATTAGACAACACCGTGTTATTCTATGTGGGGGGCTTTTTATATTTAGCAAGGTCTCTAATCTATATTTGTGATAAATATTCATAGCATCTATGTAATGATATTGCGGGTTTGGTTTTCTTGTAATAGAAACTAAACAAATTATAGTATGTAACATGGCAATATATCAAATTATGTATGCAAAAACGGAAATACTAAATATAGAATATAAACATTAATGGTAGATGAAGATTTAGAGTATAACATCGCATAGGGCATTCAATAAGTATTGTGTTTTCTTTATTAATGTATTTACCGTATTGCCACCCATAATTCTGTTCTAAGGGGTACATCATGTTAAAAAAGTGATTGTTTCCGAATTACTAAGCAAGCCCAGCTAAAACCTGCTAATTATTCACAAGATAATGTGTTCAGTATAACGCGGCTGGTTCTCCGATTAGGTGATGTACTCTGTTCCGACTAGAAGAATAAAATGTCTGAACTGGTTTATCCCGTCATTTTTTACTTAAAATTGACGACTGGCTAAGTCCCTTTCAGTTGGGACCGGTTACATATAAGAAATATACAATAAAGAGGTTGCAGAAAAGTAAATGTCAAATTACCAAAGGAAATAATATACTTTTACATATTTCTCTTACATGAAAGTTGGTTCTGCATCGACCATTAAAAATATACCTATGCCTAAAATAATTCATTAATCTGTGCGGATTCGACATGTCAATTTGTCTCAGACTTCAATAATTTAATCGACTCAACACAATTTGATGTAACACATAGTTCTGTAGTATTATCTACTAATTAAATCAGTAAAAATCTATAACACCATAGTCATCATATATATCACTTCTAACTTACAATCAGGCATCATGGCATTTTTCTCTATCTTACAGAAACGTTATCCTGCTGATCTCTGTCTACTTTAGTTATTCCATGATGTTATGCTGTTTTAATTTGTAATTAACGCCTACTAGATGTTTATGTTATATATATATATATATATATATATATATATATATATGTATATATATATAAGTTCTTTTTGCAAGACCAGCGATGTAAGCATGAGAAAAAGTCAACCCAATTCGATAACTAACACCATACTAACAATTACATACTTACCTCTTAGCTTTCGTTTGATCTGTCATCCAACAGCCCATCTCATACTTTATAGTGTCTTATTTTATTTTCGCACCGACTACAAAGTACTCATTTGAAAGTAAACTGTTCCATCCAGCAATAAAATGTTTAGATCATGAAATATTACAAACTGTCAAATCTGACTATTAAAAATATCAGTAGATATGATATTTAATATCATAAATGACATATATAATGAGAACGAATAATCGTGTATAATTTTCCATCGAACACTTATATTTTAAACGTGTAAGCGGGAATTTAATTTTGATTTTTGCAACAGAATTGATAAGAGCATCTACAAGACGAACACAGGTTAAATCCTCTTTACTGACATACTCGTTTACATCGTTCAATATATTCTAACATATACCCACTTATGAGGCCGAAATAACTTGCTAAATGAATAATTGTGTCGCTTACATGCACGCTAACCATAAGGATTACTCAAATGAATTCATCGTAAATTGAATAATCATTATATAGTGGTGTTATTTCGTAGGAAACCTTTTGTAATGTAATTGTGTATTAGCTAGTTTAGAATTATAACCTATCATATTCGAATTAGTTTACTAATTAAATGTGGTAAATACAATAAGATTACGAAAGAATATGTAAACACTTTTCCTACTAAAAATAATTGTTTTCGATCACAAAATACCTTTAAACCAACCTACATTACCTTAATTGGCATTGACTGAGTCCAGTTGTATATGTTAAACAATGCGAACTGAATATCCCCACTTGATGTAAGCGTACCAGGTATGTCAGTAACAAATACACATGATTCTTACGAATCAATGTAATGTGACTGAGAGATCAGGAAGGAATTTGGGTTCATTTAACTTTTGTTCAGCCACTATAAAGCTATTATAATAAAGACGAACACATACAAGTTGATAAGGGAATGATATGCCGAAGGATAACAACTATGTCTCTTCATAATACTAGACCTTTATAGTAAGGACTAATTTTTATATGTAAACAACTAATTTACAAGTGTGGAGACCAACAGACTCAGAAGAAATGACGAATTGAAAGCAGAAATTCGAGTTTACGAGAGCAGAGAGAAAAGCAGATATAAAGGAGGGTACTGAAAATCTGTTTGAATTTAGATTCTTTTTGTCTCGTTTTTTTCTCACTGTCAGATAAAAAGCTATTTCCGATCAAAATAGACAGCCGTTAAAGATTATTTCTGAGTTAGGTTAAACTGGAGTAGTCGTTGAATGAATTGATTGATTAGAATTTGTGTGCAACCTATCTGATGTAAAGCGGTCTGATTATGCAAAACTACATTGGCTCACTAAGATAATGTTTTAAGCTTACTAACTACTAACGAAGTAGATGTGTATTTGGCATATTCGCGAAGCTGTCAGCCCTCTTTCCAGGAATATCAGAAATTTGATGGCGTGCTCGTTTGTGTGGGGTGTACTGATCGTCAACAGACTGTGGCGGTCCGCCTCCATTCTATATGATCTTACCTCATGAGTACAGTTGCATTCAGCTGTTACCAGTTGTGACTGCAGCACAGCCTGCACGTATCTCTTAACAATTTGTGGACATGCCCGGCTGATTATTAATATTATAAATGTATTTTCACGCATTATTTCGCAAGAGACTGCGTATGGAGGAAACAGACCACAGATAAATGCTGTTGTCGGTGCAACCAGACTGGTTATCTGGTCTAATATTGCCCTGGAGACGAAGTTTAAAACGAAACGTAAGCGCAAATATATTTTGCAGAGGTGCACTTTTTAACTTAATATCCGGTTTGCAAAATTATATTAATTAAACCAGCTTTTTGAAATCAGTCTGCCTATTAGCCAAGCGTAGATATAGTATCAGAGGGGCTCTTAAAGATACTCAATTGTTGGCCTAGTTTTAATGACTAGGAAAATGAACGTCGTTCCACCATCGCCCCCACTCTCTATATAGACAACTTGCTTTTCACTTAGTTTAACATGACTAGTCTATGCTGTCCTGATCTGACGGTTTGAAGATACAGGTTTGATAGCTCGTATGTTTGCTGTTATCGGCAAGTTATACAGTATCACTAACTCATAGGTAGCGCTAAAAACGACTGCTTTATCAACAGTTCTATAATATCGGGATAACTGTAGTGCAAAGTCGCGTCTGTAATAGGGCCCTGCACTTACCTTCGCTTGAATTTCCTGAGGCTCTAAGCTCATAGATAAAGCCTCATCTATTGATCCACTTGTTTGAGCTATGCTTTTTGGCACTCAACACGCACCTACTTTGACCAACCTACGCTATATGGTATCAATGTAAATTACTATTAAAATGAAAAGAAAAACGTCTAAGCAGACATACACGTCAATAATATCAATCAAATCACTTCCTCACTTGCCGATCTCTTTAACAAATATCTCGGTTATGTGGAATAATTTATTTTAGTAAAGTCTCCAGATATCCTTACACTAACTGAAAATTACGTACACCTCTCAACTGTTTTCTAATCAGATTGACATGCGTGGATAACTTCAACTCTGCTGTAATGCGTCCGATAAACACATGCGCATCCTTAGTGTAGATTGACATTAGCTGGTCTACATTTGTTAAACAGTAAGCTTACAACACAGGGTTTGTTACGTATCCTTCCTGTACCGTTCCCCGTCAACCCATGACTGTACCCTGCTTAACTGTGTATTCGATAGAATTGACACAACATTCCCTTTTCATCCTATTGGTAGTTTTGCTATTTGTATTCTTACCACATATATTGGATCGTTATTTCGACCTATATTGGCACAATTGTATGCATCACGTATGGTAACTCTATTGCACATTTCCTTTCACGACTCGTCTCCCAGATCGTGAGTATCAGCAAACCGCACTTCTCGATACATTCTTCACAACTGTGTCCTTGGTGTTTATTTCAATTACTTATTCCTTACTAACATTGTAATAATGAGCTATACCACCCTAAACTCTCGAATCTGAACTGAAGGGAAGTGGCTCAAAACGACTAAATAGTGCGAACAAACCGATTTGGCACCCATCAGCAATCACACCAGAAATGCTAAACAGAATAACACATTTTCTTTGTCTGTTTCATTGTGTAGAAACTGAAGCAACTTTATTAGTAGAGTTACGCATCGAAGCACATTTTCCTGACCAGAAATCAAATCCAACATTCTACATATGCAAGAGTAAAATAGCCGCAGCGTAAAGTAGGTATGCCGAGATTACCAGAAAACGCATTGAGTCACAACAATTAATTGCTGTGATATAGTTTAATCAATAATGGTAAATAATCATCTGTATCACACCACTATGATGTCGTCTGTACGAATTGTTTTCCCAGCTGGTCACGTTAAACTAAACTTTGAACTTCACTAATCCCTCCCTGAAAACGTTTCACTGCGAACAAATTACACATTCTACGATTTAGGCATCAGACCTACCTAAGTCTGGGATATTATATGAAATCTTGACACTTTTGAAGCCTGTAAGCATGTGTTTTTCCTTATATAGTCTTTTCAATTATCCGCTGAGGTGGCCCGTTGTAACACATATGTTGGTTATGTTGGAAAAGTATCCCTGTGGTACCAGTGTTGAAAAATTATGGTAGAAGAACTCACCGCAAAATAATGGCCCTAACGGCCTCACCCTGCTCTTTGTTACAGTCTTTGAATCATTAATCAATCTAGCGGTAGTCTACCTTATCATTAAGACTACACTTATTAAATAGACATGTACTACTGCGGTTATTTTAACAGCAATTTCTGAACGCATTTATCACGCATTTGATAAAGCTGGTAAAACTCTGGCGGTAGCGTTTGAAATGTGCAATACTTTTGCCAGGGTCTAGTGTGAAGGATTGTTTATCAGAATCCCTTCGTACTGTATTACTAGACACTTATTACATTAAGCGGGCGTAACTCAGGGTTATATCTTAAGACCGTTATTATCTCTGATTGTTATACGACTATACACATTTGTGTCAAATACGAACACATGCATATCGAAAACAATTTCTTAATCCTATTAAAATTATTTCCAGCCTATAGAAACACCATAAATTAAATAGTGGCTAACATTTTATTCTACTAAGAAAAAAGGAGGAATGACACTTTAAATATATTTTTAGTATCAGGTCAATAAGCCAGTTTTATTTGTTTTTACAAGGTACTTTCTACGTTCTCCTCAAAATGATGCAAAACCTACTTGACAGAAACCTTCCTACAGAACAAGCTAGTTTTCAGACTATAATTTTCCACAATGGACCATATTGAACGTGTAAGTCAAGGTTAAGTTGACGCTAATGAGTCCAGTATGCTACTTTCTATAGCTTTGGCCGATTATCAAACAACATTTGATTCCATCGAATTTATCCCTATGTTCACAACTTTGGAAAGTCAAGGAATAGACAACGCTTATGTAGACTTGTATCAGAATATTTACGACGGAGCAACAGGCACTTTTACACTCTAACATGGTAATTACAATATCAATATAGAAAAAGGTTCTAGACAAGACGACAACAGTACAACATACCTCGTAACATTCAGCCTGTAAAATTTGGTGACAATAACACTTCACCGGGAAGAAAGAGGTATCATCATAAACGGATAGCATCTTTGCTCATCTAGAATTTGCCGATGATATGATTCTCATAAGCCACCCACCTAAAGAATTAACGAATATTCTTAACGAAATTCACAATGCTAGCTATCTAGAAAGCCTTACAATGCACACTGGAAAAATTGATGTTCAAACAAATGTCATAATGGACGGTGAATATATCGAGATAGTTGAAAACCATATCCACTTAGTGAAGATTCATAGGAGCCACACTGCTAACATAGCAAAAATAAAACGACGAATTGTGATGAAGAGTAGAACATCAATGATGAAAATAAAGAAAAAGGTGTTCAGTTAATACATCATGCCATAGGTTGCGAAACATAAGCACCTTATAATACAGTGATAAAAAAATAAGAGAGATACAATGCAAAATTGAACGAATTATGCTCCCCATCAGTTTACGTAATAGAAAAAAGAAGCACCTTGATTAGACAGCAAACAGGTGTAAATGACATCATCACCACCATACGAACGGCGCATCATAGATGGGCCTGACACATATCGAGATGTGCAGACATAAGGTGGACATATGGAGCGTGAAAATGCACTATGAAACAATTTAAAAGACCTAAACGGTGGGTCAAGCCCCGGTGAAGTTACTACCTGAATAGTCAACAATGTTTTCTCAACGCCTAGTTAACGATAAAGTAAAGTTGACAGAAACTGGGACATTTTCTCTAAAAGTTATAAACACAACCTTATGATGATAATGATAGATAGGTGTAATCTGATTCCTTGTTGAAGTCATATCCTCCTAATTGCATTTCATGTGCACGCAGGGTAAACACAAACACTAAAGAAAGTAAACATATCATGCAAAGTAAACCGCGTTTTAGAAGTATATAGAAAATAACATACTGTATATAAACATTCACAATTTCTAATAAAAACGACAAATGCCAATACATTGGAAATGTTAATGGGAATCAAGTTGCCTATCTACTATTTATATTTAGAAGTAAGACAGTTACGACCTTTTACAAAACCGTTACTGGAAATTACATTTATTTGATCATATATTTAGTCGAAAATGCATAGTCTATTAGTGATGCATATTTGTGTCTTATGGTCATTAGATACACCATTCCATCTTTCACAAATTGCAAAGGCGAAAAAATCACGACCTTACATTAAGTATGGCCACGACAGAGAACTATCAGTATATGATAGAGTCGAACAAACCGTAACACGTATCAATTTCAAAACAGGCTAATAAATATTGCATGGAATTAAGAGAATATGTGACATACGGTTATTTGTTGCCGTCTGTTTTATTATGTGTGGAATGTTAACAAAATATTTGGAAGCGGATAAGGATATTATTCTTAATGTCTTTTTTCATAATTTTCTGATATGGAATGTGTGGAGTTATGCCAAATCAAAAAGTATTAAATTTCTTAGTTTGCATAGCTACGTACATTCGCGAGAATATATCTAAAATAGCACAAACTGCAATGCAGATAAGGACATGAGTTTAACAGTTAACATGAGAAACGCCAAGGAAAAAGAGCTGGATAACATGATAGGCCTACTTACATGCCCCCCATGTTATTCAGAACTTATATTAATAATATGTTTAATCATTTAAAAAGCAATATACGTTTAATTTTCTCATTCAGAGTTTTAATAATGTATTTTATTTTACTCGAAGTAAAGATAAGAAAGTTACTTTTAGATAAGCTCATGTAATTCGTATCAAGCACCCTAAAAAGTTGATGTTGTTCTTCACATGAAAATTATCTTCCAGAAAACGCATTAATTTACGATTGCACGTGTAAATATATGCTTTGATAACATATTAGATTGCATAGCTGGTGGTATTACATTGATATGATAAATAACATGTGTGCCTTACAGAATATTAACAGTGAATTGAGTTTTCTAATATAGAGGAGCTGAGTGTTTCCGTTTCTATCTAGTCCGAACATGTAATTAAATGTATAACTTTCAAACAAAAAAACATGTACTTATTCTTTCGAGGTACCAATTTTGTTCGTAAATTATGTTCTGCCTACCATGATGACGTCGTCTATTTTCGTCCCATATCGACTTGAGATCAAATTATCCAATTCGACACATTCAAAGTACTGAGGTACAGTAATAGTATTTTGTAGATAAACTTTGTACTATTGTAAACGAAGTAATCAATTGAAATAATGTGATACATTTACAAACTAAACTTCATTATTTTTTCATAATTACTTAAGTATCTTCGTGTGAGTAGAATTTGTGAATAAGGTCATCAGTTCCCTTAGAATGTGTTTCTCCGAAAACCCTGGGTAAATCTAAATAACCTGGGACCTTAAAGTCTCGTTACATATGTTCAACAGTAGTTCTGTGTTCGCTACTCTCACTACTCATATTATTGCGATATAAGTAAATTTAACTTTCATCAATCAGCAATTAGGAACTGATAGAAAGTGTCCAATATCGATAATTGAAAGTGACACTATGGACCGACTCAATTACAACTTGGAACACCCACATGCTCAGTGGTGGCGTTATCGACTAAACCTCCCCGACATCCAATGTTTGAGTCTTGCAATTATTGTCTCACAAAACCAATGCGACCCAGTTATCTTGAGGCTTACGATGGATCAACACATTTTCAGTACGATGTTCGATCGGATATTTCTCACTTGTTATCGAATTAATCAATTATATATATATATATATATATATATATATATATATATATATATATATATATATATATATATATATAACTTCTTTGAACCATAGCAGGAACATCTCAGCACAGTGATCGATTAATTGAGAATTAAAATACCAAATTGAAAATTAAGAGCGTATTATTTATTCATTTTGGTACATGAACATTAATACAACATTCGTACAATCGGTTTCAAGCACGGAAAAAACTTCGCCATTCAGCTCTCATCAGCTTCTGCTGTCATCTGTTTCGGAAATGTGAAGTCATGTGCCTCTCTCGGTTGGACGCGTTATTTGCTTAGAATTTCATGCATGCTTGTTTAAATTTAGTGTTAGCTATGTTTAATAAGGTTTGAAAAAAAGAGGTGGTTTAAAGAAATATGTAATAAATATAACAAAAATATATTTCTATATAAATCCCGTGAGCCAATGTTAATAAGAAGCGTATATTTGGCCGTTACTGTTTTGGGGTTTTATAATGTGTCTTCTAAATTAATAAGGGTAAGGAAATGGGCTTAAAGATTATACTTATGAAGAGATAAAAAGGTTTTAAAAAGGCAGCATTAAATTAATGTTTTACTTCAGGATTGACGAACTTTGAATGAATCCCAAAGGAATTTAGATAAATATATAATCGGGGTAGTCAAAAGGTAGTAACTCTACAGGGTTTTCGAATGATTTGTATTCAGGATTTAACACTATTAACAAGGGTATAGTAAAGGCTTATGGGTGTAATACTATTGGTATACTGATTAAGACTAGTTTAGAGATAAAAGATAAGGAGTTGGTCGGCAAGATTGGGTATGTTTGGAAGATGACTAAAAAATAGTGGGAGCTAATCGGAGTTATAATAATGTGAAATGCCGATGTAACCCCTTTAATGACCGCATAATATTTTTGGGAAAGTTATAATGATTGCTTTTGAATAGTGGTATGAATATAGGACCGATTAAGGTATTTGTTCCTATTTCTTATTATATTTAGATTTATGAGGCGTGATAGTTGGGATAATTTTCCGGGGTAGAAGTCGGTATTAAGTTAGGTAATTATGACGTCATGTGTTTGGAAGAGGGGGTGTACCCTTACCTCTATGTGTATCGGTAAGGTCAAGTTATGAGTAGTGATTGTCTCCTGTGGATGCATCCTTTAAAAGACGGCAATCTCGGATATTCAATTAACTGTATTTAGGTCAATGACAACTATAATATTGCCGACCATATCTTTATTCTTATCTCTAAACCAGTCTTAATCAACACTCTCAGAAAATAACGCGTCAAAACGAAGGTGACACGTGCCTTCACATTTCCGAAAAAGGTGACAACAGAAGCTGAAGAGAGACGGGTGGATAAGTCCGTATGTGCTTGAAACCGACGGTACCAATGTTATATTAATTTTTCTGTACTACAATAAATAAATAAATATATAAATATATATATATATATATATATATATATATATCATAACAATGATATTGTGGCAGTTCCTCATCGTATCTTGTTAAACACCTGTTATGTGTATGATGGCACTGAACATTAGCTAGATTTTAAAGTGCATTTACAGTTGACTTGACAATTTAGTATGATGATAAGCGGTACCGATTTTTGCTCAATACTATAGCTTTACTACTAATGACGACTGGTAGTTAATAATCCTGAATCGGGCTGTTATCGAGCTAAAGATTGTTGCGTATATAATAATATAGATATATAGTAGAATAGTTTATAACCATGTATTATCTTGGGCTTCAGTTCTAAACGCATTTCAGGTATAATTATGTGGACAAACTGTATTTTGGTTGTAATGAACGACGCACACGCGTTGATACTATACAATAAATTAATAAAATACAAACATGAAGACACGTGCTTGAAAATAGAATTCGCAATACGTATTCGAACGGTTGAAATTTGTTATCTTACAATTGGGAATACAACCATTTAAAAGTTCCCGGAAGTATCAAACGGTGCTTAAAGTTTAAATTACGCAAAATCAATGACGGAGTATTCAATAGTATAGTACTGTCATCTTCGGCATGTATTGTCAGAAAAAACATATAAACAAATATAAATAAAAATATGGTAATGTTTCGTAAACGAAAAATATGAAAAATGCATTTATAGTCGGTGTAAGTCAGTGTTATATGGTAAGTAACACAGTGCTATTTTCATTGATAGGCATAGTATCCTAATATATATATATATATATATATATATATATATATATATATATATATATATATATATATATATTTGTGGATATATATATATATATATATATATATATATATATATATATATATTTGTGGATATATGTATATATATATGTATAAGAACTTAGAACTTGTATAACATTTAATTACATTTTTCGTATATTCGAGTATTGTATTTATATATACATATACATTAGGAGAGGTCGATTTTGAAACTGTAAATTATCGCAGTCGAAGAAAGTTGCCAAATAATGTCAAAAGTTACCACAATAAATATTTTTCTTCAAAACTTTGTATTTATTTGAGCATTGCAACTTTAAGATCAAATAAATCGAGATTTTTTATCACTGCCTAGATTTCACCGGCAGATGTGTCGCCTTAATTCAAACCCGGGTTTTAACAAAAAAAAGTAATACATTACTTAATAATAAATATTTTAAAGTTTATCATTATTTTTCTTAAGAAATAAAATGTACATATTCAAATTAAAATCGAATAAAACACTATAATATTTAATGTTATATATAAATAATTATTTGTTTACATAGGCGTTTTATGTATTGGATATTTTTTATGGTATTCACCGGTTGAAAATTAATCGGGCGAATTAGAGTTCCCGTGTTGATTCTGTGTTTTTACTTATCTAATCCCACTTTCCCGACCTTTTGTGACACCTTACCTTGTGGGAGTTTGATAAATAAAAACTAGTTCAGCCAGGGGGTTTTACCCCACCCAATAAACCGGTATCGTCCGGGCCTTTGGGTCTGGATTCACGCCCGTCTATTAGGGGCTTGTCCGTCCTGTGCAGTTCTAGGAGGTGCACCTCCCAGGTTTTGCCTTCCCTCTTTGGAGAGGAGTAAGTTTATTGCTTACTGTCTGAGGCGGCCCTACCGGGGAATGCCGACGAAGCTGCACAGGCAATTTTTAAATGGCCAGAGTGCTCACCTCTTGAGCACTGGCTTTCTCATCCCACTTTCCTGACCTTGTGTCAATCTTACCTTGTTGGGGGTAGATAAATAAAATCTAGTTCAGCCAGGGGTTTTTACCCCACGTAATAAACCGGTATCGTCCGGGCCTTTGGGTCTGGATTTACGCCCGTCTATTGGGGCTTGTCCGTCCTGTGCAATTCTAAGAGGTCCACCCTCCCAGGCATTGCCTTCCCACTTTGGGGAGGAGTAAGTTTATTGCTAACTGTCTGAGGCGCCCCTACAGGGGAATGGCGACGGGGCTTCCCAGTCAATTTTTTAATGGCCAGAGTGCTCACCTCTATAGCGCAGGCTTATCTAATCCCACTTTCCTGACCTTGTGTCACATCTTACCTTGTTGGAGGTAGATAAATAAAACTATTTCAGCCAGGGGTTTTTACCCCACCTAAAATATATGTATTGGAGTTGATGGGAGAATGGATAAGGACACATTGATGTATAAGGAAATTGTGGATGAAAATAGACAGATAATTATGAAAAAAACTAAGGGACCAGAACACCATTTAACTTTTACAAAAGAAACACCATGCGAAAGTAAATATCTGACACATAGAGTTCTTCCTAATAGTGGTGCAACAGGTGCTGTTCATGCAGATCAAGTGGTGGATGTTTTGCATGAATTCCACAGTGAGAACAGTATCAAGGCTATACTTGTTGACAACACTAACACCAACACAGGTTACGAAGGTGGAATGGTTGCGATTTTAGAAAAAAAACTTTTTTAAAAATCTTCACACAATTGGTTGCTCTTTGCATCATAATGAACTACCTTTCAGAGCCCTTTTTAAAAACATAGATGGTTGCGCGAAGGGCCCTACAACATTGAATAGCCCTCTGGGGAAATTATGCTCAAATGATTGCCATGATTTACCCCAAATATCATTTTCCACTATTAGCAATCCTCTAGAGTCAATTTTAAAAATTGATGAAATACATAATCTTAGTTCTGACCAAAGACTCTTTTATGAATACATAGTAGGTATTTCTAGAGGTAAGGTTGACTCTAGATATGCCTCCTGGAAAATTGGTCCTTTAAACCAAGCAAGATGGTTAACTTTGGCCATCAGGCTCATGTGTTTATGGACTCGTGGTGCATACCCACAAAGGCACACAACAAAACTACACTATGTAGTAAATTTTATTGTAAATGTGTACGCCACTTCTTGGTTTGAAATTAAAAGAAATAGTAAATTCCACAATCAGTAAGTGCACATTTTTAATATGATCCAGAGGATTAAGGAGCAGCCTCAGGAAATCCAAGATATCACATTTAGAAATATACAAGGTAATACATTTTGTTTACTGCCTGAAAACTTTCTATATTCCATGGTTAAATCTGAGGAGATTGAAGTAAGAGAAGAAGCTTTAAAAAGAATTTTGGCCATTAGGTAAGTAATATTTATTCATATATCTCTGACTCAATTATTTATTCCAATTTATAGAATGATTTTTAAAGATTTTATCTAATTTCACCATAATTATTAAAGCAGTACAGATTGGAATTGTTTAATAATTCAATTAATTAATTTGTTCTTTCAGGAGTGAGGAGTCAACCAGAAAAAGATTAAAAAGAATACTACCTATTAATTTTAATGCCACAAATTGGACACAATTAATAGATTTAAAATTATGCGGCATTTTTGAACCACCAATTATGGAATATTTTACTGAATCTGAACTTCGAGAATCGTTTATGAATGGAACCAAGCTTGACTAACCAGATTTGCCCTCACATTCTCAGGGTGTGGAACGGGCAGTTAAGTTAATAACAGAAGCTTCACAAACTGTATATGGTTTTGAAGCAAGGCATCAACACATTACAGCCAAAGTTTTGAGTCAGAAATTGATACCAGCATTTTTGTCTAAGGGGTCTTATATGGAGCAATTTGACTCTCTATATTAAGATCCATTAAAATAGTGTTAGGTGGTTCCTTATTTCTTTGCTTGTTATATTTTCACTTATAACAGAAAAAAATCATTTTTTTAGGTATTCAAATATTACTGTTTAATTCATCACGTTAAAAGGTAGTTTACAAAAGCAGATACTGAAAATGAGGGGGGGGGAATTTTCAATTTGAAGATTTCTTTAATTCATATAATTTTTATAAAATAAAAGGACATTCCCTATTTTTAAATGCTAAAATTATTGGTTTTCACACTAATATTCAAGCAAATCTGGCATGAGTATTTAATAGGTCTATATACAACTTTCGGTACGTGCCTTTTTTTAATATTTAAAAAAAAGTGTAAAATCGACCTACCCTAATATACATATATATATATATATACATAAATATTATTTATATACATATATATATATATACACATATATATCTACATATATTTATATACACATATATATATATATGTATATATATCAATATATGTGTATACATATACATACATATATATATATACATATATATATATATACACATATATACATATATATATATATGCATATATATACATATATGCATATACATATATACAGATATACAGATATGTATGCATATATATGCATATATATACATATATATATATATACATATATACATATATATACATATACATATACACATACATATATATATACATATATACATATATATATATATATATACATATATAAATATACATGTATATACACATTAATATATATATGCATACATATATACATATATATATATACACATATATATACTTATATATACATATTAATATTTATATACACATAAATATATATATATATATATACACATATTCCTATATATATATACATATACATATACACATATATACATATATATATATATATCTATATACCTATACAAATATACATATATATACATATATATATATATATACATATATATGCCTATATACATATATATCCATACATATATCATATATACATAGACACATATATATATACATATACATACATATATATATATATCTATATATATCTCTATATATAAACATGTAAAGTAGGTTTGTCTGTTTCCCATGGAAATATACTTCCACTATACCATTACCACTGACATTTTTTTATAGCAAATCCTTACATCCGAGCTATGTTTTTATGTTATTAACATAATTTTTACTTTACACATAAAAAAACACTTTTTATTACAATTTGTTCCTACTAAGTTGCACTTCCGGTTTACAATCCGTTTCTGCGAACCTGCATGTCCAACTTCACTTCCGGATTGACCTTCCTCCTCCCGCTGTCACGTATCTACTTCATACGTAAAAAGTGTTTTCCTTATTCGTTGTTTGTTTCCCTAAACAAACGTTTACACTAATACTTACCTAACAAACGTGCGTTAATTTCATTTCCTCTCTACGTCGATGTTTTTAAAACCTGCTTCCTTCCTCATTTTCTTCCCTTTAATCATGTTTCATCTCTAAAAAAAAAAACAACACTACTTGCATTTCTTACACAACCCTTACTCGCGCGTTATAATTGATTGTTTATTTTAAAACAAGTTATCTTTATAAAATTATTCATTCTTACTGTTTTATTTTTACAGGTAAGATTTAATACATAAACCACGTGCTTTAAGTTCATTTCGCATCTACTCATTTTTTTGACTTTAACCATGCTTCCTCTCTAAAAAAAAAACTCAACGTGCGTTAATTTCATTTCCTCTTTACTTCGATGTTTTTAAAACCTGCTTCCTTCATCATTTCCTTCCCTTTAATCATGCGTCATCTCCAAAAAAAAAACAAACAACACTACTTGCATTTCTTACACAACCCTTACTCGCGCGTTTTAATTGATTGTTTATTTTTAAAACCAGTTACCTTTATAAAATTATTCATTCCTTCTGTTTCATTTTTACAGGTATGATTTAATACATTACTCACGTGCTTTAATTTCATTTCGCATTTACTCATTTTTTAGATATTAACCATCCTTCAGGTACGATTTAATACTTAACAGACGTGCTTTAATTTCATTTCGTATCAACTTCGTTGTTTTTTAAACCTGCATTCTTCCTCATTTTCTTACTTTTAACATGCTTCATCTATAAAAAAAAACCATACTTGCATTTCTTCGACAACCCTGAAGCGGGTTATAATTGATTGTTTTTTTTAATCCATTTACCTTTATACAATTATTCTTTGCTACTGTTACATTTATACAGGTAAACATGCTCCCCCCCGAAGATCAAACTTAGGTCGTCATAGTCGCCGTGCAGAAACAAGGCGTCGATTACTTGCAAATCAAACTCATGAACAACTGGCATCTGCAAACCAACAAGCTAGACAAAGGATGAGTCAAGTACGTGCGAATGAATCAGCACAGCGACGTGCAGCCAGACTTGAAGAGGAACGGTTGCGGGTACAACAATCCCGTCAGGCATCTTACGACCTGCTTCGTTCACAACGTAGCGAACGCGAGAGGCTGCGACTAGCAGATCGGCGTCAAACAAGGCTCCATGCTAAACAATTTCTGGATTGGGATACCCTAGCATTTCATTACAACCCTCATGAGGATTATATTTTAACCCACACTGTTCACATAGGCACTATGACTGAAGTGTGTCCCTATTGCTAAGCTCTGAAATTTAAGGGAGAAACTAAAGAAGTGTGTTGTGCCGCAGGAAAAATTAAACTACCTCAACTGGCAGATCCACCAGAACAATTAAAAACCGGACAATCTCTTCATCTACACTGAAACGGGAACCACTAAGAATATTGTGTATCCACAAGTATTGGAAAATTAAACCATTCATATTAAATGGCAACTTAAGGAACTGGATCAACATGAACTCCAAAAGGCCACCTCTTCATTTCAACTAACAGCCACAGCAACGCGTGGCCGGGTACAGCTAGTACATATATATATATATATTTACATATGTATATATACATATGTATGCATATATATACATATATATATATATATATACACATATATATATATACCCATTTATACACACACGTATATATATATATATATATATATGTATATATATATATATATATATTTATGTATATATATGTGTGTCATTTGAGATACGGGATTAAGCATTTAGTTGAGTTCAACGAAGACAACTGGTAAACTAGTGCTTTAATTTGAATTTCTCATGTGTACTTGTTCGGTTGGTGTCTGTCTTCTAAAATACAAAATCTCGTATTTCACTTTCATATGTGCATAGTTGATTTTCGTGAGATATATGACGAATATAAATAAAATAATGGAATACAACTACAATATAACTCAACAGTTCAAACATATACTCCATTTACACGTGAAAAAATAATTACTTATTGGTTCAACCACTTACTTGTGGAGACGTCTTTTACGGGTGTTTACCCAATATTGTTTCTTTCTGGAATTCAGGGTGCATACTCTACCCTCCAAATCACTTCAAAGCAAACCAGATCACAATGCTATTACATTGTATATGCCTACGAGATCAAAACTCTGTTTTATTATACAACACCTTTTTGAGTGTTAATGTGTTCTGCCGATTGGCACGATTTTGGATGCGGACCCGTCTCCTTGGTAATATCTTGAATTTTGTAGTTTGTTGACCTTTTTTATGACTCAAGCGCGTTGTTTAAGTTTATTAAATGTATTCAACAATGCAGAAGTATAATATTATGTTATTGGAAGTAAGCGAGTCGCAACTGACTCGCATCTCAAAAGCTAACAGAACACAGTATACCGACGTCTTACATTATATTTAAGCTTGTACGCAATATTTACCTTTGTGTCCTCGTCTGTTACCTTAGTCGTGTGCTAATACTTTGTGTTCCGGGTTAAAACTGCGACTTACTGCACTATGATGACAGTTGAACCGCCGTTCTATTTGTAAGTTTCTCTTGTAAAGAGTGTGTACAGCTAAATAAATGGCATCAATTGGTAAATGTGATTTGTGGTTCAATAGTTGTTCAGCAGTTTACCTACCGTTAACGGAATGTTAGTGTGGTGTAGCTCTATAACTTCCAAAGGAATATCTCTAAAATTTCTTGATATATCATGTCCCTTTTTGAACTTAAGGATGCTGTATTTAATGTATAAAGAATGGTGGCGTGTGTATATTGTTGATACTATTTTGCTTGCAGAAATAGTTTCCTTAAATGAAAGTGTCGGAGTCGATGGGTTTTTGTACTTCAAGGCAAGTGAAAATGTGTTGTAATTTGGAAATAGTTTCATCTGAGTTAATAACAGTTATTTAAGAACATTCCACTGATGGGTCCTGCAAAATAAATATGAACACGTGACTAACGTTAATCCGGAATAAGACAAGAAAAAGGGTTGCTTTTCCAGAAGCTTTTTAAGATAACTGACATTATTACCTGTTATTGATCAGTTATTCTAATTGTTTGACATAGCTACGTTGTAAAACTTTCATCCGACTAATACCTTGATGTCTATAATTAAATTATTCTAATACACTGCAATAGTTAATCAATAACCACAGGTTCTAAAGAAAAGAATACACCAATTAACCTGACGTTAGAAAATGTTAACGCCTTTAGTCTTTACATTAATTATGCCATTGTATCTGGGGAAAGTTTACACTGCCTCGAATAATGGGTCGGAATCTATCATTTCACGAATCATCTGCGAAGTAATTGTCAGTGCTCTAATAGTTCATGCGACCATTCGAATATGTTTATCTTATCAGATAATGCTGACATCAGTAAATTCTTTTTTACCTTGCTTTGCTTATAGTGAGGCTAGATAATGCATTACATGCCCGATTACTTCAGTTGAACAATATCAATATCTGATATAGAAATCATAATCCAACAGCATATGACCCATCTTTGACGACGATAGACTATAATAACCTTCTTGCATCCGAAAATACCCAAAAGAGGTTTATGATTTGTGATCAAAGTAAAATGGCGTCAATATGACATCTTCTTACTTTGGTTTTGTGGCATAAATTATCGTCAATGCTTCCTTCTCCATCTGGCTATAGTTTCATTCGGCAATTGTACGTTACTTACATGCATGTTCTATACCTTTCTTACTGCCATCGGAAAATATATGTGAAATGTTGATGTGAATGTTGTTGTTTTCGTGCAATATCAGGCATATATAAATAAAAAAAATGAAATAAAAATATAATATAACACACCCATCGATATTTATTCTGATTTACAAATGAAGACAACAATGTATTCTTTCAGATAGGTATGTAACACGTGTTAATCAAAACGTGTCTCTATTTAAAATACAGGAGACAATTCTACTTTCTGAATCTGTTTGACACATATCGGATAACTGAGTTTGTTTGCGTTAGACGTTCTCTCGATTATAAATCTCATTCACTTCACACAATACAGTTTCTTGCTACATACGTAAAACGTGAAACGTATTGGTGATAGCTCTTGTTAAAGTTATAGATTTTGTTTTCCTATATTAGTTATTGCTACTATTTAAATATTACTAAATTTAAACTGATATCTCTTTATATTCTTCCTGTGTATAATTAGGTTAGCTATAATGTTTATATAAGCGTGTTCATATACAGTTACGTAATGTTTTGATAACTGTGGCTATACTACAATGAGGTTCAATATATGTATTCATATTTACAAATATCGCTTTTCATATGCAGTAAGTTTTTGATAAGCTTTAACATTCAGTAAACGTATATACTATATAATACATATACATACATACTATATGATGTTTATTAAAAACTCACAACTTATGAAGACTGACATCTGGTAGAGGATAATGGTACATGCAATGGGGATATTTTCAGTTGTATGATGAATAACATCATTAGGGGAAATAAGGGGATACATGAAATTTAAAAAATATAATTATATGATGAAGACTCCAAAGTATGTGTGGGCATCGTATTTGAAGACGAGCATATTATAAATTGCGTAGTAACGTGTCAGAAAATTGGGTGGTTTTGGGCAGAAAGTATAATCATTGCACCCATGTTTGGTGTGAGAGTAAAAGGTAAGAATGAGGTAAAATGCGAAACTCATAAGAACGTACGATCGCTAGTATTTGAATTAGTATTAAACGTATCATGGCATATGTGGACTTTCTGACAAGTAATGTAGAGAATACCTCACACACTGACAAAAATCTAACAGTTTTAAGGAAATAACATGTATACACCGGTTAATCATTTAGACAACCATACGATTCACAAAAAATATCAATTCACATTTATATTTCTCCATATAAGTGTGGCGTGCAAAACGTGACTGAGCATACGCCCAATCAAACGTGTCAACTATTTATTACAAACACAACTCATTTACATTCATGAACCCAATAGTCATTAGTTGGAAAATTTGTTCAAACAGAAGTTACAGCTTACACCTATAAGCTGCTTAAAGTTCTCAATTTGTGTAATTCATTTAATCAACGTTTTTAATAGGTATGATGCAAGTATGTTGAAATTTCATTAAAATGCGAAGTTACACAATTATCTCAGATTTTTCATTTATTCATCTGAGACCTTTAGAAGATAACACTAGACAACTATGAGTCCTAGTAACACTCTATACGTACACATTAATTACACACACACGTGTATATATGCACATCCACACACACACACACACACACACATATATATATATATATACATATATATATATATATACATATATATATACTGTGTAGAGTTAAATGGTTTCGATTAGAATTCCAGTAAAAAGGCTCACTGTACTTATTAACAGAGTAGGAACACATTTGAAAGG
This sequence comes from Sepiola atlantica, assembly GCA_963556195.1. Classification (NCBI taxonomy): domain Eukaryota; kingdom Metazoa; phylum Mollusca; class Cephalopoda; order Sepiida; family Sepiolidae; genus Sepiola; species Sepiola atlantica. The sequence continues at coordinate 164,176,354 of OY744523.1, forward strand.
AAATAAACTAAACCCACATTAGTGCTGTAAGCAATACAAGTTATTTCTTCTATTACATACCCTTTAATTTCTCGTACCTTTTCTACTTCGTCGTGGAGCGGTGTCGTCTTGATGTCGTCTAGTGCTTGAGTTCTTTCTTCGCTGCTGTACTGCCGTGAACATCGCCGTCCGCTGTGTCTACAACAAACACCTTCCTAACACAATTCAGGAGGCGGACAATCTTTTAAATGTTGATTAGTTTTATTCAGGCGTCAGTTTTCTGTCGCTCTTGGAGATGTTTTGCTAAATGTTCAGGGAGGTATTATATTACTTGTTTATCGTAGTTAATTCTTAGCTTAAGTATTAGCCATTCGAGGAGGGGGAAGAAAAATCACATGCATGTATTCTCTTAGTGAAATAATCCCCCCTTCTTTATTTCGGACTACATAGAGAAATACGTCTGTTCAGCTTGCTTCCAAAAACCAGACACAAAAAGCCGTGACCTCACAGAACCGCTGAAGTCTCGGCAATGTGGTGGCCCTTTCAACGCTTCTGAGCTCCGACTGTTAGAACCCTATTTTTCACTCGGGTGTACGGATCTACCCGCAGTAAGTCGCGCAAGCCAAACCAAACGTCCGGCGTCACAGGGCCATTATCCAACATTTCTCCCAATACAAAAAAACAATTCGAAGATTTTATTTTTATACACCCTCTGCAGAGTATGGTCAGAACCAGCGATTAGCACGGCTGGGCACCTCTGTTGTATCCTCTTGACCCGGCGGCCTCCAATCGCGCCTATGACATTTCCTCGGATGTAAGGAAATACCCCTTACGATCGATATCGCCTCAACGTCCATCCTTGTCATAATCGAAATATCACACGCTGGGTGTTCCCCTGTAGCGAATCTGTTTGACCACTTGACCCCACGGTCATCTGCACACGATATCGTAATCGTAAAAATATATTTCACAGGGGAGAAGGAGCGAATGTAAGAGTACATCTTGTATTGTATAAGACTATTTTTGGGTTATTTATTTGGCAATGGGTGATCATCATAAGTCCTTTGTGTGTACTGGTCAGTCCGGTTTATAAGAAGTGAATGCCTCCTATGTACACCCACTTTAAACACCTCGTATTGACGCACAATCTGCACACCCTCTTCAACAACACTATAATCAATATAAGCTACTCCACCACTCTATCTGTAAGGCAGAGTATCTCCGCTTAACGTAAACACTATAAAACACAAGACAAATTTAACAATAAAAGTACAGTAACCGAATGAATATTTAAATACGGACATCTACAAACTGCACGAGAGTGCACATGTTTCAAGAGTGCTAAAGAGAAACAATACCTCGTGTAAAAAGACATAACTGCATCACAAAAATACGTTGACATCCACACAACTTACTGAGATCGCTTAATCAGAAGATGATCAGAGCTCCACACCAATCTCTATCAAACCAGGAGCGACCAAGATCAACCTTTCACAGACAGAGAGAGGGCTGCTAAGCTACCTTTCCATATTACTGTATGAAGTACTAAATTCAATCTAATTATTAGATGTGTTTTGTTTCGGACCGAATATGCCCTATCAAGAAAAATAGCATTACTCATACAACTACACAAGTAGAATGAAAATTCTCTTTAAAAAAAATGTTCAGAAAGAAAGAAAAATGATACTATGTTATATATGTTTATCTTAATGTTTTATCGATAAGGATTAGTTACACATGATATTTATATGAAAAGTAATGAGTAAATCATATTTCTATCGCATGTTTGTTTACAATTTCGACTGGAATGCTATTCATGTGCGTAAAAAAGGCTGCAAGATAGCGAAAATACAAGAATCAATCATGAGTAAAATATGAAGAAAGGTTGTAAAATGAGGAATTAAATGTAATAAAACAGAAAATCAAGACTTTAGTAAAATATTATGTTAACACTTTGAAACGAATATAACGATGTGTACCTTCAAATGCAAGGAACAATATGCTAAAGGAGAGAGATACGTAATGAAATTAAATGTACTACCGTTTTGTTTTTCAACTGGAGCGGTGAACCTTTTTATAAACTGACGAATACTTTCCAAGTAAAAATTCGATGACATGTTATACATCACAAACATTTAGTTTAATTAGTACGGGAGTAGAAATTGCATGCTAATAAACGTGTTTTTATAAATATATTGACCATTTTTCCTTTGATGAACTGATATCTTATACAACATAAAAATACGTAAGTTAGTCGAAACCTGTTGATTTATCACTATACGTTTCTGTTAAAGGAAAGTATACACACACACACCCACATACACACACATATATATATATATATATATATATATATATATATATATATATGTTTATATACATATATGTTAATATATATATATATATATGTACATATATATATATATAAATATATACATTATATATATATAAATATATACATTATATATATATATATATATATATATATATATATATATATGTGGATATAAATTAATATATGTATACAAAAAAAGCAATTTAATAACACCTGATCATGTAGTCCAAAATATCGAAGTGGTGTATTAAACGAATTTTCAATATAGATTAGTCTTCCATTAGATGTCTCTGGAATACTTTTTGCAAGTGTAACAAGCCGGTTGTAAGAATCGCGAATAGAAATAATTTTAAATCGTATTGTAAGTTTCATCATTAAAGAAGAAACGAAATCAGCAACATCACTAGACAAAGATCGACAGCCCCACGAGAAGAAATCGAGATGTGTGTACATATTCGATATGCAACCCCACTGATATACAATAAATAGATCGCTGTTTCCTGTGATTTTTCATGAAAAGCCTCGTAATATTGATTAATGTACACTCGTCTGGCTTGAATCTGAATATACATATTATTGCTTTTTTAAGAACAATGTTTTTTATTTAATTAAAAAGTATGTTTTGTTACAACTCCTAGATCTAGTGTTGAAATAAAGAAACACAATTCTGTAAACGTATTAATGTGTAATAAAAAAATGATCTTTCGTAACATACGTGTCAAGAATTATTGATCTTCTGTCAATAAAACTTAGACAGAAAAGCAAATTTAATCTCGATAAAAGCGGAAACAATACACTTTTGCTCTTTTCAATAAAAATACAAGTTAATACACACTTTGAATTTTTTGGAGTGCGTTGATAAAATAACATTCAACGAAGAAAACTATTAATTAAATGTATTAATTAATTTGAAGAGTTAGAATTCAAAACGCGATAAACGCCATTTTTAAAATTACGAAACTATCCCTACAAAAAGCTTTGCATTTCAACATTCGACCACAACCAAAGAATCATGTTTTACATGATATGATACCAGCATGAGTTCGTTTTGTTTTCAATCAAACAAAGCTATTAGTCAAAGGCTAGATTTGATATATTCCTCCTTTTATTGTTTCATGTCTCAATTTAAACGAATTGGATTTATCGCGTTTTGCATTCGACCTCTTCATTTCTTCATACAATGAGTTCATTGTATATCAAGTATTTAAAGCGGCACATCCTGATTGAAGTGAAATGAGTGTTTAAAGTGTGGGATGAGTCAGGCATATAAAAGTGTGCGTATGAGGGTGGTCAATGATTTTAAAATAATTTTCTAATTAAATACTAGATCAGCAACAATGCAACTGAAAACTAACACATCTATATATAAATAGGATTCTGCATTGTAGATTCGTCCGTGACAAAATAACGTTGTGAGTTCTTACAAATAATTATATATTCGATCGTATTTTTATTTATTAATCGATTGGATAAAGTGTACGCCGATGACCTTCAATCCTACGTTTCTTAATGATATGTAGATTTCTGCATAGCAATGTTAGTCCCTCTATGCATAAAATTAGCTAATATAATAGTTATTAATCAAAGAAATTGACGAATATAATAATGTGGAAATAAACAATGCATTTAATAAACTAGAGGAGATACATACAACATTTATATTTAATACAAAAAGTTGAAAACCCGAAACATAACAACATTATAAGTACAGATAGTTAACTGGTTGGGACATATAGAATACATGATTTGGAAAACTTTCTCTCTAAACACTATGATATGTTTCTCTGTATCTCTGGCTGTAAATAAGACACACAAAATATACACTTAGAAGATTAAACTCATCGTGTCTCATCATTTAAAACACCTGAATTACAATACATGTAAACACACTTTAGTTCAAGTGTATTTGATAGATCGAATCCCCAGTACTCGCAATCAAACAGCAATAAAATAAAAGACACCGATGCAACATTTGCACACACATTAGTCTGAAATACCAAACATACAATTACTAAAATTGTGAAAATTAAAAACTTCAGCAACAACAAACAAATCATGTTACATAATAAGATGTGCCGTAGTGAAACACTGCTGCTTAAATGCGAAAGCACTCACATATATGTGTGTATATATCTGTCTCTCTATATCTCTTTCTTACCTCTCTGTGTGTGTCTTTCTCTCTATATATATATAATATACCTACATAAAATATATGAATATATATATATATATATATATATGTGTGTGTGTGTGTATGTGTGCATAAGTGTTAATAACGTCATCTCAAAACCTTGTAATTTAGGTTAAACTCATAATTAATATATATATATATATATATATATATATATATATATATATATATATTAAAGTACAGTTGTCGAATGAATGAAAAATCAGGGTGTACAACGAGAGAGAACAGCTAAACTATTTGAGAGAGTAAAAAGTTTACACAACAACTAAAAACAAACAATGCATTGATAAAAAAACATTCTCATCCCATTGAAAGAAGAGGATAAACCCCTCACAACTTACTTACAATCCTTAAATTTAAGATTGGACAATATCGAGCTGTAACAAAGCAAGCGAACCCATGATATTTACCAACAAAAGTAGGACTGCTACATTACCCTTCAATGTTAACGTCTGATGCTCAGTCTTCAATCAAAATACTAAAAGAGGGATACATCCCCTGAAGATGGAACTATGGCATACATTTTAAAAAATGTGAGTGAACTACTGGCATATATTCTCACTGTTTTATACAACCATCAAACTGCTAAGCAACTACAAAAATGTGTCAGTTACCATCCTCGTCACCCTTTCAAGATATAAAGCACTACCCGTCAATAAGTCTACTTTCACTTGTTTTTAAATGATTATTCAATATTCTCCTCAATAGGATGAAGAACACACTTGACGTGAACCTCCTCAGAGAAACAAGCAAAGGTTTGACCTAGGTATCCCACAACAGTCCAGTTATAAGCCAACTCCAGGAGAAAGCTAATCAACATCGTATGTTACTGTGTGTTTCTTTTGTCAACCATAACAAGTATTTGACCTCATGTAATTCACCCCTATGCACTATGCTTTCAAAAGTCAAAAAGTTAACAACACTTACATAGATTTGTATCAAACTATTACAATTTAAAACTCGAACACGGGCAAAAAAAGGCAACCACAGTTCACCATACTCCTTAAAATCCTGCCGTCAAGATTCCGTGATTAATAAAATTGAGTGGGCAGAATGAGGTATCAATATAAACGGATGGTAAATAACTCATCGAGAATTTGCCGACGATATCATTGTCATAAGCCATACACCTCAACAATTAACATATTTCTTTAACGACATTCACAATGCTAGCAACATAGTAAGGCTTACACTGCACACTGATAAGAAAGAACACATGTTCAATGAATATGCCACCAAAACACCAGTGATACTAAACGGTAATACTATTGAAGTAGTTGCCAACTATATCTACTTAAGGTACATTGACAGATGCAACGCTTATATCAGTCCTGAAATCAAACGCCTAACTACTGTCAAATGGACAAGGTTTCTCCAAAGTACTATATTTCCTACTATTAACATTAAACGGAAAATAGTTCATGAATTCATGACACATGTATAACATACGGTAGTAACACATGAGCAGTGTATGATGCACAAAAGAAAGGCTAAATATTGCACGTTGCAAAATCGAACGCATTATGCTCACAATCTCATTACGAGAAAAAAGGTAACACTTAGATCAGACAGGACATTTATGTAAATAGCATCGTCATCGCCATACGAACGACTGAAAATAGATGTCCAGGTATACCTTCTAGATATAAGGACAACACGTGGAGAGTTAGTGCGACCGAATTAAATCAGAAGTAATGGAGAGTCTAAGTGTAAAACCACAATCCCGTTAGAGAGACGATGTCGACAGTCGGCTTGGTGGAAACAACGTGGAAATACACCAGAGAGAGGTTCCTCCTCCAGGAAAGATCTAAAACCCTTACAATGATATATATATATATATATATATATATATATATATATATATATATATATATATATATATATATATATATATATATATATATATGTAAAGGAGTAAGGCTACCAACATTTGTAGAATGTTTTTTTCAACATTTATTTATTATTTTGTTGTTTTTTTCTACATTTATTTATTATTTTACCATTTTATGATTTTATATATAACGCGTTTCAAGCGGTGGCCCGCTTTCATCAGATATGAACATCCATTTGAAGAAATGTCTTTTGATTCGAGCAAATGTTTCATTTGAGGAATTTGTTATTGTTTTTGCGCATGCGTGGGTTTGCGGGTGTGTGGGTATCTTTGATTTTGATTTTTATTTTTTATTTGTCATTTTTCCTGTTTCTCTTGGTCAAGTGCGTGTTACCCATCCATGATCCATCGGTCATCCTAGCCTTCTAGGGTGCGGGAGATTTTCTTTTGAAATTTGATACTTTTTATTGCTTTTTGTCTCCAAAAATTGAAGTGGTGTCTGCGCGCGTGTGTGTCCGTATGTGTGGTCTGATCTTGAGTCTTGTGAATAGGTGGGCGATACATACACACACACACACACAAACACGCACACACACACCCATGCGCGCGCACCCACAGGCGTGTGGTTATAGTGACAGAGAGGGGGATAAAGGTTGAATTATATACACATACATACATATACAGACACACACACATATATATATATATATATATATATATATATACATATACATACATACATACATACACACACACACATACATATACACACATATTTGCAAAACATAAATTAATGCAAACGGTCCAAATAGATTTGAACTTGGTTTGGCCGATTTCATAGTTCGGTATTTTATGTGCAAATTTAATGTCAATTGTAAATGATTCATTTAACACAAGTTGCTATTTGACTCATAGCTGTGTAGAAGTGCGCAATAAGAAGTTATGTACTAATATTATCTTCCTTGAATAAGAATTTTCCAGTCTATAGATAACTATAAATAGTTATTTATGTTTGTACTTAACTAGAGGTGGATAAAGTGTGATCAAAGTGTGTGTTGTTAGAATTATGATCTGTTTAATGTTGGATTAAATTTAAGTATGAAGTTTTTTTCTTGTGTTAGTAAGTAAGTGTAGTATTGGCTTTGGAAAATTGGCATTATTTTGAATTTTCCTCCGCTGCATGAGTGCACATGTTGGGAGACGAATAATTTACGGTTTTCTTTGATTTTAATGTTGCTTTTATGTAAAGATACTCTATTATTAAATGTTTTCGTCGCACCTATATAAGCTTCATTACATGTTGTACATTCTAGCACATAGACAACGTTCCTGGAGGTGCAGTTAAGGTCTTTTTTTATTGTGAATGTTTGTGTTGGGTTTTTAAATGTGTATGAGTTCCCCTCCATTATTATGTCACAGACCCCACATCTTTCCTTGTTGCATTTTGTGACCCCTTGTATTGTGTGTTGGTTGAGTTTAGATGAGGTTAAAATTTGTTTGAGGTTTTTCGGTTGGCGTTTGCTTTTTATTATTTCTGTTGTTTTTAATATGTCGTTTAGTTTGTTATTATGGTTGAGTAGGGTTAGGTTTCTTGTTATTTCTGTGAATAATTCTGGATTGTTTTTGTTGTGTGTAGAGATGTATGCCAATATTTGTTCTTTGTTTCGTTTTTTTGGGATTCGTAATTGTTCTAATGGAATGTTTTCTGCTAGTTCTATACCTTTATGTATTATTTGTAGCGGGTATCCTCTTCTTTTTAAAGTTTTCCGTAGTTCCTCCAGTCGGACAATCCGGAGGTCTTTGTCACTGACTATAGTACAGATCCTGCGTGCTAGGGAGTAGGGTATAGATTTTAGGCAGCTTTTGGGGTGATGGCTTCTAAAATGGAGATATTGTTGGGTGTCTGTGGGTTTGTGGTAGATGTCTGTGATTATGTGAGTGTTTTTAATTTTAATCAATACATCTAAGAAGGGTAGTTCTGTTTGACTGTGTTCAATGGTGAATTTAATTTTGGGGTGTAGGTTCTGTAGTATGTTGTGTAATTTATTGATGTCCCCCCATGTGGGTTCCCAGAGGATAAAACAATCATCCAGGTATCTTTTCCAAGATTTTATGAAGAGAGTTTGAATATTCTGTCCATATATGTCTTCTATCTTTTCATATAAGATCTTCTCTAGGTAGGCTAGTGTTAGGGTGGCATATGTTGGTGCCATTTTGGTTCCCATTGCTGTACCTAGAATCGGGATGTAGTTTTTGTTATTAAACTCAAAGGAGTTGTTGTTGAGAATAATGTCTATGCTGTCGAGGATGAATTGTTTGGTGAATCTGGTGTGTAGTATTTGTGGGTGTTTGTCCATCCAGTGTGATATTGCGTGTTTACCTAAGTCATGGGGAATGTTGCTATATAAGCTGCTGACGTCAAATGTAACTAATTTAGTCCCGGGATTTACTATTTGTGGTAAGGAGCCTAGGAAGTGTATGTCGTCTCTTATGTAGCTTTTGACTTGATCGGTGAATGGTTGTAGTAATATGT